>OX335788.1:14029343-14351843 GCA_946896805.1 Scutellaria galericulata
CTTGCTTGTTTGACCAGTAGGTGGATATTTGATTATGTCTTTCCTCAATGAGATTGATAAAGTCATCAACATGTTTGAGCATAAATCCTAGCCTGAAGAAGGGTAGAAGTCCCAGACTATCATCTTCGTGCTTTGCAAAGTTCCTAATCCAAGACAGGATTACGTCTCCCACTTCAAACCAGTATTCCCAACTAGTGAGCTTCCTTGCAGGGCTCAACTTCATTTCCCTCAATTCCTTATATATATATAGAGAAATCTTTTGAAGATTGAGTCAGTGGTCATATCCAGTATCTCTGCTGCATCATCAGCACTGATTGACTCGATAGAATCTTTTACTCTGTTAAGAATGTCAATCTCCTTCCATTTGATCATTCTTTCTTCGGAAGAGGTCACAGGTTCCTCTCCGATGTTGATTTCTTCAGCATTCTCAAAAATTGTAAGTTGAGCTTCCATTGCAGGGTTAACATCTTATTCTTCCTAGTCTCTAGGGATTTCTGTTGTAGTACTGTTATCAGGAGCACAAGTTGTTGGAGCGGCAACTTGTTCGATGTTTTCTGACGGAGGATCCTGATGTGGCAATGTTAGTGATGGCTCTTCATCAAGAATTGCAGCTTCTTCAGGAACAGTTTCCTCTACTGTTGTGATGACCAAGTTGTCAGATGTAACAGTAAGTTCCTTTTCAAGATCAAAATCCTGCAATCTGAGGGTTGATTTCTTTTTCTTGGGGATTGGAGCATCTTCATTTGCTTTCCTCTTCTTCGGAGGAGCAACCTTCTTTTACTTGTGCTTCGTAGGTGGAGCAACTACTTTCTTTGCTCCAGCTTTCTTCACACCAAGGTACCAACCTAGTGCATAAGCAATACTTATTTCCAGATGAATGTTTTTGAAACAGAGGATTGAGGAAATAACAATTCCAAAACCTCTTCCTCATGAAATTTTGGTAGCTTCCTCCTAGATTCTAATCATCGTTCTAAATCTTGTTGCTGTACACTTGTCAAAACTTCTACATCGGCCCTCAACAGTATAGACTAAGATGTCATGCAAAAGTTCATATGCAGGTTTAAGCTTCTTTTTCCCCAAAATTACCGGTGGAGGTTTCTTCCACGGAATCCAGTTTGAACTGATTCCAACTTTCCTCCAAATATTCTGACCCATAGGTAGCAAGATCAGAATAGGTCATTCTAGAGTTGGAGATGCCAAAGGTTCTTGTAATATCCTCAGCGGTTAGGGTTTATGTTTCTTCATCATATTCATCCATCTTGAAGGTGATTGTCTTTCTATCTTTGGACAATGTGGCAAACGCGTAGAATTTCTCTAATGAAAGGGCAGAGTATCCTGTGTAGGTTGTGGTCAACAGTCCATCGAGTTTGCTATTGATGATATGATCCTAGACGCTGATGAGAAGAGCTTTATCTTCGTAAGGAGACTCGTCTCCTAGAAGCGCGATAACATTTACTAGCCTTCCTTCGACCACTTTGGTTTCTCTTGATTTTGCCACGGTAGATCTTGAATGAATTTTGAGAGATTGAATTGCGAAGAGTTATTTTGCAGAGAGAAGGTTGGGGGTTTGAGAGAGAGTGTGTGATGTGAATGTAGAGAGACTCAATTGTTTTTTGCAGTTTAAGAACTTCCCTTGTTTTGAAACTGATCAACGGATAAGATTGAGAATTTTAAGAGACGGTTCTTATCAACGGTTGAGATTTTAATTATAGAGTGGTAAATCTGTAATTTTGAGATTGCGTCAGAAGGAAAACTGCGTTTTTCTCTCTCTTTCCTGAAAAATGTGACTTTCGCATTTAATGCAGTTGCCAATTGTCACTCTTAATCATTGTTTAAGGTTACTGTTGATGATACGAGGTTGTAAGCCATATAAATATTGATCATTAAATGATGTCCTTAGCAACCTCTCTTCATTAACCTAATTCAGTAACCTGTGTTCTGTATCTTGCTGCTTGAGATATTTTTGAGACTGGATACTGTTATAGGATTCTGTGCTTATGAGGGTCAGTATCTTGTCACAGTATACTAAAGATCATAGAAAGTTGAAGTGAACACTTGATATCAATAAGTTCCCCCTTACTTTAAGGATTCTTCTTTTCCTTATACATCAGAGCTTGATGATTCCCAATTCAGATCTTAGCATATAAAATCTTAATTCACATAGAGGTTTTGTGAAGATATCTGCTAGTTGAAAGTCAGTATGTACTTTTTCCAGTGTGATGTCCTTCTTTTCCACATGATCTCTGATGAAGCGATGTCTCACATCAATGTGCTTCGTTCTTAAGTGGAAGACAGGATTGTGAGTGATGACAATTGCACTGGTGTTGTCACATAGGATGAGAGTTTCCTTTTCTGTATCCATAAGATTTGTGCACAACAGCTTCCTGCAGCTACATATTCAGCTTCGGTTGTTGATGTTGCAATAGATGTTTGTTTCCTGCAGAACCAAGAAACTAACAGGTTCCACTTGTACTCTTTTTGTCTATCTTGCAGCTTGCATAATCAGAATCTGAGTATCCTTTGAGATTGAATCCTCATTCCTTTGGATACCATAAACCAACATCTTGAGTCCTTTTTAAATATTTGATTATCCTTTTTACTGCTACAAGATGTGATTCTTTAGGAGCTGTTTGAAATCTTGCACACACTCCAACTGCAAATACTATATCTGGTCTGCTAGCTGTGAGATATAACAGGGATCCAATGAGTCTTCTGTACTTGGTGATTTCCACATCTTTTCCATCTCCGTCTTTGTTCATGCTGATTGATGTGGCCATAGGTATAGTTACTGATGATCCACTCTCCATACCAAACTTCTTTATCAATTCCTTGGTGTACTTGGCTTGATTGATGAAAGTTCCATTTTGAAGTTGTTTTACTTGCAAACCAAGTAAAATACTTAGTTCTCCTATCATGCTTATTTCAAACTTACTTTTCATAAGTGAGGAGAACTTAGAACAGAGTTCTTTGTTTGTTGATCTAAAAATAATGTCATCAACATAGATCTGTACAAGCAGTATGTTGTTTCCATCTAGTATCCTGAAAAGAGTCTAGTCTACTGTTCCTTTGTGAAATCCATTTTCCAAAAGATATAGAGACGGTGTGTCATACTCTAGGTGCTTGTTTCAATCCATACAGAGCTTTCTTTAATCGAAATACTCTATTTTCTCCCTGTCACTACAAGAAAATTCACCGACTGTGACGGAAAAATCCGTCGTTAAAACAAAAAATTTTGTCACTAACTTGTATTAGTGACGGAAAAATTCGGTCAAAATGAGCTTTGTCACTAAATTTTAGTGACGGATTATATTCCGTCACTACATTTCTGACAGAATTTTCCGTCACTAGATGAAAAATTCCGTCACTAACATTTTGTCATTAATTTGACATCATCATGGAGGTGACATGTCATCACAACACGTCACCACCACATCAACGCAAGTCATCCACGTCATCGCCACGTCACCGCCAATCGCCACGTCACTTCAGTGCCACGTGTCACCGCGACACGTCACCGCCACATCAACGCAAGTCAATGACGTGGTGCCACATCATCACCACATCGCCGCCAATCGCCACGTCGACACATCACTTCAGTGCCACATCATCGCTATGTCACCGCCAAGTCGCCACGTCAGCAGTGCAAATATGGTGCGATATATGGGAATTGAACCCGGATGCCGATGTGCTACTCTAACCACTAGGCCAATGGTGCTTATATAATAATATATTGTATTGTTTTCTTTTATTTCAATTTTGAATTCATGTACAAAATAGTGACGGATTTAAATCCGTCACAATTTTGTGATGGAAAAAACCGTCACTAACATGTATTTATGATTTTTTTATTTAATTTTGAATTTTGTGACGGAAAAATCTGTCACTAACATATATTTTTTTTTTAATTTTGAATTTTGTGACGGATTTAAATCCGTCATAATTTTGTGACGGAAAAATTCGTCACTAACATGTATTTTTGACACTTCTTTTATTTTAATATTGAATTTTGTGACGGATTTAAATCCGTCACAATTTTGTGAAGAAAAAATCCATCACTAACATGTATTTTTGACATTTCTTTTATTTTAATTTTGAATTTTGTGACGGATTTAAATCCGTCACAATTTTGTGACGGAAAAATCCGTCACTAACATGTGTTTTTGATATTTTTTTATTTAATTTTGAATTTTGTGACGGAAAAATCCATCACTAACATGTATTTTTGACATTTCTTTTATTTTAATTTTAAATTTTGTGATGGATTTAAATCCGTCACAATTTTGTGACGGAAAAATCCGTCACTAACATGTATTTTTGACATTTCTTTTATTTTAATTTTGAATTTTGTGACGGAAAAATCCGTCACTAAACATTGTTTTGACAGAATTCATGTAGTGACAAAACATTGTTTTCCGTCACAAAATCCGTCACAAAATCTTTTCTGTCACTATTTAGTAACAAATTTGTGACGGAAAATTTCCGTCACTAAAATCCGTCACAGTCGGTGAATTTTCTTGTATTGTGTTCTTCAAAACCAGGTGGTTGTTCCACATAAACTTCCTCTGATAGAAGTCCATTCAGAAATGCACTTTTCACATCCATCTGATAGACTTTTAAGTTGTTGTGAGCAGCATAAGCCAAAAATATCCTTATTGCTTCAAGTCTTGCAACAGGAGCAAAAGTCTCATCAAAATCTATTCCTTCTTGCTGGCAGTATCCTTTTGCGACCAATCTTGCTTTTTTTCTGACTACAGTACCAGATTCGTCTAGCTTGTTTTTGAACACCTACTTGGTTCCAATGGCTCCTTGATGGTCAGGCCTTGGAACTAACTTCCATACTTGGTTCATTTCAAAACCATTCAGCTCTTCTTGCATTGCAATTGTTGTCCTCAAAACCATTGGAACTAACTTACAATTGTTGTCCTCAAGTGCTTCTTCAACACTCTTAGGTTCTACTTATGAAATGAAACAAGTGAATAGTGATTCTTGAGGTCTTGATCTCCTCGTTCTTACTCCTTCATTGATGTCTCCAATCACAAGTTCCTTTGGATGATCCTTGAGCCATGTTCTATCAGGTTCAAAGGTGAATGTGGGTTGCTGATCAGTTTGTTGTTCAGCAGCATCTTGTATTTGATTACTGTTTGTTAGCTGATTTCTGTTTGTTTGCTGATCATCATCCATTATTACTGCATTTCCTGGTGTAGTAAGCTGTGAGTTGCTTATTGTCAGCAGGTACTGGAATTCCATCAATGTATCTTACTGTCTAGTATTCGATCTTTATTTTGGATACATCTTCTCTTAGTTTCTCCAGATCAGTAGTATTACAATATGGTTCATCGAATACCACGTGAACTGATTCCTCAACAATCAAGCTTCTTTTGTTAAAGATCTTGAAGGCCTTGCTTGCTGAGGAATATCCCAAGAATACTCCTTCATCAGATTTCTCATCAAATGTCTTTAGGAATTCTTTTCCATTGTTCAGAATGTAGCACCTACATCCAAAGATGTGAAAATGTGAGATATTAGGTGTTTTTCCATACTATACTTCATAAGAAGTCTTGTCATGCTCTTTGTTGATCAGACATCTATTCTGCGTATAACATGTTGTGCTAGTTGCTCCAGCCTAAAATCTCTTAGGTATTCTAGCATCGACAATCATTGTTCTAACAACTTCCTTTAGAGTGTTGTTTTTTCTTTCTGCAACACCATTCTGTTGTGGAGTCCTTGCTGCAGAGTACTCATGACAAATTCCATTCTCTGAATAATATTTCTCAATAAACTTGTTTGTGAATTTAGTTCCTCTGTCAAATCTTATCTTTACAATGCTTAAGCTTTTCTCATTCTGTCTGCACTCTCTTCATGAATTCTAGAAGCCTGGCTTGGGTTTCTGCTTTCTTGGTCAGGAAGATGATCCATGTGAATCTTCAGTAGTCATCCACGGTTACAAGGGAATACTTCTTCCCACTCACACTAACAGGCTCCACTGGTCTAAATAAATCCATATGTAGAAGGTCCAGTATCCTATTTGAGGATCTTTGAACTTTATCTTTGAATGAGCTTCGTACTTGCTTTCCTTTCTGACAGGGTCCACAAACACTTTCTTTCTTATAAGCAACATTTGGTAGTCCCTTGACTAAGTTCTTCCTTTCTAGCTTGTTGATTGTTTTGAAGTTTAAGTGACTCATCCTATTATGCCATAACCAACTTAGCTCTGGGGTGCTCTTTGCAATGAAGCAAGTTAGTTGCAATGTTGAGCTCCAATCAGCAAGGTAGATGTTGCCTCTCCTAGTTCTAGTTAGTTTAACCTAATTTGTTTTGATGTCTCTGATCAGACACTTGTTGAGGTTGAACTCCACTGATCATCCTTTGTCATAAAATTGACTGATACTTTGGAGGTTATATTTTAGTCCTTTGACATATAAAACTTCTTTGATACTTGCGTTGCCTTTGTTCAAGCTTCCTATTCCCTTAGTGTGTCCTTTGGAATTATCGCCAAACACTACTTTGGGGCCTTTGCATGGTTGGAAGTCTCTCAATCCAGCTTTGTTACCAGTCATATGTCTGGAGCAGCCACTGTCAATGTACCATTCATCACTACTGCTTCTTGGCAACTATACCTGTAAGTAAATCAGATGGTTTTAGGTACCCATACAAGTACGGGTCCTAGGGGGTTAGTGTCTTTTAGAACCCATACCTGCCTTATGGTAATTACTTTACCAGAGGCTATGTTGGTTCTTATTTTGTAAGTGTTCTAGGTAGGGTACTGTTTATGAGCTTGTTGTTTCCAAGTCTTATGCTTTCTGTTTGTGAAATGTACCCATTCCAAGTCCTGTTGGAATCTTGACATGAATATCTTGGTTCTCAGAGAGTGAAGCTCTTGTCTTAATTTAAAACCTGCTACTTTCTTTTCTTACTGACATCATACTAATTATGTTGTTTTCTGAGATTTCTTATAGACTTATCATTTTCCTCCTGCTGAAGGGGTTTTTTCCCTTTATCCAGAATACTTGTTTTTTTCAAGCTTTCATTCAATAGTGTAAGCTCTTCAGTAAAATGAACTTGAGCTTGAACAAACTTTCCAGCTTTGGATGAGCCGGCTTCATTCTGAGAAGTACTAGCACAGTATCCTAGACTAATTCTAGAATTGGTGATCTGGGTTATTTGAATACATTCTTGTGCCTTCTTTGCTGATTTGCTGTATACAATAATAGTGTCTTGTAGTTCAGTTTTCTCAGTTTATAGCTTAGTGACTAGCAGTCTAAACTTAGAGACCTCAGCATTGAGTTTGGTGCATTGTGTACTGAAATATTCTAGGTCAGCAACCTGTTCTTTCAGTATTATCTACTCACTCTTGAGCTGACGATTTTCCTCTTTAAGTTCTTCATGAGCTGAATTTATCTGCTCAAAGACACTCATGATCTGTCTAAAAGAGTGGATCATGTTAAGCTTTTTAGAATTTGAAGTATCGAGAGATTGTGAAGTTACCACTTCTTTTTCATTATCCTTGTAGTCCTTGGCCATGAGGCAAATCAGTGCTTCTTCATCAGATGAGGAGCTGTAGGTGCTTTCTGATGAGAGATCTTCCTTGTCTACAGTGTTGGAGATGTTTGCTGCTTTGAGAGCTTCATTTTCAGTGAGAAGTGCCCTAAGATTTTGTTTTTCATTTCTCTTCCTATCACTTCTCTGCTTCATCTCTTCCTCGGTATACTTTTATACTTGTGGGTAGGGACAGTTTCTGATGAAGTGGCCAGGTCTTCTGCAATTGTAACATAGATCTGTGGTTCCTATGTCAGCTTGTTGATGAGGTTTGATCTAAGGACTTCTCTCTAATGATTGTGGCTTTCTTCTGATGTTGTTCCCTTTGTGGTTGCTTTTTATGAATTTCTTGAACTTCTTCAGTAGGAGCGCCATTTCTTCTTTTGTATCCTCAGTAAGTGTTTCATCCTTTTTATCTTTCAGCTTGTTGTTGCTTGTGTCAATAATAACCTGATTTTTTGCAATGAGTGCTGTAATCTTTGCATTCTTTACTTCCATCTCTTTTCTCCTTCTTTCAATATTGTATTTGAAGGATTTTAGATCGGAGAAGAGATCTAAGGTACTCATCTTGTTGAGGTTTAGTGACACTCTCATCGCGGTCTCTTTACTGTGCCATTCAAAAGGTAAGGCTCGTAGCACCTTCATGTTTTTCTCATTGTAGGTGTATGTTCTTCCCAAAGATTCAAGCTCACTCACAATGGCTATGAATCTCTGATCAAGCTGTTCAAGGTGTAGCGCCCCGGAACAAAACGTGCATAATTGATTAATTAAATATTTGAACCCTGACTTAATAATTATGTGCGTATATTATGACTGTTTAATTTAGTACGTGCGTTTCAGATACATGGTTAACACCGGTTTTAGATGGGTATATTTTTCGTGACATGGAACCTAGAATATGATTTTACCAAGAGATTCGTATCGGAAATACGAGAAAACAGAAACAAACTAGAGGTCAATCGGAGACCCGTAGTTCAACTGACGAAGGAAAAGGTAAAATTTTGATAAAAGGTAAAAATAAAAATAATATTTTAAGGAAAGGTAAATTAAGATATTTTTGGTAAATGGTAACTTTTCAACGGTAAAAAGGTAATTTCCAAAATCTATAAATAGGGGCTCATAATTTTCAAAACTTATACGTTTTCAAAGCCGACGACCCGAGCGACGCTCGCGACGCGAACACGTAAGTTCTCTTTCTTTTCTTTTTCTTTACATCTTTATTTTCCGCCGATGCCGACGCCGAACCGCCGCCGCCACCACCGGAGCCGCCGCGCCATCGCCGGCGCGCCGTCGCCGGTGGCCGGAAAATATAACCTAAGCTCAGATTGTAGCCCTCGACGAGACGAGTCTAGGACAGCTTCCGGAATTCCAATCCGATGTCTCGTTCGCCGGGAAACGGTGAAAAACCATCTCCAAACCCCAAACCCTAGTTCATGAACACTTTTTCTCTCTCCCGTTTCTCTCTCGTTTCTCGGTGGTTTTGGTTCCTTTATTTTTCTGGGGCAAGTTAAGGTGTTGGGGAAGGTTTTGGGTCAGTTTGGGGGTGGTGACCGGCACCGGAAAGGTGCCGGCCGGAGTTGGAAAGGTTGGGGTTGGTTTTGTATGCGTGATGACGAAGGGTTTTCGCGGCTGTTTTTGCGTCACTGTTCATGCCGAAATTCGGCGAGGGATGGCCGGAGGTAGTAGCCGGCGGTGCGGGCTTTTCGGTAGAAAAGGTGGCCGGAGCACAGGGTGGCGCCACCGCAGCAGGTGGCGCCGGGAAGGGGGCTGGTCGAGCAGCTGTTCCCAGGCGAGCTGGGTGCGCGAGCGCCAGGTGACGGGAGCGAACGCGCGCGCGCGCAAGTGACGGGGGCGCGGTGCGCGCGCCGGGAGCCGCCGTGCGCGCCGTGTGTGCACTGGCAAGTGTTTCCACACATCATTCCGTTTCGGATGTTTTCATCGAGTCGTCGGGAGTCGGGGGTCCCAGACAAAGTCAACCCTTTGACCAAAATCACCATTTTACCCCTAAAACCTAAAATACACCGTTTGAGCTCGTTATAACTCCGATCGAGCTCATTCTTTTTGCGTTACGATCCTAAGTTCATTGCCTATCATCTCAGCTTTTGGGATTGAACGTTCAGCCTTGTCACCAAAATACCAATCTTTGGATCGTTCGATCCGTCGTATCGTTAACGAACGTTCTTCCACCGAAACCTTTTACAGCTTTAATTATACGTTATTAAGGATCTAAGAAACGATATAACTTATGTAGGCTACTTGTCGGACTGAGCTTTGAGGTGTCGGGTTATCAGACTTTCGGTTCTAGCTACTCACGTGGTAACCACCGAACAAGGTGGGGGTAACTTCTGAACCCTAATAACTCTATTTGTTTAATGTTTTCCATATTTGATATATGAACTGTTGAACTCTACGTGCTGTGATTATTTGCTATGATTACTATGTATATGCATACATTATGAATATGATATATGTGGACGGAAGTCCAAAGTCATGTTAAGATGGACTGGTGGCCCATAAAAGCACCATATGTTAAGATGGACTGGTGGCCCATAAAAGCACCATATGTTAAGATGGACTGGTGGCCCATAAAAGCACCATACGTTAGGGATGGACTGGTGGCCCGTAAAAAGCACTAGCAGAACGGAGGTCCATGATCTCGTTCTGGGATGGACTGGTGGCCCGTAAAAAGCACCAACGGAACGGAGGTCTATGATCTTGTTCTGGATGGACTGGTGGCCCGTAAAAAGCACCAATGGACTGGTGGCCCATAAAAGCACCATATGTTAGATGAGTACTCTTAGAGTTATATGTCCGTATTTTATGTGCAATGCATTATATGTGCTGTGTCTCATTGCTGAACTATTATATATGTTGGATCTGTGTATCTACTTAATAATGTTAACAACTTGGTGATTAATTCCACGAGTGTATTCAACGCACTCACCCCCCACCTGTACTCACACTACAGGAGAAGAAGAGAATCTTGACGCGTAGAGAGAGGGGTGCCCTATCAACTGAGTCCATCTTCCGGTTTTACCTTTTAAAAGATATGTTGCTCGATTGTAAAATTAAACAGCTCTTCTTCTTTGTAAAGGATCCTGATGTTTTTCCGCTGCTATGTAAAATGGTTTTATTTCGGCTAGACGCCAAGGGTTTGTATGTATAAAATCGTCTGTTCTTCTTTCCCAAAGATTTCTATTTTATTTCATGCACACTTTTTCCCCCTTCTTTCTTCACGCCCGCAAGAAAAACTCTGATATTTTGACCGAAAGATTTTGGGACGTGACACAAGGGTCTCTCCAGACTTCATGTTGAATTGCTCAAACGGTTGGATGGCTTTGGAGATCTTGTTGTCTTGGACAAGTTCATTACCTTCACATATGATCCCCAACATTACCCATATATCTTTGGCTGTGGTGCAACTTTTAACCTCACTGAACGTTCTTTTGTCCAGTGTGAGAAATAAGGCATTTTTGGCTACATTGTCGAGATTCGCTCTCTTCCTGTCTTCAGAAGTATATTCATGTCTTTCCTTGACAACATATTCTTGTGGAGGTGGTGCTCTTCTGAGTCTTGGTGTAGCTTCCTCTGGTCTGACACCTGGTGCTATATTGATATCATCATCAACACTAATTGTGTCTTCTACTTCACCGTCTGCGGCCTCAGCTGCTGCTTCTGCACGTCTATAGTCGCAAAGTTATTCGACATATACAGCATTGGCTTTGTAGATCAGTGGTGGTCCTTCGGTGATGACGAACCACATTTTGTCGTGCATGATTGATAGGTGAGCTTGCATGTGTATCCTCCAGTCGTCATATTCAGTTATGGAAAACATAGGTAGCTTATGATGCGAAGAATCCATGCTTATGCTAAGAGATGAGTTTTGGTCTTGTGAAAAGTGAAAACAGTTTATCCAAATACAAAACGGGTGGATCTGGGTTGGTTACTAGTCAAGTTGGCTTTTAACCCAACTTGCTCTGATACCACTTGTTGGTCCCAAAAGTCCCAAGTGGTCAGAGGTTCAGAGAGGGTGAATGAACCTCTATCGATTTTACAAACTCTTTTGAAAAAATAAAACTTTCTGTAAGACAGGTTCCTGACCCAAGATGGAATGCAGCAACCTGACACAGATCAGTAACCTGGCAGTATGCTCGATTAGGTTCCTGACTTGTATACACAGTATGTAGCGGAATAAACTTGATGGATTTTTTTTTTTGGAAAACAGTTTTCTTTTACAATAAAGATCTTTGCCAATCCTTTTATGTACGATGCTTCTGATGTATAATGCAAGATATATATATGATAAGGTAAATGCAGTGCAGTAAGTAAATCAAAGCATATAAACACACAAGGTTTATAGTGGTTTGAAGGTGGTGTAAGCCTTCTATGTCCACTCTACTCCTTCACACAAGGAGGATTTTTGTTAAGTCAGTTCGATTTACAAGCCTCGCTTTACAAACCTCTTCCTAACAAACTACGTCTATTAGAATCTCAGACTCTAGTTCGAGGCCACAACCCACAAAGGGTTCACAATCCCACAAAGGATAAGTAGCCTATTTCTAAACTACACACTTAGCAAGGATCTAATCCTCTCAACTAAGTTACACCATAAACAACCTAGCGTACACAACACAATGGTTAAAGAAAAAAAAGGGTTCTTCAACTGGTGCAAAGCAGTCTTGATATTTGATGGCTTGAGTGTTATTGTAGACTACTCCTGGAAGGTTGAGTGACTGAGCTTAATAATATCTTTTAAGAATATAAGACTTGTGAGATCTTGCAGTGAGTTTTAAAGCTACAGTTGTCTTCATGGTCACTCCATCCTTCTATTTATAGATCTTTGGAAAATGTGCCCGTTTGATCTTTCAAGTCTTTGCATTTAATGTAGGGCATGTCCTAATTCTCTTCGCATTAATGGTGCCACTCCCTGGTTATAGACCTTTTGCAGAGTCGCAGGTCCAAGTGGCATCTTCATATTGGCTTGGTTTAAACTTCTGTCTAACGAGTCTTTATTAGTAACCTTTTTCGTACTGCATTCAATATACATTTCTTGTATAATGATAAATGAGCTCAGTGGATTCTATCAGCTTGCTGCTTTGATCTTTAGTGCTTAGATGTCAACTTTTTTATGTGAGTCAGCTTTCTGTTGTGAATTAGCTTATTGTTGTCAATCAGCTTCCTGTTGTGAATTAGCTTATTGTTGTGAATCAGCTTCCTATTGTGGATAAGCTTTCTGACTTCAAGTGGTTTCCTTTGTCTTGACATCTGATTGTCAACATCCTGACTTGAGTAGTTTCCTTTG
Organism: Scutellaria galericulata; assembly: GCA_946896805.1. NCBI lineage: Eukaryota > Viridiplantae > Streptophyta > Magnoliopsida > Lamiales > Lamiaceae > Scutellaria > Scutellaria galericulata. Next base: position 14,042,182 of record OX335788.1, read on the forward strand.
TTCCGACAGTTGTTTAGTCTTCATTATGTCTTCCTGATCTTCTATTTTCTTGATTCTTCTTTGAACATGAGTGTTCTTTGAAGTTCTGCTTCAAACATTTATCTTTACTTTTACAAAGACCTATCATCATGTTTATGAAGATACCCTTATAGGTCTATGTTTCCGATTATAAAGCGTGGAGAATGGGTACTCTAACTTTCTATCCAAAGTTATATTGTCTGATCAAAACCTATATAGAAATCTCCCAACATAAAAATTTGCAATTTTTATTTGTTATGAAATGAAAGATAATTTGGAAAAGATATTTTAAAAATAGAACGGATTTTTTCCCACACGGTTTCACTTTATCAAATTTACACGTTCACATACACGTTCATATATAATTTCTCAAATAAATCCCACACATAATTTCTAAAATAATCTAACGCACAGATCCCACACATAATCTGAGTTCTTCATTTGATTGAGCAGATCGTGATAAAATATCTCATTGGCGCCCGTTTGTAATATGATTTGAGATATTGATACTACTAGAAGACTCTGGAGCATTCGTTTGCGATGTGTTAGGGCTTATAATGTTTCTGCATTCGGAAGTACAACGGAGCTATATAGTTTTGATTGTGTTTTCAGAGATAAAATGGTTATTTATTTAAAAATATCTACTTATTATGTATATTATAGTGGAATGTAATTTCCAGTTTCTTTTTTTCACATAAATTTTAGGCTGATATAATCCATGGAGTTGCTCAAACCCTCACCTTGAAAAGATTCGTGATAAGGTTATAGAAGGAAAATGTATGTACTTTCTAACTTTATTGTTTCAAAGTACAACTCCACTTTGAGAACATCTAAATCAAAGTTGAAGTTCCAATTTTATGGAAAAACACATCTTAAGGAGTATCAAGACGATTACTTTCCTAATAATCTGTACATTTTTTAATCATTTGACGAGATTATTACCATGAATTTCAAGGTGTGTGCCTTTTTTATTTATAATTAAATTTTTCAAATTTGGAAAAGATTTTTTTAAAAAACAAATCGTGACTCATCATGGTTGGTCAAACTTTGTAGTTTTTATTTATGACTGATCGTGGCTGGTAAAACATTGCATTTTTTTGTAATTAAATGAAAAATAATTTGGAAAAGATATTTTGAAAATAGAACGGTTTTTTCCCACACGGTTTCACTTTATCAAATTTATATGTTCACATACACGTTCATATATAATTTCTCAAATACATCCCACATATAATTTCTAAAATAATCTAATGCATAGATTGCACACATAATCTGAATTCTTCATTTGATTGAGTAGATCTTGATAAAATATCTCATTGGCATCCATTTGGAATATGATTCGAGATATTGATACTACTAGAAGACTCTGGAGCATTCGTTTGCGATGTGTTAGGGCTTACGATGTTCCTGCATTCGGAAGTACAACAAAGGTATATAGTTTTTTTAATGTGTTTTCATAAGGGTAAATCAATTAATTTTTATGCATTAAATATGGAAGGGAATTCGGAAAATTCCACACCTATTTTGTTGGGAAGGCCATTCTTAAATACTTCCCAAACAAAGATAGATGTATGTGATGGAACCCTCACCATGTAATTTGATGGAGAGATCATTCAATTTAATATATTTGATGCTATGAAATACCCTAATGAATCTAACTCTCTTTGTGCCTTGAGTGTTATTGAGCCAATTGTGCAGGATATTTTTGAGCTTGATTGGAGGAATAAATTGGATGAAAAATTAATGCAAAATCTGGAAGGAGAGAATAAGGGTGCTAAGACTATTGGGATGGAAAATCGGTATCATAAGTTTGATCCCGGAATTAGAGACAAGAAGGGGACCGAGAAATTGGTAGCTGACCATCTTATTCACTTGGAAAGGGCCAAAGAAGCAGAGCCACTGCTGGAAATTTTTTCAAACGTACAGCTGCTTGCAATTTTGAAAAATTCCCAACATTCACCAACACTAAGCCCCTCAATATCCCTACTGCTGAAGGCGGACCACTCATTAACCAAACCAAGAACTTGAAGGCATTCAATTTATGGAGATCTTACAGTTGTTGAAAGCGCATCACATCACTCTTTGATCGGGTAAACCTGTTCCACTTCCTTTGTAATTCTTGATGGTGCTTGATTTTTTTTCTTATGTATATATTACATTATGTGCTAGGGACTAGCACTTGTTCTAGTGTGGGGGGGTTGACCTATGATTTTGTCTATGCTGTGTTATGATGATCTGAATATTTTTTAGATATGTTAGCATACCTTTTGTGGAGTTCAAGCATGATAGTTGGACATTTTGCTACATTTCTAGTTGCTGATTTTTTGTTAAAAATGCTGAAAACATGAATTGTATGCCTTGATTGGTGATTGAACTTGAATTCATGTGTTGGTCATAGAGTTTAGTTGATTGTTAGTTTACTTAGTCTTGAACTAGCAACTTGATTACTTTTTCTTGGTGGTTTGTTTGGTCTTTTGGGAAAGAAAAATTTAAGTTGGTGCCCAAGGAAAAAGAAAAGGAGTTTAGTCGAAAAGAATTTTAAAAAAATAGTGAGGGGCTGATACGGCTGCCTACTTTCGGGGGCTCAAGTGTTTTCAAATCGCCAAATGTCTACAAATCAACACAAAAGAGCTAAAACCCGAATAGTAGAGTGGAGCCGCGAGTCCTCACCTGGAAAAAAAAGCTGAAAATTCCAAGAAAGGAATAAGGCTGAAGAAAAAAGAAAAAAAAATATTTGATGAATGTTAAAGAAGGGCACCAACTAGTTTAGTGTTATGAAGAGAGACCGAATCAAGTAAATTGAGGACGAGTCGTTAAGGAGTTATGGATATGGTTTGGGTAACTAGCGATTGATGAAACTTTGTGATTGACCATGGATAAGAGTTGTGAGTTACTTTGGTGGGGCATATGTTATATGAATTTGGCTCAAGAATTTTGCAACGAGGCAGTATAGAAGAGTGTTTTCTTTTGTGATATATACTTTTGCTTGGGGGAGTTTGATAAGTCAGGTTTTCTGTGTGTTTTACATGTGTTATGTGGCTAATTTCATACTTAATTATTGACTACTTTGTTGCATTTACCTTATATTTGTCATACTCGTCCCAGTGGCTTTGATTTTGCATTTTCTATTAATTCCGGGTTGTTTGCAAGATAAATCGAGTGCGAGAATACAAGAGGTAGATGTTGTGTGGGCCGAAAGGGAAGAAGAAGCCCAACACTGAAAGCTTCAGTGTTGGGAATGTGAATGCAAGTTGTTTTTGGTGTGCAGCAACCCAATTCATTAAGCCCAACTCCTCCTTAAATCAATCAAAAGAGCAAAGAAAGGAAAGTGATGCCATTTTGCAAGATAATAGATAACTTCCATAATTTTTGTCAATCTTGGAGAGATTGATGCCACTCATTTTTAGAAAGGAATTAAAGAGGAATTGGGGGTTATATTTTGGAGCGGAAGGGATCAGACGCAGAAGAGAAGAGGGGAAAGAAGAAAGAGAATAACTCATCTTTTGTAATTTGATAATGATGTTTAGAGGCTAATCTATCTTTTCTAGTCCGAGGAGATGTCAAACCTTGAATGATTCATCCGTTTTTAATTATGTAGTAACGTTTCTATCACGCCCCGTTTTTTTCTTAAAATTTATCAGAGTTTTTTTTATATGAGGCATGCAAGAAGAAAAGAAGAAGACAAGAGACGATCAGAAGTAGAGGGGGATATGAGACAAACAGATTCTTTACTCATAAGACATTGGACACAGCTGATTCCATATCTTATACAAGACATCGGACACAACCGATTTCATATCATATAAAACATCGTTCACAGCTAAATCTCAAAAACATCAACACAGCGGAAAATAACTTACAGGATCCATCATCATTAGAAATTATAGAATTAATATTTACATTTCAAAAGATAGTGATCATTGTTTCTTGTTACTTCGTAAAAGATAGTTTATGAAAATCCCAGATGTGGCACTATCTCTCTCTCTACTTCTCTACTGTTCGTCATCTCCTGTAGTGTTAGTACAAATTAAGGGGTGAGTGCGTGGAATACACTCGTGGGGATAAACTCTGCATTTTATACCACTCGACATATGTATAGAAAACTGAAAATACATATCAAGAGTCACGTTGCCACAACACATAAATTGCACAGCAGACATTAGAAATGGTAAGGGATGAATATGTGCGGGTATTCCCCGTCTTATCCTATAAAAATGGTCTCATTACCGTTGGTGCATTTCAAGGACCACCAAACCTTCTAGAGTATTAGAAATGGGATAGGAAGCGAATGCATGTCAGAGGTGGACCGCAGCCCATGCACAGTATAAAGTATGGCACAACACTTATAAACACAGCATTTAGCATTTCTCAAACGAGCATCAAAATAGGGAAAGCAGTAAACAGATTAAGAATTAGAAATTACCCCCACCTTGATAAATGGTTATCACGTGATCTGACAAGTTTTAAGTGTCAAGCCTAAAGCGTGCGATCAAACAGATGGTCTACAAAAGTACCGTGATATCTTAGATTCTCAAAAGATTAAAAGACGTATATAAATAAAGAAAATAAACGTGTTCGGAGAAGGAACGATTGAGAAGACGGAATGGAAAAGAAAGACTCGAAGAGTGTGAAAGATAAAATCCATAATCTAATATGAAAGAGGGAAGAATTTGGGTCATAACGGAAAAAGAATGAACTTATTCGGAGTTGAGACGAGCCCAAACGGAGCGTTTCAAGATTGAGGGGTATATCGGTAAATTTGGTAAAAGGTTGACTTTGACCGAGACACCCGACTCCCAACAACATGACGGAAACAAACAACTCGGACCGACCGGTGAAAAAACTCACCGGTGCGCACACGACGCGCACCTTGTGCGCCCGCTCGTGCACAGCGTACGCTCTCCTGCGCACAACGCATGTTTCGCCCGCGCACGACCATGCGCCACTTTTCAGTGGCCGTGCACGGTTACGCACACCAGCGCACAACCGCGCCCTCCCGTACGGACCTGCACGCACCAGCGCGCCCCAACGCGCCACCAGCGCACAGCAAGCTCTTTACGCGGCGGCGCCGTCCCCCACCGGTCCCACCAGCCACCTAACTTCGGCAGTAGCCGTCTCGGTTAACTTTCCGGCGTGAATAGTAATAATCCAGATTTTCTCCCAAAACCCCAATCATAACACACACCAACTACCACCACCTTCTAAAACCCTCTAGCTCCGGCCAACGACCTCCCGTCGTCGGCGACACCTCTGCCACCATGGCCGGCGACCTCCCGTTGCCGGCAACACCCAACAACACGCAAACCCAAGCATGTAGAACACATACACAACACACACAAACACATGTTTTCCACCAAAACCACACACACACAACTCCGGCAACACCGCTCCCCGGCGGCGCCACCACCCCCAACCTGTGGTCCTACACTCCGAGATGGCTATCTACCACTCCGGCGAGGAAGACGAGAGAGAGAGAGTAAGAAACGAGGAGAGAGAAAGGGTGGTTGACTCCAAATTAAGGTTTACCGGCAATTGACCGGCGATCTAGCCGTCGGAATGGAAAAATGAGACCAACACTAGACTCGTCTCGACAAGAGCTACAACCTATGTGATAACCGTTCGAAACTGAGCAAGTTAACTTTTCCGGCCACCGGCGGCGGAGACCGGAAAAAAAAAGAGAAGAGGGATAGAAAACTTACATGTTTTTCGATTATGAGCTCGTGTGACTTTTTGACTTAAAACCAACCTATATATACTCGTCCGGAAAGACTACTTTCAACCATAAAAAATCTCGTATTCTACCCTTCGTATACATTGTATCTTCCGTTTTCCACTGTTTTCTTCACTACTAGAGCTACGTAACTCCGATTGACTTGTAGTTCGTTTCTATCTTCTTATTTTTCCGTTACGCATCTAATTATATAAAAATCTTCTAGGTTCCATGTCTAGAAATTATATCCATCTAAAATCGGCATTAGACGCGTATCTGAAACACACATAATTAATTTAAATACTCAAAATTAACACACATAGTAATATTTAAATTAAGGGTTTAATTATTTAATTAACCAATTATGCTTCATTTTTGTCCTGTGCGCTACATCCCTTACCCCTTAAAAGAATTTCGTCCTCAAAATTTGAAGCTTAACTAGAAATGGCAAAACTGAATCCTCTTCTCAAAGCCGATTCTTAGATTTTTTTTTCTGGCGGTTACGGATATACACAAATGGGATGGTTACATGTAACAACCAATAGGCTATAGACCATCTGTTAGCTAATGGTCCAACTTTCTGTCTATCTTTTGTTTTAGTTTACATCCATCTCTCAGGATTGCATCAAACTCCTCCACTGTAAACGGTCCAAGTCAGTAGGGTAAGACATATTTGATCTTCAAGACTAGAGTTAAACAGTATTTACAAAGAATTCCAATCTGTTCACCTAAATTAAGCTCACGATAGATTTCTTCAAAATTTGATCTTCCAGTTCCCATGTTGCTTCTTCTTTCCCATCATGGCTCCATTGAACTTTCACTATAGCCACCTCTCGATTTCTTAACTGGTGATTCTTTCTATCCAGGATGGCTGTGGGGACTTCTTCATAGGTCAGATCTTTCTCCCATTCTATGCCTTCTTGTTCAATAATGTGATTTGGGTCGAATACGTACTTTCTTAGCATAGAAATATGAAAAACATTGTGTACTCCTATGAAGTCCGGCGGTAGAGCTAGACAGTATGCGACCTCTCCAACTCGTTCCAGAATCTCGAACGGTCCTATGTATATCGGCTTCAGCTTTTCTTTCTTTCCGAAAGGATGAACTCCTTTAGTGGGTGACACCTTCAGAAAAACTTTGTCTCCCACCTCCAATTTCAGCTCCCGTCGTCTCTTATCTGCGTATGCTTTTTATCGATCTTGTGCTATCTTTATTCTTTCCCGAATTTTCTTTATTACTTCGACTGTTTGATCCACCAATTCGGGTCCCAACACCTTCTTTTCGCCTACTTCGTCCCAACAAATAGGAGAGCGATATTTCCTTCCATAAAGAGCTTCATATGGCGCCATCCCAATTGTGGATTGGTAACTGTTGTTGTAGGCAAATTCCACTAAGCACAAGTGTTCCTCCCAAGTCCCTGAAGATCTAGAACACAAGCCCTTAACATATCTTCCAAAATCTATATTGTTCTTTCTGACTGTCCGTCTGTTTGAGGATGGAAAGTTGTACTGAAGGCTAGCTATAACACCCCAAATTAATTAACTAGGTAAGAATTAATTAATTACGATTATATGTTGCTAATTAATTAATTAAGCTAAGAATTAATTAAGTAAGTGATAATTTTAATTAAGCTAAGAAGTAATTAATTAGGGGATAATCTTAATTAAGCTAAGATTTAACTAAATGATAATCTTAATTAAACTAAGAATTAATTAGTTAAAGCTTAATTAATTAGATAACTAAGTATAAGAAAGTAATTAATTAAATATTAAGAAGTTGTTTAATAAATTAAACAAGCAAATGGTTAGTCATCACAAATCCCTGCCACCCGCCACCATCACACTCTCTCTCTCCCCAAAGTTAGACACACACATACTCTAGGCATGACTCACCTTGGCCAAGTGGGGGAAAAGGAAAAGAAAATAAAAGAAAGAAAAGGAAAAAGAAGCAAGAGGCACACGCACAAACACAGCTTCTCCATCTCTCTCTCTCGCACGCTCTCTCTGTTGGCTGTCGTTGCTTCGCTGACCTGCTGCCCTGCTGCTCGGTGTGTGTGTGTGAAGTTTTGGCTGCCGCCGGGGGCGGCAGCAGATGCCGGGACGCTGCCTTGTTGCTGTGGGTATGCAGTTTATTGCTGCCATGTGTGCATATATGTTGCTAGTTGTGTGTATTCCTGCTGTGTTTGTGGGTATGTGCGTGTGTGTGGGGGTTCGAGTGTTGCTGTGAGTGTGTGGGGGTGTTGCTGGACGCGACGGGAGCACTGCTGGGCGCGACGGGAGCGCTGCTGGGCACGACGGGAGGTTGCTGGGCGTGACGGGAGCGCGCCAGGTCTGTTCTGAGGCTGGTCGACAACCACCTTTCGTGTTGAGTTTGGGTGAGTTGTAGTATAGCTACGGAGGTGTTTTTGGGTTGTCCGAGTAGCTTGTAGTATGGTGGTCAATTGGGTGTGAGTCACCGGCGACGCGGGTCGCCGGAGTAGGTGGTAGTAGCAACGGAAGAGGGCTGGTCAGAGCAGATTTGGGGGTGAGGAAAAGAAGGCTTTTCTTTTATATTTGCAGGGGCTGATTTTATTTAAGTTAGCATCTGATTTTATTTAAGTTAGCATATATTTGCAAAGTGCATTTCAAATTTAATTTATAGCTTAGCAAAAAATTTATGTTACTCTGTGAGTTAAATGTCAATCTTGCAAATTAAATTTTATTTCTATTTTACAAGTTGTTATGTCATTTTGCAAAGCTTTTACCTTGCAAACTAAGTCTCAACCTTGCAAATTGAATTTCCACTTTACAAATTAATGCAACTTCGCAAGATTGAAATATTTTACAAAATTGATTTAATTTCGCAAGAATGAGATATTTTGCAAAATTAGTTTATTTCGCCAAGTTAATTTAATTTCGCAAGATTTATTTATTTTGCAAAGTTGATTCATTTAGCAAGATTTAATTTTTGTTCTTGCAAATTGATCTTTCTCTGTTATAAGTTTCAGCTTGCACAAAAACCCGTTTTCCAAATAATATGAGTCATCTTTCTTATTATTCAAAGTTCTTATCTATAGATCCCGATTATCAATCTTAGCTAGGAATGTCTTAACTCATGTTTTAATTTAAATTATGGATAGTCTCTCTTTGAGCTGCTAGAATAAGTCTATATCCTCATATTTTGTAGGAAACGCAAGCGAAAAACCCTAAGATTTCCTTGAACCATAGCAGTTGCTAGAGACACCACTTATCTGAAGTGGGGGTAATTTCTATACTTCCATATTTAAGATTCTAAGTGAGTTTGAAGTGAATTTATGTGTCTACGTGAAACGTAGTAGTTTTTCCAAGAGACCACTTTATTGAGGTGACGAAACAAACTTAGGATTCAAAGAGTTGAGCTTCATGAGGGTTGACACCGAACGAGATCATTAGCCATTAAGATCTCAAGGGACAACGTAAACAATTTAAAGGGTGACAACGAGTAAAGGTAAGTAGAAATTCATTTGCAACTACAATGCATGAACATAGTATTTTATGTGTTTACTTGTATTATATGATAATAGTGAATTTGCGTTTCTTGATATTGGTGATTACTTTTTATGTGTGATTAAAGATGATGCATTAGCATTGAATTTTGTACATATTATTCATGAGCATAGATAGGTGTATGCATAGAAGACATGTTGAGTCTGTGTGCACATCATATCATACAAAGAGAAAAGTTAAACCAAAGTTGACCACTACTAGTACATCGAGGCCAGTAACGGCTTTCATAGTAAAAGTGTGCCTATGGCATGCGAGCCGTGGTTATGGTTCGAAGATATTGGGCCATAAACATGACTTTAAAGCAAAGCAAAGTACAGAGATTATTGAGCTAGCTCCTTTCCGATGTACTGTAGATGAGTCAAGGGCCCAACATAGTAAAAGATATCAAAGCCATGCATTCACGACATGCTTAAAGTCCTTACAGCCATTTGTATGACAGCGCATGCATAATTTCTGCTTACTGAGCTTATTAGCTCATATAGTTCATGCATTGTAGGTGAACCTACTGATGTATAAGCTCATGGACTTACTGACTGTGTTGTTGAGTTCCTACGGGTTCAGAGATGGTGTACATGGATGACGACCTGTTGGGCTATGTCATGGGCTTATTTTGCTTTAAACAATATTTTGATAAAGTACTTGGACTTCTTTTGTTTGATTCTCTGATATATATAAATATGCAAAATACAGAAGTGAGTGTGGTTTAACTTCATGGTACACAATACAAAACGTGTTATAGTTTTACTGGGTTCTCATGTGCAAGAAAAGTTATTTATGTTATTACGTTTTATGTTTAAAAAAAAAAAATCACACAATCACTAACAGGTCTTTTAATATGAAAATCTATTACATGTCTAGCTGTATTAGAAATGTTATTTGTTACAATGTTTAAAAAAAAAGAGTCACACACTTACTTACAGGTCTTTTAATATAAAAAAATCTATTACATGTCTAGCTATATTAGAAAGGTGGGCGTGACACTAGCCTAGTCCCTAACTCCTTTTGTAAACTTTGCCAAAATCTGGATGTAAATCGAGGATCTCTATCTGACACTATAGCAACCGGTACACCATGCAATCGGGCAATCTCTTCGAGATAAATTCGAGCCAACTTATCTAGTCCGAAAGTCATCTTGATTGGTAAGAAATGTATAGACTTTGTTAATCTATCCACAATTACCCATACTGCGTGGTTCCCTCGTTTGGTTCCAGGCAGACCAACTACAAAATCCATAGCTATATGCTCCCACTTCCATTCCAGTATTTCCAACGGAGTTAGTAATCCAGCTGGTCGTTGATGTTCAGCTTTTACTTATTGACAAACCAGACATTTCTTTATGAACAGTCCGATGCTTATTTTCATATTCCTTTACAAAAAAATTTCCCTCAAATCTCGGTACATTTTCGTACCTCCAGGATGTGCTGTCAACGGCATGTAATGAGCTTCTTCAAGGATTTCTTCTCTCAATTTCTCATCCTTTGGCACACATATTCTTCCCCCGAAGACAAGGGCTCCATCCGTTGCAAAGGAGAAACCTTCAGCTCTTCCACTGTCCATGCGAGCTTTCATCTTCATTAAGAAGTTATCCTTCTTTTGAGCTTCAATGATTTGCGCACGAAGTGTGGGTTTCACAACCAAAGTTGCCATCATGGCTTCGTTGCTGTTCGGAGGTGAGACTATTTCCAGATTCAGCCTTGACATTTCTTCGACTAGTTGATGTTGATTGGTGATCATAGACGTCACAATCCCTTTTCCTTTTCTGCTGAGTGCATCAGCCACTACATTCGCTTTTCCAGGGTGATAATGGATCGTAATGTCATAATCCTTCACCAACTCTAGCCACCTTCTCTGTCTCATGTTGAGCTCCTTCTGTTCGAAGAAATATTTCAGGCTCTTATGATCAGTGTAAATCTCACACTTCACGCCATATAGATAATGTCTCCAGGTTTTAAGAGCGTGCACAACAGCAGCCAACTCCAGATTGTGTGTTGGGTAGTTTTGTTCGTGAGCTTTCAATTATCGGGATGCATAAGCTACCACTTTTCCTTGCTGCATCAGAACACACCCCAAACCTTGTTTGGATATATCACTGTAGATCACGAACTCTTTTGTTACGTCCGGGACTGTCAAGATTGGTGCTTCTGTCAGTCTCTTCTTTAGCTCTTGGAAACTATGCTCGCATTGTTCAGTCCATTGAAACTTTACGTCCTTTCACGTCAACGAGTCATAGGAGCAGCAATCTTCGAAAATCCTTCTATGAATCTTCGATAGTACCCAGCCATACCAATAAAACTCCGTACTTCCTTGATATTTGTTGGAGTTTCCCATTTACTGACAGCTGCAACTTTGTCGGGGTCTACCTCGATCCCCTGTGAAGAGACAATATGTCCAAGAAAACCTATCTTGTCCATCCAGAATTCGCACTTCTTGAATTTTGCATAAAGCTTTTCTTTTCGTAAAATTTCCAGCGCAATCCTGAGATGCTGGTCATGTTGCGTTCTATCACACGAATAGATAAGAATATCATCGATAAACATGATAACAAAACGATCAAGATATGCATGGAAAACACGATTCATCAAGTCCGTGAAGACAGCTGGTGCATTGCTAACTCCAAATGGCATTACTATAAACTCGTAGTGGCCATATCTTGTTCTGAATGTTGTCTTAGATATATCTGCATCTTTGACTTTCATCTGATGATATCCAGACCTTAAGTCAATCTTCGAGAACACACTAGCACCTCTTAACTGATCAAAAAGATCTTCAATTCGAGGTAGTAAATACTTGTTCTTGATAGTTCTCTTGTTCAACTCCCGATAATCAATAGACATCTGAAAGCTTCCATCTTTCTTCTTCACAAAAAGCACTAGAGCTCCCCAAGGCGACACGCTTGGTCTAATGAAGCCTTTCTCCAGAAGTTCTTGTAGTTACACCTTCAATTCTTGTAATTCCTTTGGTGTCATCCGATATGGAGCTTTTGACACTGGTGTTGACCCCGATACAAGATTAATCTCGAAGGTCACCAGTCGATCTGGTGGAGGGCCAGGTAAATCTTCTGGAAATACGTCCATATATTCCCTTACCATAGGTACATTTTCGATGGAACTCATTCTTTGTTCAAAATCACCCACCATGTTGACCACCCAAGCTTCGCAATTTCTTTTGCTAAGCATATGAGTTACCTTCATGGCTGATATAATCCTCATATCAACTTTAACTCGTACTTCGTAAAAAGTGAACTCTGGTTCTTCAGGTGTTTGAAAGATTATTTCTCTTGTACGACACTTAATCACTGCGTGGTTTGATTCGAGCCAATCCATCCCTAGAATTATATCAAAATCCTTCATTTCCATTGCGTGAAGATCGGCCAGAAGGATCCTATTCTCAAAGGCAATCTTTAGATGACGGTACATGTGTTTCGTCTTTACTATCTTTCCCGATGGAATACTAACCTCTAGGGTTTTAGCGGCTACCCTACCGTCCTCAAACTTTAATAGTTTATAGAAATTGACAGAGATAAAAGAGTGAGTCGCTCCGGTATCAAATAAAATGAGAGCAGGTATATCACATACTGTTAACATACCTGTCATCGTTTCCAACCCTTCCGTAGCCTCCGGACGAGTAAGAGCAAAAGCCCGTGCTCTGCCTGCTATCGGCCTCGAACTTGTGGTTACAGTCGTTGGGCCTTTCGACTTCCTACAATTCGCTGCAATATGCCTCGGTGCCCCACATGAGTAGCAGCTCCGTGTTTCTTGTTGACACAGCCCCATGTGTACCCTTCGGCATCTAGGGCATGGATTCCCAGGTCGAGGAGTGGGGAGACGTAGAGCGTTGTTTGCCCTCGGAAACTTATTTTGAGTAAAGCCCTAACTCGGGCCAGTCCACTTCCTTTTTATAGGCGTCGGAGCAACTTTCTTAGGAGGCACCGCATCCAATCGCAGTCGGGAGGCAATTTCTTGAGCTCTCTCAATTACATTAGAATAAGTCATAACTCCCTGTCCTGCCAAAATCGATCCAATCTCTGGACATAGACCCTTTCCGAACCTTCGGGCCTTTTTGGCATCAGTATCAGGATCCTCTCCCGAATCATCGTCTTCGGCCTCAAAGCTGCCACTAGAAGGATCATAAGGTCCCTGCTCGGGGATATTCGGAAGGCCATGACGGCCCCACAAATCCAACATATTCCTCGCCACTCTCCCAAAGTCCACAACAGGTGTGTTATCCACAGCTGAATACACAACCTCATCTCGGAAAATGAGACGTGTCCTAGCCGCCCATTCGTCCGACAAGGTATGAATCATATGTGAGCAAGCCTGATGTTAGGGATACTACCCCATGTTCCTCCACCTCTCTCCAACAATGAAACAATCTAGATATATGCTCACCAACGGATACATCCCCTTACACTCGACTTTCAAAGAAGCGTCATCTAAGTCGTACCTCACGCGTCTCTATCGGCTGGACCCGCTTTCTAGCGGTATGTCTAATTCTAGCCATCTGTCAAGTATAAGCTATATGAGTTGTTTTTGTTTTATATGAAACTATATCCGTATCATCTTTTCAAACCTAAACGATTTATATCAGGTAAGCAGGATAACACAAATCAAACAAACATTCTTTTTATCAAACTATATGATTTAAGGAGAGACACGACTAGAGAAAGAGTGGTGTTCATCTGTTTCTCTTTAGAAAAGCTTTTTTACATTTACAACACGTCATATCTTGTTTTCTCTTTATCAAGCCAATTCAAGCAAAGTCCTACAAAGGGTAGAACTAAGCTCTGATACCATATTGTCACGCCCCGTTTTTTTTCTTTAAATTTATCAGAGTTTTTTTTATATGAGGCGTGCAAGAAGAAAAGAAGAAGACAAGAGACGATCAGAAGTAGAAGGGGATATGAGACAAACCGATTCTTTACTCATAAGACATCGGACACAGCCGATTCCATATCTTATACAAGACATCGGACACAACCGATTCCATATCTTATACAAGACATCGGACACAGCCGATTCCATATCATATAAAACATCAATCACAGCCGATTCTAAAAAACGTCAACACAGCGGAAAAATAACTTACAGGATCCATCATCATCAGAAATTACAGAATTAATATTTACATTTCAAAAGATAATGATTGTCACGCCCCAAAATCTTTTCGTATTTTATCAGAGTTTTACCCGGGCGTGAAGATAGAAAAGCAAGGGACGCATAACACTTACAGAAAGAATTAAGCAAGGGACAACAGAAGATAGAGATAAGGGACGATAATAAACCATCTCACAACAACCTTCGGCTTCGGCCGATAACATTCGGTCTCACACCGATAATATACATCATATGCAGCGGAAACTAAACATCAGGATCTCCCATCCTTACAAGCACCCAAAAATATATACAAATCATAAACTGTTTGAAAACGTGTTTGGAAATGTTTTAACTAAACCATTGTATCAGAAAAACCAACAGCTAGCACTAACTCCCTCCGTCTAGGGTTCACCAGCTTTCTCATCTCCTGTAGTGTGAGTACAGATTAAGGGGTGAGTGCGTTGAATACACTCAGTGGGGATAACATCCACCTCATAAGACTCCAGACATAATTTAAATACCGAAAAGCTAACTTACAATCACGTTGTCACATCACAGATATATGCAAAGCAGATATTAGAAATGGCAAGGGACGTATAGGTGCGGGATTCCCCCGTCTTACCCTATATAACGGTATCTCACCGTTAGTGCATTTAAAGAGGCTCACGACACCTCCACTGAGTAGTAGAAAATAGCAGGGGACGAACAGAATGCATGATCGGAAGACCTCGGTCCTTTCACAGATATAATATGGCACAGCAAGTATAAACACAGCACTTAGATTCCCAATCATACTTCACAAATAGGGAAAGCTGTAAACAGATCCAGAGTTAGAAATTACCCCTACCTCGTATAGTGGTTACCGCGTGAGTAGATATAACAGTACGTCCAACAACCCAAAACTTCCAAGCTTAGTCCATCCGATATTCGATCGTCTGGGAATTGCCCTTGCAATAGGCTGAAATTCACCGTTGCAAACTGCACTGCCACTCTGTGCTCCGATACCTCTTAGGCCCCTCAAACGGACTCGCCTTAAGGTGAAACTTGGTGGGATTGTTCTCGATACATTGAAGAATATCCCATACGAACAATTTTAGGAAATTCCTTCGCTAAGACCTTCTGCTCCATGAATATTTCCAGTTCGGGTGCAGAAACGCAGCCCCGACTTCCTAAAATTATTTCTCGGCTGTCCGACCTCGGATGGCCGCCAAACTTGGTGGAGACCTTCCTCGTACACTCTAGTATTTTCCATAAAAACAGGTTCTTGGTCCCATCATCGAAAGTGCCTGAAATGGGATGTCGAGAGCTGCCTGTGCGCAGTCTTCGGTGAAGAAATCTGCTGCGACCAGCCCTTTTCCGTGGCTGCTACCACCGACTCCGGCGACCCGCGTCGCCGGCGACTCACCTCCGACAGACCACCACACTACCCTCTACCAAGTCAACCCACCCAAACACTCACAGCTGCTCTACAACTCAAGCAAACACAGCGAAAAGGGTGGCTGCTGACCAGCCCCAGAACAGCCCGGCGTGCACCTACAGCATCTGACGCCCACCTCCTAGCGCACCCCATCGCTCCCGTCCCCGGTGCCCAGTACTCCCGGTGCTGTCCAGCACTTGTTGCCGCTCCCGGTGGCACCTAAAACCTCGCAAACAACAGTCTACAGCTCCGGCGACCAGCAGCAACGTAGCAGCATCAGCAAGGCAGCAACAGCAACGACGTGGCTGCAGCAGCGCACCAGCACCCTGCTCGATTCCCCAGCACCCCCAAACCGCAATACTCAACACATACATACACATATATATATATATACTGGCCCAACAGTGGCGCCGCAACCAGCGGCGCTACCACCTCGTACATCTGCCGGCGCAACCCTGCGCCGGTCCACTTTACTCGACGGCGGCGGCGGAGGAAAAGCAGGGGGTAGGGGGTTCGAAATCAGAGAGGCCAGGGGAGGAGAGAATGGGAGAGAGAGAGCGCGCGGTGGCGACACCGCGCCGCCTACATAGAGTGTTGAGACGAACCTTTTCGCTGGAATTTGATGCCGGAGGTTGCAGCGGTGGCTTGGCTTGAATCAGAGAATAGGAGAAGAGAGATTGGTAAGAGAGATACGTGAGTCATTGAGGGGAAGAGAGAGAGATCTAATACACATTTCCCTTTTTCCTAAACTACCCTTATGTCATGTGTCCATTTCCCTTGGCATGTGTTGGTGTCCTTGATGGAGTGTCATCACTTCAACAAAAGGGTGGTGACTCAGCCTTGGCATGGATTGGTTTTGGGCTTCGGGTTTATACATAAATTGTATCTTAATCTAGGATATTATAGCTTACACCTTATATTTTTAATTACTTTTGCATATCCCACTTGCTAACTAAATAAATAAAATTAAAACATTACACTTTAATTAATTAATTATGCACGTTTTGATCCAGGGCGCTACATCCCTTACCCCTTAAAATAATTTCGTCCTCGAAATTGAGCACATACTTAGAAAGATAAATAAACATATACCTAGGATCGTATGTCGGGGTACTTTCTCAAAATCTCATCCTCCAACTCCCAGGTTGCTTCTTCCTTTTTGTGACGGCTCCACTGGACCTTCACTATAGCCATCTCTCGGTTCCTAAGTCATCGTTTCTTTTTTTTTTGTCCAAAATGGCTATCGGGATTTCCTCATATGTCAGATCCTTTTCCAGTTCGATGCTTTCTCGATCGATTATATGATTTGGATCAAAAATATATTTCTGTAGTATAGACACATGGAAGACATTGTGTACTCCAGCAAGGTCCGGTGGTAGCGCCAATCGGTACGTGGCCTCCCAAACTTGATCCAGAATTTCAAACGGTCCCACGTACCCTGGGTTTCAGTTTTCCCTTCTTTCTAAAACGGTGAACTCCTTTAGTGGGAGACACTTTGAGGAAAATTTTGTCCCCAATTTCAAACCTCAGCTCTCTTCGTCTCTTATCTGCATACGATTTCTGTCGATCTTGAGCCACTCGTATCCGGTCCCGAATCTTCTTTATTACTTCTACTGTTTGCTCCACCAGAAATTCGCCCTCAAGTCTCGGTACATTTTTGTACCTCCTGGGTGTGCAATGCGCTTCTTTGAGTATTTCCTCTTTTAATTCCTCGTTCTTAGGCACGCACAGCCTTCCTCTGAAGATTAGAGCTTCATGCGTAGCCAAAGAAAAGTCTTCAGCTCTTCCCTTATCCATCAGAGCTTTCATCTTCTTTAGAAACTTTTCCTTCTTCTGAGCCTCCACAATTCGGTCCCGCAGCGTGGGTGTTACAAATAACGCTACCATTCTGGATTCAATACTGATCGGTGGCGAGAGTATCTCCAAATTAAGTTTCGACATCTCCTCGACTAGTTGGTGTTGATTGGTGATCATCGATGTTACTACTTCTTTCCCTTTCCTGCTAAGGGCGCCAGCCACCACATTCGCCTTTCCGGGATGATAGTGGATTGTGATATCGTAATCTTTCACCAACTCTAGCCATCTCCTTTGTCTCATGTTGAGCTCCTTCTGTTCGAAGAAGTACTTCAGGCTTTTGTGGTCAGTGTAGATTGCACACTTCACGCCATAGAGATAATGTCTCCAGATCTTTAGGGCGTGTACCACTGCTGCTAGTTCTAGATCATGAGTCGGATAATTCTGTTCGTGGACCTTCAGCTGGCGTGATGCATATGCCACCATTTTTCCTTCCTGCAGCAGTACACACCCCAAACCTTCTTTGGACGCGTCGCTGTAGATTACGAACTCCTTGGACATATCTGGAACTACTAAGACTGGTGCTTCTGTCAGTCTTTTCTTTAGTTCCTGGAAACTACGCTCGCACCGCTCATTCCACTAAAACCTCACATTTTTTCTTGTCAAGCGTGTCATCGGAGTGGCGATCCTCGAGAACCCTTCTATGAATCTTCGATAATATCCAGCTAGGCCGATTAAACCCCGAACTTCCTTTACATTTGTTGGAGTCTCCCAATTGCTGACAGTTGCCACTTTTTCAGGATCTACCCCGACCCCTTGCGCAGAAACGATGTGGCCCAGAAAGCCAACTTTGTCCATCCAGAATTCGCACTTCTTAAATTTGGCATAAAGCTTTTCCTTCCTTAGTACTTCCAGTGCGATTCTAAGATGTTGTTCATGGTGCGCTCTGTCGCACTAATAGATGAGAATATCATCAATGAACACTATGACAAAAAGGTCAAGATAAGGATGGAAAATGCGATTCATTAAATCCATGAAGATAGCCGGAGCATTACTCAACCTGAATGGCATTACTACAAACTCGTAGTGGCCATATCTCGTTCTGAATGCTGTCTTGGATATGTCAGTGTCTTTGACTTTCATCTGGTGATATCCAGATCTTAAGTCAATCTTCGAGAACACACTAGCACCTCTTAATTGATCGAAGAGATCTTCAATCCGAGGCGGTGGATACTTGTTCTTTATTGTTTTCTTGTTCAGCTCTCGGTAATCAATACACATCCGGAAGCTACCATCCTTCTTCTTTACGAACAGTACCGGTGCTCCCCAGGGCGACACACTCGGTCCGATGAAGCCCTTATCCAACAGTTCCTGAAGCTGAACCTTCAATTCCTGCAACTCTTTCGGCGCCATCCGATAAGGAGCCTTTGACACTGGCGCTGATCCAGGGATGAGATCTATCTCGAAGGTTACTTGTCGATCTGGTGGAGGACCCGGTAAGTCCTCTGGAAACACATCTGTGAATTCTTTTATCACCGGTACCTCCTCGATAGCAATTGGTTTCTTCTCGGAGTTTACCATATTAACCAACCATGTTTCGCATTCTCCTTTACTGAGCATCTGGGTTGCTTTCATGGCCGAGACAATCCTTAAGTCGACTTTAACTCATGTCCCGTGGAAGGTAAACTCCGACTCTCCCGGTGCTTGGAAGATTATCTCCCTTTCACGGCACTTGATTACCGCGTGGTTGGACTCTAACCAGTTCATTCCCAAAATCACATCGAAGTCTTTCATCTCCAGAGCGTGGAGATCTGCTTGAAGCGTCCTATCCTCGAAGGCAATCTTAAGACGACGGTACAAGTGTTTTGTCTTTACCGTCTTCCTCGAAGGGATACTAACTTCTAAAGTTTGAGCGACTATTCTATCGTCAACATGCTTCAACAGATCCATCGTCATATCAGCACTATAGATAAATAAATTAAACACGAAATGCGAGGAGAGAAGAAAACATAGATTCCATCGATTAGCAAAAGTCGAACTGGTATCTTGTACGCATGAGCAAAAGATGGGCCGCTCGTACATTATACAAAAGGTTTACGGGCGCTACTCCAAGGTACGAGCTACTATCTAACTATTACATATATAAACTAAAAGTTCATCATCCTTAGTCTATCTCTTGGTAGTCTCTGAGCTAGGGAGGGCGGGCGAATGTTCGTGCCTGGCCTGCTTCTGACCTTGGCCTTTGTGTTGCAGCTGTTGAGCTTCTGAATCTCTGACAATTAGCCGTAATATGTCCCGGTTCTCCACACCAGTAGCAATTTCGTGTATCTAGCGGTGAGTTTCGAGACCTCGGACAGTTAGTTGAGATGTGTCCTGGCTCTCTGCATCTGTAGCATCTCCGAATTCCCCCTGACCTTGGTCTCAATGTCGAAGCTGATGGATTTCTAAATTTCAGACAGTCTCTCACAACATGTCCAGGTTTTCCGCACCTGAAACATGAGTTCCCTGACTTGGGTGTAGAAAGAAGCGGAGCATTATTAGCCTGTGGGACCTTGTGCTGATCGAAGTCTTGACTTAGACCGGTCAATTTCCTCTTTCCTGTCACTATTTCCGCTCTCTTGGATGGAGCCATGTCTAAGTGGTGACAAGAAGCAATCTCTTTAGCTCTCTCAACCACTGCGGCATAAGACATGTCACCCTGACTAGCCAGGACAGAGCTGATCTCCAAGTGAAGACCCTTTTCAAAGCATCTGACCCTTTTGGCATTCGTGTCTACCAGATGGGGCGCATACCTACTCAGTCGGTTAAATCTTTTCTCGTACTCTTCCACGGAAGCATTTCCCTGATGAATCCGTATAAACTCTGCTTCCTTTTGGTCACGGTATGACTGAGGCAGAAAATCATGTCTAATCACTTCTTTAAAGACTCCCCAAGACATTGCACTCCTATGTTCTGGTGCCATAGTCCTTTCGTATAACTTCCACCAGTGGCTGGCTTCTCCAGTGAGTTGTAACACAGCACAGGAGATCTTCTGCTCTTCGGTGAATGCCAAAAGTCCAAAGAGTCGATCCAACGACTTTAGCCACTCGTCCGCTTTGATTGGTTCCCCTGTTCCATCGAAGGTCGGTGGATCGAAACGTCGGAACTGTACAAGGATTGGGCTCGCATTGTTTCCTAACAACGGTGGAGGTGCAGCTTGTGTGGTTTCAAAATATCGGGTCAAGCTTCTTAGTGCGGTCACCAAGTCTCCTCTCACGGCATGCATATCGTTCTAAAGACGTCATACGAAAATTAACTCTTATAATCTATCCCTCGCAACTCGACAATACATATAACCATAGATAAATAAATAACAGGTAGCAGGACACAATTAACTTTACTCCATAAATCATTTATAATCTCAATAGATTCTCTGTCATTCGTTTATAAACACTCCATGATCTCATCATGTAGGATAGCGTATATCCAGCCTGTATACGCCATCCACGTGAATACATCATGGAACATGTCATCAACTTCCCCACATGGTCTTCATAGACCTTGAGTATTGACAGCGGTGCTACATATCGTAACCACGAACTAGGAAAACCCACTCATTGATACACCCTGTTATAAACAAGGGCCCATGGTAGATTCAACTGTCTGTCACACGACATCAACTCCTGCGAACGGCCATACGCGCACACTAGCTCACGCTGCTGCAGTCAGCGGCTTTGTGGCGGTGACTCAGTGCAGTGTGTCGAGTATAGTGACATCAAGAGGTTTTCAAAAGATCTTTTTATCGTGGAACAATATCAGTAACACCCTGTCAAACTTATACAGTTTATATCGTATAAATGAGAAATGCAAATAGATAAACACTTCATCAAACCTTAACAGTTTATATCTTGCAAACCAAAGGACACATAACAAGTAGACGCTCTTATTCCGTAAGTCTTATGTTCAGGGAGAGTCACCTATAGAGGGAGACTAGTGCCTATCTTACACTTTTCTAAAAACCCGATCACATTTTGCAAACACACTTTCAAAATCACATTTTTCCCACTTTAAAACTCGCTCTAAAAACCTTTTCCTCATTTCCAAATCACACTTTCCAAATCACGTTTTTCTCATTTTAAAACCAGTTCGAGCAAGTTCTCATCATTAGAACCGCTCTGATACCACCTGTCACGCCCCAAAATCTTTACCCGGGCGTGAAGATAGAAAAGCAAGGGACGCATAACACTTACAGAAAGAATTAAGCAAGGGACAACAGAAGAAAGAGATAAGGGACGATAATAAACCATCTCACAACAACCTTCGGCCTCGGCCGATAACATTCGGTCTCACACCGATAATATACATCATATGCAGCGGAAACTAAACATCAGGATCTCCCATCCTTACAAGCACCCAAAAATATATACAGATCATAAACTGTTTGAAAACGTGTTTGGAAATGTTTTAACTAAACCATTGTATCAGAAAAACCAACAGCTAGCACTAACTCCCTCCGTCTAGGGTTCACCAGCTTTCTCATCTCCTGTAGTGTGAGTACAGATTAAGGGGTGAGTGCGTTGAATACACTCAGTGGGGATAACATCCACCTCATAAGACTCCAGACATAATTTAAATACCGAAAAGCTAACTTACAATCACGTTGTCACAGCACAGATATATGCAAAGCAGATATTAGAAATGGCAAGGGACGTATAGGTGCGGGATTCCCCCGTCTTACCCTATATAATGGTATCTCACCGTTAGTGCATTTAAAGAGGCTCACGACACCTCCACTGAGCAGTAGAAAATAGCAGGGGACGAACAGAATGCATGATCGGAGGATCTCGGTCCTTTCACAGATATAATATGGCACAGCAAGTATAAACACAGCACTTAGATTCCCAATCATACTTCACAAATAGGAAAAGCTGTAAACAGATCCAGAGTTAGAAATTACCCCCACCTCGTATAGTGGTTACCGCGTGAGTAGATTTAACAGTACGTCCAACAACCCAAAACTTCCAAGCTTAGTCCATCCGATATTCGATCGTCTGGGAATTGCCCTTGCAATAGGCTGAAATTCACCGTTGCAAACTGCACTGCCACTCTGTGCTCCGATACCTCTTAGGCCCCTCAAACGGACTCGCCTTAAGGTGAAACTTGGTGGGATTGTTCTCGATACATTGAAGAATATCCCATACGAACAATTTTAGGAAATTCCTTCGCTAAGACCTTCTGCTCCATGAATATTTCCAGTTCGGGTGCAGAAACGCAGCCCCGACTTCCTAAAATTATTCCTCGGCCGTCCGACCTCGGATGGCCGCCAAACTTGGTGGAGACCTTCCTCGTACACTCTAGTATTTTCCATAAAAACAGGTTCTTGGTCCCATCATCGAAAGTGCCTGAAATGGGATGTCGAGCGCTGCCTGTGCGCAGTCTTCGGCGAAGAAATCTGCTGCGACCAGCCCTTTTCCGTGGTTGCTACCACCGACTCCGGCGACCCGCGTCGCCGGAGACTCACCTCCGACAGACCACCACACTAACCTCTACCAAGTCAACCCACCCAAACACTCACAGCTGCTCTACAACTCAAGCAAACATAGCGAAAAGGGTGGCTGCTGACCAGCCCGGCGTGCACCTACAGCATCTGACGCCCACCTCCTAGCGCACCCCATCGCTCCCGTCCCCGGTGCCCAGTACTCCCGGTGCTGTCCAGCACTTGCTGCCGCTCCCGGTGGCACCTAAAACCTCGCAAACAACAGTCTACAGCTCCGGCGACCAGCAGCAACGTAGCAGCATCTGCAAGGCAGCAACAGCAACGACGTGGCTGCAGCAGCGCACCAGCACCCTGCTCGATTCCCCAGCACCCCCAAACCGCAATACTCAACACATACATACACATATATATATATATATACTGGCCCAACAGTGGCGCCGCAACCAGCGGCGCTACCACCTCGTACATCTGCCGGCGCAACCCTGCGCCGGTCCACTTTACTCGACGGCGGCGGCGGAGGAAAAGCAGGGGGTAGGGGGTTCGAAATCAGAGAGGCCAGGGGAGGAGAGAATGGGAGAGAGAGAGAGCGCGCGGTGGCGACACCGCGCCGCCTACATAGAGTGTTGAGACGAACCTTTTCGCTGGAATCTGATGCCGGAGGTTGCAGCGGTGGCTTGGCTTGAATCAGAGAATAGGAGAAGAGAGATTGGTAAGAGAGAGACGTGAGTCATTGAGGGGAAGAGAGAGAGATCTAATACACAATTCCCTTTTTCCTAAACTACCCTTATGTCATGTGTCCATTTCCCTTGGCATGTGTTGGTGTCCTTGATGGAGTGTCATCACTTCAACAAAAGGGTGGTGACTCAGCCTTGGCATGGATTGGTTTTGGGCTTCGGGTTTATACATAAATTGTATCTTAATCTAGGATATTATAGCTTACACCTTATATTTTTAATTACTTTTGCATATCCCACTTCCTAACTAAATAAATAAAATTAAAACATTACACTTTAATTAATTAATTATGCACGTTTTGATCCGGGGCGCTACAATGATCATTGTTTCTTGTTACTTCGTAAAAGACATTTTATGAAAATCCCAGATGTGGCATCATCTCTCTCTCTACTGCTCTACTATTCGTCATCTCCTGTAGTGTGAGTACAAATTAAGGGGTGAGTGTGTGGAATACACTCGTGGGGATAAACTTTGCATCTTATAACACTCGACATATGTATAGAAAACCGGAAATACATATCAAGAGTCACGTTGCCACAACACATAAATTGCACAACAGACATTAGAAATGGTGAGAGACGAATAGATGTGGGTATTCCCCGTCTTATCCTATAAAAACGGTCTCATTACCATTGGTGCATTTCAAAGACCACCAAACCTTCCAGAGTATTAGAAATGGGATAGGAGGTGAATGCATGTCAGAGGTGGACCGCAGCCCATGCACAGTATAAAGTATGGCACAACACTTATAAAAACAACATTTAGCATTTCTCAAACGAGCATTAAAATAGGGAAAACAGTAAACAGATTAAGAATTAGAAATTACCCCCATCTCGATAAATGGTTATCACGTGATCTGACAAGTTTTAAGTGTCAAGCCTAAAGCGTGCGATCAAACAGATGGCCTATAAAAGTACCGTAATATCTTAGATTCTCAAAAAGATTAAAAGACGGATATAAATAAAGAAAATAAACATGTTCGGAGAAGGATCGATCGAGAAGACGGAACGAAAAAGAAAGACTCGAAGATCGAGGATAAAGAGAAGAGTGTGAAAGAAAAAATCCATAATCTAATATGAAAGAGGGAAGAATTTGGGTCGCAACGGAAAAAGAAAGAACTTATTCGGAGTTGAAACGAGCCCAAACGGAGCATTTCAAGATTGAGGGGTATATCGGTATATTTGGTAAAAGGTTGACTTTGACCGAAACCCCCGACAACATGACGAAAACAGACGACTCGGACTGACCCGCAAAAAAACTCACCGGTGCACACACGACGTGCCGGCAGTACTCGGCGTGAGCACCGCATGCGCCCGCTCGCACACAGCGTGCGCTCTCCTACACACAACGCGCGTTTCCCCCGCGCATGGCCATGCACTCCGCGCACGACTGTGCGCCACTTTCCAATTGCCGGCAAGGTCACGCACACCAGCGCACGACCGCGCCCTCGTGTACGACCCTGCACGCACCAGCACGCCCCAACATGCCACCAACGCACAGCAACCTCCTCCCGCGGCGGCGCCGCCCCCCACCGGTCCCGCCGGCCACCCAGCCCCGGCAGCAGCCGTCTCCGTTAACTTTAGGGCGTGAACAGTAATAATCGAGATTTTCTCCCAAAACCCCAAACATAACACACACCAAAAACCACCACCACCTTCCAAAACCCTCTAGCTCCGGCAAGCGACCTCCCGTCGCTGGCAACACCCAACAACACACAAACCCAAGCATGTACAACACATACACAACACACACAAACACATGTTTTCCACTAAAACCACACACACACAACTCCGGCAACACCACCCTAGTGGCGCCACCACCCCCAACCTGTGGTCCTACACTCCAGGATGTCGATCTACCATTCCGGCGAGGAAGACGAGAGATAGAGAGCAAGAAACGATGAGAGAGAAAGGGTGGTTGACTCCAACTTAGGTTTTTCCAACGGTTGACCCGCGATTTACCGGCAATCTAGCTGTTGGAATGGAAAAACGAGACCAACACTAGACTCATCTCGACGAGAGCTACAACCTATGCGAAAACCATTCGAAACCGAGCAAGCTGACTTTTCCAGCCACCAGCAGCGTCGGCGACCGGAAAAAAAAATAGAAGAGGGAGAGAAAACTTACGTGTTTTTCGATTATGAGCTCGTGTGACTTTTCGACTTAAAACCAACCTATATATACTCCTCCGAAAAGACTACTTTCCACCATAAAAAATCTCGTATTCTATCCTTCGTATACGTCGTATCTTCCGTTTTCTACTGTTTTCTTCACTACTAGAGCTACGTAACTCCGATTGATCTGTAGTTCATTTCTATCTTCTCGTTTTTCCATTACACATATAATTATATAAAAATCTTCTAGGTTCCATGTCTAGAAATTATATCCATCTAAAATCGACATTAGACGCTTATCTAAAACGCACATAATTAATTTAAACAATCAAAATTAACACACATAGTAATATTTCAATTAAGGGTTTAATTATTTAATTAACCAATTATGCTTCATTTTTTATCATGGGCGCTATAGTTTCTCTTACTCTATCTCGATTTCTTCGTTGTTTGATC
Organism: Scutellaria galericulata; assembly: GCA_946896805.1. Lineage (NCBI taxonomy): Eukaryota > Viridiplantae > Streptophyta > Magnoliopsida > Lamiales > Lamiaceae > Scutellaria > Scutellaria galericulata. The sequence continues at coordinate 14,068,518 of OX335788.1, forward strand.
TTATGCTTTGCATGTTTGATTAATGGATTTATTAGGATTGGCCACCTTAATCTATTGTTTAATCAATTCTAGCTAACTCGCATGATATAATCCTTAATTGTAATATTTGTGGGAGTATCGTAGCAATCGGAATTTGATTCCTAGGATAACGAAGTCTAGGTTGCATGATTTGGACATTCCGCTTTCATGGTCTAGTTTGCCCTATTATTTTGGATCGTTAATACATCTTGTGAAATAAGGGGAAAAAGACGTACATGATATAAAATAGAAATCTTTGGAAACAGATATGAGACAACTTTACAAATACAAATCCTCGACGGCTAGCTAAAATAAAAACATTTAACATAGCAGCGGAAAAACACCAGGACCCTTTACAAAGAAGAATATAGTTTAGTTTTACAAATGATCAACATAGTTTTAAAAGATAAAACCGAAAAATACAAAGCTGATAAGACACCCCTCTCTCTACGCATCATGTTTCTCTTCATCTCCTGTAGTGTGAGTACAGAATAGGGGATGAGTGCTTTGAATACACTCGTGGGGGTACTTTCCATATTTAAACAATTATTAAGCAGTCACACAAAACAATCATATATAATGCATGGCGTATAATTCGGTTCATTAATAGACTCCCAACCCATGACTCACAAATGGACACATAACCGAATGGACACAAGCCCATGACTCACTAGTGGACACAAAGCGCAATGGACACTAGTCCATGACTCATTAATGGACACAAAGCCCAATGGACACAAAGTCCATTGTAGCGCCCTGGATCAAAACGAGCATAATTGATTAATTAAATATTTAACACATGATTTAGTAAGTACGTGCATTTATTTTGACTGTTTAATTAATTACGTGCGTTTTAGATACATGTTTAATACACGATTTAGATCGATAATTTTCATAGACGTGGAACATAGAATATTTTTACACCATCAGATGCATAATGAAAAAACGAGAAGATAGACACTAATTAGAGGTCAATTAGAGACCCGTAGCTCAAACGACGATGAAAAGGGCAAAACCCGAAGTTTCGGAAAATCGGAAGATATTTACGTGAATAGTAACGGAGACCTTTCAACCGATAAACAGTAACCAAGCCTTATCGTGAACAGTAACCCTACCTAAGTGAACAGTAGCCTAGCCTGTGAATAGGACTTTTCCATTTCTATAAATAGGGGCTCATTCGATTCGAATATTTACCGTTTTCCCAAGCGAGCCGAACGCGACGAAAACACGTAGGTTCTCTCTCCTACCTCCTCTCCCTCTTTCCTATCTTTTCTGCCTCCGACGCGCCACTACCGAGAAAACTCGGCAGCCGAGCGTCGACAAAAAGGGGACTGAGAACTTGGTGGCTGACCATCTTAGTCACTTGGAAAGGGCCAAAGAAGTAGAGCCACTATTGGAAATTTTTTCAGACGTGCAGCTGCTTGCAATTTTGAAAAATTCCCAAAATTCAACAACACTGAGCCCCTCAATATCCCTACTGCTGAAGACGGACCACTCATTAACCAAACTAAGAACTTCAAGGCATTCAACTTACGGAGATCTTACAGTTGTTGAAAGTGAACCACATCACTCTTTGATCGGGTAACCCTGTTCCACTTCCTTTGTAATTCTTGATGGTGCTTGATTTTTTTTCTTATATATATATATATTACATTATGTGCTAGGGACTAGCACTTGTTCTAGTGTGGGGGGGTTGACCTATGATTTTCTCTATGTTGTGTTGTGATGATCTGGATATTTTTTAGATATGTTAGCATACCTTTTGTGGAGTTCAAGCATGATAGTTAGACATTTTGCTATATTCTAGTTGCTGAATTTTTGTTAAAAATGCTGAAAACGTGAATTGTATGTCTTATTGGTGATTGAACTTGAATCCATGTGTTGGTCATAGAGTTGAGTTGATGGTTAGTTTACTTAGTCTTGAAGTAGCAACTTGATTACTTTTTCTTGGTGGTTTGTTTGGTCTTTTGGGAAAGAAAAATTTGAGTTGGTGCCCAAGTTGAAATTTTTTTTTGTGGATTGGAGGAAAAAGAAAAGGAGTTTAGTTGAAAAGAATTTTAAAAAAAATAGTGGGGCCGATACGGCTGCCTAGTTTCAGGGGCTCAAGTGTTTTCGAATCGCCAACCGTCTACAAATCAACACAAAAGAGCTAAAACCTGAAAAGTAGAGTGGAGCCGCGAGTCCTCACTTGAAAAAAAAAGCTGAAAATTCCAAGAAAGGAATAAGGCGGAAGAAAAAATAAAAAAAATATTTGATGAATGTTGGAGAAGGGCACCAACTAGTTTAGTGTTATGAAGAGAGACCGAATCAAGTAAATTGAGGACAAGTTGTTAAGGAGTTATGGATATAGTATGGGTAACTAGCGATTGATGAAACTTTGTGATTGACCGTGGATAAGAGTGTGTTTTCTGTGTGTTTTACATGTGTTATGTGACTAATTTCGTACTTAATTATTCACTACATTGTTGCATTTACCCGATATTTGTCATACTCATCTCGGTGGCTTTGATTTTGTATTTTCCATTAATTCCAGGTTGTTTGCAAGACAAATCGAGTGCAAGAATACAAGAGGTAGATGTCGCGTGGGCCAAAAGGGAAGAAGAAGCCCAACACTGAAAGTTTCAGTGTTGGGAATGTGAATGCAAGTTGTTTCTGGCGTGCAACAACCCAATTCATTAAGCCCAACTCCTCCTTAAATCAATCAAAAGAGCAAAGAAAGGAAAGTGATGCCATTTTGCAAGATAATAGATAACTTCCATAATTTTTGTCAATCCTGGAGAGATTGATGCCACTCATTTTTAGAAAGGAATTGAAGAGGAATTGGGGGTTATATTTTGGAGCAGAGGGGATCAGACGCAGGAGGGAATGGGGGAAAGAAGAAAGAAAAGAACACATCTTTTGTAATTTGATAATGATGTTTAGAGGCTAATCTATCTTTTCTAGTCCGAGGAGATGCCAAACCTTGAATGATTCATCCATTTTTAATTGTGTAGTAACGTTTCTCTTACTCTATCTCGATTTCTTCGTTGTTTGATCTTATGCTTTGCATGTTTGATTAATGGATTTATTAGGATTGGCCACCTTAATCTATTTGTTAATCAATTCTAGCTAACTCGCATGATATAATCCGTAATTGTTATATTTGTAGGAGTATCGTAGCTATTGGAATTTGATTCCTAGGATAATGAAGTCTAGGTTGCATGATTCAGACGTACCGCTTTCATGGTCTAGTTTGCCCTATTATTTTGGATCGTTAATGCATCATGTGAATTGAATCTTGAATACATATTTTGAGGTTATTCATTGGATAGATTGATGAGGGGTCGTACTTGCTAATCAATTGAACTTAAGAAATAATTCGAACTTGTTTAGTCGTACCCCTGGTTTAGGGGCAAGATTCGAGATATGGAGTAGATAAACGAGGCTAACTGTTAAATTGGAAGAATCGTTCTAGGGGAGGTTATCCAAGGGCTAGATTATTTAATTCATTGTTTATTCCATCCTTGTTTGATTATGTTTGCAATCTATTTGTGATGCATGATTTTAATGTTTACTCAACGAACCAATCACCCTTACTTATATTGCTTACTTTACTTGAATTTATTTAATTAAATTACACTATTCTCTGTGGATTCAACCCATTACTTTTCCTACAACATAAGTGAATCCGTCGAGGTGAATTTTTTTTTTTGTGTGTCGGCGACAGCACATCAAAAAGATTCGTGATAAGGTTATAGAAGGAAAACGTATGTACTTTCTAACTTTATTGTTTCACAGTATGACTCCACCTTGAGAACATCTGAATCAAAGTTGAAGTTCTAATTTTATAGAAAAACACATCTTGAAGAGTATCAAGACGATGACTTTCCTAATAATATATACATTTTTAAACCATTTGACGAGATTATTACCATGAATTTTGCCTTTTTGATTTATAATTAAATTTTTCAAATTCGGAAAAGATTTTTTGAAAAACCAAATCGTGACTGATCGTGGCTGGTCAAACTTTGCAGTTTCTATTTTTAACTGATTATGGCAGGTCAAACTTTGTAGTTTTTATTTGTAATTAAATGAAAAATAATTTAGAAAAGATATTTTGAAAACAGAACTATTTTTTTCCACACGGTTTCACTTTATCAAATTTACATGTTCATATATAATTTCTCAAATAAATCCCACACATAATTTTTAAATTAACGTAACGCACAGATCCCACAGATAATCTGAGTTCTTCATTTAATTGAGCAGATCTTCATAAAATATCACAATGGCTCCCGTTTAGAGTATGTGTAACGCCCCGTTTTCTTTCTTAAAATTTATCAGAGTTTTCTTTGCGGGCGTGAAGAAAGAAAGGGAAAAAGACGTGCATGATATCAAGTAGAAATCTTTGGAAACAGATAGAAGACAACTTTACAAATACAAATCCTCGGCGTCTAGCCGAAATAAAAACATTTAACATAGCAGCGGAAAAACATCAAGATCCTTTACAAAGAAGATGAATAGATTAATTTTACAAACGATAAACATAATTTCAAAAGACAAAACCGGAAAATGACACAGCTGATAAGGCACCCCTCTCTCTACGCATCACGATTCTCTTCATCTCCTGTAGTTTGAGTATAGAATAGTGGTGAGTGCGTTGAATACACTCATGGGGATAAACTCTGCATCTTATATCATACGACAGATATATAAAACAGAAAGAAAATAAAGGTATTACTTGGCACGTTGTCACCGCACGTAAAATGCGTAGCATATATTAGAAATGGTAAGGGACGAATAGGTGCAGGTATTCCCCGTCTTATCCTATAAAACAGTCTAGTATACCGCTGGTGCATTTCAAGGACCATCAAACCTCAGTCCTTTCACAGTATAAAGTATGGCACAACACTTATAATCACAACATTTAGTAAGACACAAGACATGCATCAGATAGGGAAAACAGTAAACAAATAAAGAGTTAGAAATTACCCCCACCTCGTTCGGTGGTTACCACGTGAGTAGTGAGTAACAAGTAACGAGTATCACAAAGCTCAATCCAACTGATAGCCTACACAAGTTACTGTGTTTCTTAGATCCTTAATAAATATAATTAAAGCTATAAATGATCTCGGAGAAAGAACGATCATTAAAGACACGACGGATCGAGAGATGTAAAGATTGAGGTTGAAGAAACTAGAGTGAATGTTCAGTTCAATAGGCTGATATGAAAAAAGATAAAATTTGGGTCGCCACGGAAAAAGAATGAGCTCAATCGGAGTTGAAACGAGCTTAAATGAAACGTTTTAAGATTGGGGAGTATTTTGGTCAAAAGGTTGACTTTGACTGGGACCCTCGAGTCCTGATCGACGACATCACATCGCCGACGACTTGATCATAACGTACGATGGAAAAAAATGAGATTCGAATTGAAAACACGGCACCGCGCGCGCGCTTCCCAGCTCCCGGCACGCGCACAGCACACGGCACCCACCGTATTTTCTCGGCAGCTCTCGGTAGGTGTGCACGCCAGCTCCCAGTGTTTCTCAATAGCTTCGGCATCCCTCGGCAGGTACGCGCTCGTCACCTGGCATGTTCGGCCAGGCTCGGCAGCCTCGGCAGGCCTGTGCGCCCAGCGGATGCGCGCCCACCCGGCATTGCGCCCAACACGCCTAGAAATTGCAGCGGCCACCTAGTCCGCTGGCGACCCAACTTCGACCATTACCATCTCCGGCCACCCACACCGGACTCCGGCGTGAATATTGCTTCCAAAAATAGCCACCAACACACTCAAATACTCCAAGCACTCCCTCACATACTCTCACCCTTCCTAGCTCCGACCGGCGACTTCCAGTCGCCGGCGACACCACCAAGACCACTAGCCGGTGACCTCGAGTCACCGGCAACAACCAAAACACCCAACCCACACACACATCATATTATACATACACACGCATATACATACAACACACACACCTTTCACAGCTTAGTCGACGACCACTTGTCGCCGGCCACCCACCACCAAGCCTCACCGGCGCATCACCAGCGCCGGCCATCAGTTTTCCACGGCGGCGCTGCACAGCGCCGTCTCCACAGCATGCATACACAACACATACACACGTTCAACACACACACACCATGAAAACACATACACACTCCACCTCTGTTCAGTACTGGCGCCGCCCCTTCAACAGCTCACCTACACACCCAGCACCTTCCATACTTCAGTTTCCGGTGAGAGGAGGGAGAGAGGGCAGACGGGGAGAGAGAAAGACTTTGGCCGGATCTTTGACCGGCGATTGCCAAAGGAGGAGGAACCCGATCAGAAATCCAAGCCCAGATTCGTGACGGGCTCGACAAGAGCTTCAACTTAGGGTAGGAGTTTACCCAAAACGGAGAAGAAATGAGGTGGAGAGAAAGTGAGAGAAAAAGGGTTTTCCGGCGATGTTTTGTTGTTTCCCGGTGAACGAGACATCGAAATTAAAATCTGAGACCTATCCTAGATTTGTCTCGACGAGACCTACATTTTGTGTGAAAATCAGCCGAAACCGAGAAAATCGATTTTCCAGCCACTGGCGGTGGTGGCGCGCCAGAGACAGAAAACAGAGTAGAAAGAGAAAGGGAAGAGAGAGACATTTATGTGTTTTCGTCGATTTCACCTCGTTCGGAAAAATAGTGACAAAAAATGAATTAAAACATACATTATTACTTATCTGAAACACAAGTAATTAAAATAAACAGATAAGGAATAACGCACATAGTAAAATAATTCATATTAAGGTTTCATATTTAATTAACCAATTATGCTTCGTTTTTTGTCCTGGGCGCTACAGTATGATTCGATCTATTGATACTATTATAAGACTCTAGTGCCTTCGTGTGCAATGTGTTAGGGCTTACGATGTTCCTACATTCGGAAGTACAACGGAGCTATATAGTTTTGATTGTGTTTTCAGAGATAAAATGGTTATTTATTTAAAAATATCTAATTATTATGTATATTATAGTGGAATGTAATATCTAGTTTCATGTATTTCACATAAATTTTAGGGTGAGGCAATCCATGGAGTTGCTAGAAAACCTCACCTTGAAAAGATTCGTGAGAAGATTATACAAGGAAAACGGTATGTATTTTCTAACATTATTGTTCAAAGTACAACTCCACTTTGAGAACATCTAAATTAAAGTTGAAGTTCCAATTTTATGGAAAAACACATCTTGAAGAGTATCAAGACGATTACTTTCCTAATAATCGATACATTTTAAAACCATTTGACGAGAATATTACCATTAATTTACTGGTGTGTGCCCTTTTTATTTATAATTAGAGTTTTCAAATTTTAAAAAGATTTTTTGTAAAAACAAATCGTAACTGATCGTGGCTGGTTAAACTTTGCAGTTTTTATGTGTGACTTATCATGGTAGATAAAACTTTACAGTTTTTCTTTGTAATTAAATGAAAAATAATTTGGAAAAGATATTTTGAAAATAGAACGGTTTTTTCCCTCACTATTTCACTTTATCAAATTCATATGTTCACATACGCGTTCATATATAATTTCTCAAATAAATCTCACACATAATTTCTGAAATAATCTAACGCACAGATCCCACACATAATCTGAGTTCTTCTTTTAATTGAGTAGATCTTAAAAAAATATCACAATGGCGTCCGTTTGGTGTATGATTAGAGATGTAGAGTTCTTCATTTAATTGAGCAGATCTTTATAAAATATCACACACTACAAGAATTTTTGAAATAGACAACACTGGAAAGACAACGCTTTTTGTTGTCTTTCCAGATTTTACAACACTTTTGACGAAAAGCGTTGTCTTTTCATGAAAAAAGAGCTAAAAGACAACGCTTTTTGAAGAAAAGACAACGTTTTTCACTACGTGTTGTCTTTCAGCGTATTTTTTTGCTGAAAGACAACACTTTTCTGCAATGCTTTTTAGAGCGTTGTCTTTCAGCGCATTTTTTCGCTGATAGACAACGCTTTTTTGCAACGCTTTTTTAAAAAGCGTTGTCTTTCAGCGGATTTTTTAAAAAAAGACAACGCTTTTGTGCAACGCTTAAAAAGCGTTGTCATTCAGCGGATTTTTTGCTAAAAGACAACCCTTTGTGCAACGCTTTTTTAAAAGCGTTGTCTTTCATTTAAAAAATTAATTAAATTAATTATTTTTAAATTAAATTATATTTGAAAAGTTTAATTATATTAGAATATGATTTAAATAATAATAATAAAAATTCTGAAAAAATATATTTCAAAATTTAAAATATTATTTAATTAAATATAAAAGTATATTAAAATTAGAAATTTTATTTACAAGTAACATTAATCATATTAAATATCTAAAAATCCACAAATAAAGACAAAGAAAAAGTTTCTTGTTATTTAAGATTAAAAATTCTAATTATAAAGGTTTTCACTAATACTTCTATTTTCTTTTTAAGAATTTTAACGATTTTATTAATTATTTTATTAAATTTTTTTTTAATATTTAGAGATAATTTTCCAATAAATATATATGATTCTAGATTTTTTAATTCTTGGTTTATAAATATTTCAAAATACTATATTCCAACAAATTGTAATTCTTGATTTTTTTCTACATTTGTTATGTGTATTTAGATAATTTAAAATATTTTTCTAATTATTTAAATGAAATTTTCAGATTTTATATATTATATTAAATAATATTTTTAATTTTATTTTTTACTTTTAAATTTCTAAAAATAATTTTTTTAGAGATTATTTGTTGCTTTTAGATATTTAGTATAATTTATGTGTTTTTAACAATTTTTCCTATTTTAGGTATTTAATATAATATATGAGGTATTTTTACCAATTTTATTTATCTTAGGTATTGAATAAATCTATGTACATAACAATATATGTATTTAATTGAGTCACATTTTATATCAAAAATGGAAATCAATGAATTATATTAATAAGTATTAATGGTACTTTATAAAAATTAACAAAAAAATATGTGATAATAGAAAATTGAAATATATCACAAATTGTATTTAAAACAAATACAAGCGAACTATTAACACATAAAGCACCACTAGCCTAGTGGTTGGAGTTCCTCCGGCACTCCATGGCACTTGGGTTCGAATCCCAGCTAGCACACAATATTGTTATTGATGATGTGGCAGCTCGTATGACGTGGCAAATGACATGGCGGTGTGCCATTCTTACATGGAGGTGTTCTGTGCTGATGTGGCATGCTGATGTCAGTTGTATGCTGACGTGTCTGCTTACGTGTCATGCTTATGTCAGCATTATGCTATGTGTCTGATGGTGTGGCGGATGACGTGTCAATGTCCTTTTTCATAATTTATTACAAAAGACAACTCTTTTGTGCAACGCTTAAAAAGCGTTGTCGTATCTGGAAAAGACAACGCTTTTTAAGCGTTGTCTATCAGCGCCCCTCTACGACAACGGTCGATACGACAACCCTTTTTTTTTTGAAAGACAACGCTTAAAAAACGTTGTCTATCAGCGTTTTTTTTAGTAGTGACAATGGCGTCCGATTGGTGTATGATTCGAGGTATTGATACTACTAGAAGACTCTAGAGCCTTCGTGTGTGATGTATTAGGACTTACAATGTTCCTGCATTCGGAAGTACAACATAACTATATAGTTTTGATTGTGTTTTCAAAGACAAAACGGTTATTTATTGAAAAATATCTATTTATTATGTATATTATAGTGGAATGTAATCTCTAATTCCTTTTTTTTCACATAAATTTTAGGGTGATACAATCCATGGAGTTGCTCGAAAACCTCACCTTGAAAAGATTCGTGATAAGATTATAGATGGAAAAACGTATGTACTTTCTAAGTTTATTGTTTCACAGTACGAGTCCACCTTGAGAACGTCTGAATCAAAGTTGAAGTTCCAATTTTATGGAAAAACACATCTTGAGTAGTATCAAGACGATGACTTTCCTAATTATTTGTACATTTTAAACCATTTGACGATATTATTACCATGAATTTCATCGTCTGTGCCTTTTTTATTTATAATTAAAATTTTCAAGTTTGGAAAAGATTATTTGAAAAAACAAATCGTGGCTGGTCAAACTTTGCAGTTTTTATTTGTGACTGATTGTGGCAGGTAAAACTTTGCAGTTTTTATTTGTGACTGATTGTGGCAGGTAAAACTTTGCAGTTTTTATTTGTAATTAAATGAAAAATAGTTTGGAAAAGATATTTTGAAAATAGAACGGTTTTTTTTCCGGTTTCACTTTATCTAATTTATATGTTCACATACACGTCCATATATAATTTCTTAAATAAATCCCACATATAATTTCTGAAAAGATATTTTGTGTGGATTTTTTCGCACAACGACAATGGTTGGGACAACGGTGTTTGATACCGTTGTCTTTGTGAGGGTTTTTTTTGCACAACGACAACGGTTGGGACAATAGTTTTTAAGTACTATTGTCTTTGTGCGGATATTAGGTTTATTACAACACTAAGCACAACAGTTTTTTTCTACCGTTGTAAAAATTCAGAATTTTAAAATTATTTAATTTAAGAAAGAAATTTATTATTAAAAAAAACTAAAATTAACTAATTGAACCATAAATTATTTTACAATTAAACAATTATTTTATAAAGCAAAAAAAAAGAGATATAAAAGATATCAATTAAAAGAATAATAAAAAAAACTTAAATTAACTAATTGAACCATAAACTATTTTTAAAAATAAAAAAATATACATATATTAATTTATCAATACAAAAAATTTATTATATAATAATATAAAAATTATATATTAATTTAAAACATAATTCATAAATTATGAATTTTTTTCGAAAATAAAAATAAAGATAATATGAGTTTGGTTTTAAAATTAATATAAAAACATAAATTATTTTAAAAAATTATTTTATAAAATAAAAAAGAGATATAAAAAAGATTAATCAAAAGAATAATAGGAAAAAAACGTAAATATATTAATTGAACCATAAACTATATTTCGAAATAAAAAAAACATACATATATTAATTGGTCAATACAAAAAATTTATTATATAATAATACAAAAATTATATATTATTTTAAAACGTAATTCATAAATTATGAATTGTTTTCTAAAATAAAAATAAAGATAAAATGATTTTGGTTTTAAAATGAATACAAAAAACATAATAATATTAAAAAACTTAAAATAAACAATTAAAACATAAATTATTTTTCAAAATAAAAAAACATACATATATTAATAGGTCAATACAAAAAATTGCAATCATGAATTGATTATATAAAAATAAAACAATATAAATTATTTTAAACCATAATTCAAAAATTATGAATTATTTTAAAACAATTGATCATAAAATAATACAAAAAATATAAATTATTTTAAACAATTATAAGATTAAATGTAATTGATTATAAAATAATACAAAAACTTGATTATAAAATAAAAAAATAATAATTATAAGATAAAATGAAATTGATTATAAAATAATACAAAAATATAAATTATTTTAAACAATTATTTTATAAAATAAAAAAAAGATATAAAAGAGATTAATTTAAAAAATAATATGATAAAAAACTTAACTTAATTAATTGAACCATAAATTTTTTTTTGAAAATAAAAAAACATACATATATTACTTGGTCAATACAAAAAATTTATTATATAATAATATTAAAATTAAATATTATTTAAAACGTAATTCATAAATTTGAAAATTTTAATTATTTTATGATATTATCTTATATTATTTGCATTAAAATTATCTTATATATTTGAACAAACTCATAATTTTAAAAAATAGTATTTTTATATAATATTTGAAAAATATACTAATGAAATTAGATTAAATATTATTAAACATATTAATTAGTTATTAATCATCCAATTATATAAATATATAATTAATATATATATATATATATTAAAAATGCATGTAGGATATTAACACATAAAACATTAGTGGTCTAGTGGTTTGAGTACCACCATGACACTTGAGTTCGATTCCCAGCCAATGCGCAATATTGGCTATGATGATGTCATCGCTGACGTCAGCGTTATGATGATGTGTCCTACTGACGTGTAATGATGATGTGTCATGATGCGCGTCAACGTTGTGGTTAGTATGTTCGATAACGGTTAATAACCGTTGTCGTTACAGTCAACGACAACAATTATTAACCGTTATGAAATATCACCGAAATACCATATTTGGCTTACCGTTGTGCCTGTCGCACCCCATTTTCTTTTCATAAAATATCAGAGTTTTCCTTGTGGGCATGAAGAAAGAAGTGGAAAAAGACGTGCATGAAATAAAACAGAAATTCTTTGGAAGAGATGAGACACAATTTTACAAATACAAATCCTCGGCGTCTAGCCGAAATAAAATGTTTAAAACATAGCAGCGGAACATCATCAGGATCCATAAAGAAAATGAGAAGAGTTTATCTTTTACAAACGTGAATTATTAAAACAACATTTCAACAAGCTTTGGAAAAGAGACCAAAGGAGAAGACTTGATATGGCACCATCCTCTCTACGCATCTCTACTCTCTTCATCTCCTGTAGTGTGAGTACAGGTGGGGGGTGAGTGCATTGAATACACTCGTGGGGGTACTTTCCATATTCAAACAATTATTAAGCAGTCACACAAAATAATCATAAATAATGCATGGCACATAATTCTGTTAATTAATGAACTCCCAACCCATGACTCATCAATGGACACACAGCCTAATGGACACAAAGTCCATGACTCACTAATGGACACAAAGCCCATACTCACTAGTGGACACAAAGCCCTATGAACACAAAGCCCTATGGACACAAAGCCCATACTAACTAGTGGACACAAAGCCCTATGGACACAAAGCCCATGACTCACCAATGGACACAAGCCCTATGGATACAAAGCCCATAACACGACACTCAACCTAATGGACACAAAGCCCATAACAGTACGGACCCTAGTTACCCCATAATGTGAAAGTAAACCCTTAGTCTCTTCCCATGAATGTGGACTTTTGTACTCTCACAATATTATAGAATGAATACCGTATTCGTAATATATAATCACAGCACATAACCCAAGACACATAAGCTTCAACCAATTCATAACGATCAATAGCATTCTAATAATTTCCAGTTTACATGCATACGTTCGTTATCATCGTCATGCGCTAAATATAGAAAACATAGAGTTATTAGGGTTTAGAAGTTACCCCCACCTTGTTCGGTGGTTACTATGACGACTAGGACTTATTGATGCATAATTTGACAACTAAATATTTTAAACCTCTAATTACTTGATTTATCTTATGTGCGTTTCAGAGAATTAATTACATGTATGCTTTAATCAAGGTTTAATATTTTGGATATTTCGTAAAGAAAGAGAAATCGATAAAATAATTCTTAAGTGGGACGAGATTGACGAGAATGAAAAATCGGACGAAACACCGAAAGAATGAACCAAATCGGAGTTCGATTGATATCTCAAATTAAATAATATCATAAGAATGTTTAATATAAAGTTTAAGATTATAAAAAGATTAATGATATAATTACCCAAGGTATAAATAGTGTACCATATTCCTAAGGTAAAGCATATGTTAATTTTTTTAACCTAAGGTAACTATGTTATAAATCTGCTCCTCCTTCTCTCTTGTTTTCCGGCGGCCGATCGGCCGAAGCACTGCCGTCGCCGCCGCCAGCGACCATCGTCGCTGGATTTTCTTTCCGACTGAAACCTATCGAAACCTATACCATCTTAAAGCTCTTGCCAAGCCCGTTCCAACTCCGGGCTCGGAATCGTCATCCGCCGCCGCATTCGTAGGTAATTCACCGGAGCAGATTCGGTTTCTCTCTCTAAAAACCCACCTTTTTCTCTCTCTTCGTTTCCGGCCATCCGGCCACTGATCGGGGCGATTCTTGAGCCTAGATTGAAGTTCTCGCCGAGCCCATCTCAGTTCCGGGCTTGGATCGTTGATCGGACCGGCCGATCTCCGGAAACGGCCGGTCAAAGTTTCTGCATGCAATGTTTCTATCTCCTCTCCCTTGCTCTCTCTCTCTCCCCGATCTTCTGTCTCTCTCGCCTGGTTTGGGTGGTTGGGGCGGTGCATGCAGCGCCGTCGTGTGAGTGGTCGGCCGGCGCAAGGAGCGCCGGCAATGCATGTGTTTGGGTGGAGCTTGGGCTGTGTTTGGTTGAGTTTGGTGGTGGTGGAGTGGTGTTTGGGGGCGGTGTTTCTGGCACTACCGTGACCGGAGGAGGCCGGCGCTCGGTGCACCGGAGTGTGGTGGTGGCTTCGGGTGGTGGCCGGTGACTCGGTGTCGCCGACGGTGGCTGCCAGTGACGGTAATGGCAGGGGGCAGTGGGTGGTTTGGGGGTGGGGTGGATTTTGAGAAATAGATTAACTCCAGGGACCTCTTTGTAAATTCTTAAGTTTATGCTTACTCTCTTTTGGTCCTCCATCTTTTGTTTTGTGCAATTTGGTCCTAAAGCTTTTGGGAAATTATATTTTCACCCCAGAAGTATCCAACTCTTTGTTTTTCACCCCCAAAACTTCTGTATATTGCATTTCGACCCCTCCCAGATTCAAGAAACTTTGTTTTAACCCCAAAACTTCTCTATAATTACACTTTTACCCCAAAACCCTAAAATGCTTCGTTTGACTTCGTTTCTCATCCATTTTAACACGTTCTCGTCGCTAAACCTTCCTTTTTGAAACCTCTATATTTCGTGACCTAGTTGTGTTATGTTCCGTTTTTATTTCGTTGTTTCTTTCAAAAGTTTAATTATAAACGCTTAATTAATCTAATAACCTAATAATTTACGTTGTGTGTTTGTAGGCCCAAACGCTCCGAACTCATCTCAAAGTTAGAAAGTTAAGAACGTGAAAGTCACACCGCCCAGGCTGAGGTGGGGGTAATTTCTGAGTTGACATTTAATCTTACGTTTTATACTGTGTAGTCGCATGCTAGGATTTTAGATAATTTATGTTATGTTGATATGATGATATGTGAATTGACGTATGAAATGTGAGTTATTGATATCAGCATGCTACTAAATATTGTACATGTATTGTTTATGTGCCTTGATTACTTGCTGTGATTTAAACGTGCTGTTGAGGAAATGTTACGGATATGTGTTCATATGCATGGTCTGGAGAAAACAGGTTGGGATTAAGTCCTGACAGATATATGGAGGATTGGTGAAGTCCCCCTTACCAAATAATCACCAGGAATATGGAGGATTGGTGAAGTCCCCCTTACCAAATAATCTAAGATTTTATGTTAATTTATGAACTTATCTCCACTAGGTGTATTTTCAATGCACTCACCCCTGCGTATTTTCACGCTACAGGAAGTAATGGAAATAGAGAAGCAAACGAGAGGGGTGCCATATCAATTGTGTTATTTTTCCCTAATCTGTATGGTTTTGTCTCTTTTAAACAAAGTCGATCGTTTTGTAAAATTGAAGTTGTTCTTTTATGTTATGGATCCTGATGTTTTTCCGTTGTTTTGTATATTCAAAAGTTTCCAAGTTTCTGTTTCAAATGTTGTTTAAAATCTTTAGTTATCTTTTAAACTTGTATCTTTAAAATATCTTTCTATCTTCTCTTTCTGTTCTCTTTCTCTCACTGTCTCCACTTCTTCTACTCCTGCACGTCAGCGTTGAAACTCTGATAATTCAAAAATGTTTTCACAACTCTTTATAAAATAATATCAATTTTTTTTAGATAAGGATTTTTGGGGCGTGACAGTTACCACGTGAGTAGCGAGTACCAAAGGTCAAATATCACCAAGCTCAATCCAACTGATAGCCTACACAAGTTATGATATTTCGTAGATCCTTAATAATTAATAATTAAAGCTATAAATGATTGCGGAGAAAGAAGATAGTTAAAGACAAGACGAATCGGTAGATCTAAAGATTGAGGTTCAAAAAACTAGGGTGGAAGTTCAGTTTATAAGGCTGAGATGAAATAAGATGAAATGTGGGTTGTTACGGAAAAAGAATGAGTTCGATCGGAGTTGAAACGAGCTCGAACGGAGCATTTTAAGGATGAGGGGTATTTTGGTAATTTTTGTCAAAAAGTTGACTTTGACCGGGCCCACGACCCTCGGTCAACGACATCTCGTTGGTGACGACTCCATGATGATGTACGGTGGCAAAAAAATATGGTTCGGATCGAAAACACGGCGTCACGCGTGCACCCATCCTCCGGCGCGCACACAGCGTGCGCTTGGCACCCGGCGCCCTCGGCCAGGCTCGACGTTCTCAACAGCCTCGCGTGCCTAATGCGCGCGCATCTCGGTAGGTCTCGGTGGTTGCTGAGTTTTCTCGGCAGCGGATCAGCTTCTCTCGGCAGCGGATTAGCTTCTCTCGGCAGCTCGGCGGCGGATTAACTTCTCTCGGCAGATCAGCGATTACCTCGACACTCGTTTCGGCGGCTGCCGAGTTTTCTTGGTAGCTCGACGCCCAGCGCTCCAGGCGTCACCCTGCTCGATTAGCCAACTTCCCGGTGCCACCGCCACCTCGTCCTCCAGCGAGCCTACACCGCCGGCTACCACCTCCGGGCATCCTTCACCGGATTCCGGCATGAACAGTGCCGGAAAAACCACCGCAAAACCCTTGGACATCACGTATGCCAAAAACAAAACCTACCAATTACCAGCATCCACCCCCCTTTACTCCCAGAAACTCTGGCCGGCGATTTCCAGTGGCCGGCAACCCCCAGCAGCCCCGCTCAACAACTATAGCAACTCAGACACTCACACACATATAAATACAACCCACACACACCTGCAACTGTCTTGGCCGGTGACTTCCAGTCACCGGCGACCACCCTTCCCACGTTGCCGACGCATCACCAGCGCCGACCCACTATTCCCCCACGGCGGCGCTGCACAGCGCCGCCTCGACAGCATGCATACATAACACACACACTCAAAACACACACACATGTGATATACATATATACACCCGTGGGTGGCGGCGCCGGCCCTCCAGCAGCTCCTCCACATTCCAGGTGGTCCTCCGGTGGCTGCTCGGTGAGAAAGAGAGTGAGAGAGAGAAATCAGAGGAAAGAGAAAGGGTGGTGTAAAGTAGGGTTTAGGGTTTGAGCTACTGTTTTTCACCGTTTTCTGGCGAACGATAAATCAGAATTGAATTCCGGAAGTTATCCTAGACTCGTCTCGACGAGGCCTACTTTGTGTGTGAAAATCGTCCGAAACCGACAATGTTAGAATTTTCCGGCCACCGATGGTGGCGCCGCCCCGCTGGCGCTGGTGCCGGTGCCGGCTGTCACGCCCCGTTTTCTTTTCATAAAATATTAGAGTTTTCCATTGGGCGTGAAGAAAGAAAGGGGAAAAAGACGTGCATGAAATAAAACAGAAATCCTTTGGAAGAGATAAGAGACGATTTTACAAATATGAATCCTCGACATTTAGCCGAAATAAAACATTTAAAACAGCAGTGGAAAATTACATCAGGATCATTTACAAAGAAAATGAACAGTTTAAATTTTACAAATGACCAACTGAGATTTTAAAAGACACAACCGGAATAAGACACAGCTGATAAGACATCCCTCTCTCTACGCATCCTGAATCTCTTTATTTCCTGTAGTGTGAGTACAGGTGGGGGTGAGTGCGTTGAATACACTCGTCGAAATAATCTCCAAGTTTTTTATATTATTAAGCAGATACACAGATCCAACATATATAATAGTTCAACAATTAGACACAACACATATAATGCATTGCACATAAAATACGGACACATAACTCTAAGAGTACTCAACTAACATATGGTGCTTTTATGGGCCACCAGTCCATTGGTGCTTTTTACGGGCCACCAGTCCATCCAGAACGAGATCATAAACCTTCGTTCTGTTGGTGCTTTTTACGGGCCAGCAGACCATCCCAGAACGAGATCATGGACCTCCGTTCTGCTAGTGCTTTTTATAGGCCACCAGTCCATCCCTAACATATTGGTGCTTTTATGGGCCACTAGTCCATTCTTAACATATGGTGCTTTTATGGGCCACCAGTCCATCTTAACATGATTTTGGACTTCCGTCCACATATATCATATTCATAATAGATGCATGTACATAGCAATCACAGCAAATAATCACAGCACGTAAAGTTCAACAGTTCATATATCAAATATGGAAAACAGTAAACACATAGAGGTTTAGAATTTACCCCCACCTTGTTCGGTGGTTACCACGTGAGTAGCGAGGACCAAAGATCAAGTATCACAAGCTCCTTCCAACTGATAGCCTACATAATTCATGGTGTTTCTTAGATCCTTAATAATCATAATTAAAGCTATAAAACCTCCTGGTGAAAGAAATGATCGTAAAAGCCGCGCCGGATCGAGAGACCTAAAGATTGAGGTCAAAGAAACGAGAGAGGATGATCAGTTTCAGAGGCTGAGATGATAAAGGATTGAATTTGGGTCACGACGGAAAAAGAATGAGCTCGATCGGAGTTGAAACGAGCTCGAACGGAGCATTTTAAGTTTAGGGGTAAAATGGTACTTTTGGTCAAAGGGTTGACTTTGACCGGGCCCACGACTCTCGGTCCACGACATCTCATCGGCGACGACTCGATGTTGACGTACGGCCGAAAAAATGGGATTTGGATCGAAAACACAGAGTTGTGTGCGCGTCGTTACCCGACGGGACGCGCTTGTGGGCGCGCGGCACCCGGCGTCTCGGCAGGACTCGGCGGCTGCCAAGTTTTCTCGGCAGCGGGTCAGCTTCTCTTGGCAGCCTCGCGCGCCAGCGCACGCGCGTCTCGGCAGCATCGGCCTACTCGTGCCCAGGTCACCCGGCGTCACCCCCGCTCGCCAGTCCACTTCCCGGAGCCACCTGCTACGACGGTGCCGCTCATATCCGGACACCACCTGGTCCGCCGGCAAGCCTGCACCGCCGGCTACCACCTCCAGCCATCCCTCACCGGATTCCAGTGGTGAATAGTACCAGAAATTCCGCCACAAAAACCTTCAATACCCTGTTTTTCTAACCCAACCCCAACTTTTAAAACTCCGGCCGGCGAAAGTCGCCGGCAACCCTTCCCTGACCCTTGGCCAGCGACCCCTGTCACGACCACTTTTCTAATACAGCTAGACATGTAATAGATTTTCATATTAAAAGACTTGTTAGTGATTGTTTGATTTTTTTTTAAAACATAAAACGTAATAACATAAATAACTTTTCTTGCACATGAGAACCCAGTAAAACTATAACACGTTTTGTAGTGTGTACCATGAAGTTAAGCCACACTCACTTCTATATTTTACATATTTATATGCATTAGATGATCAAACAACAGAATTTCAAGTACTTTATCAAAACATTGTTTAAAGCAAAATAAACTCATAGCGTAGCCCAACAGGTCGTCATCCATGTACACTATTTCCGAACTCGTAGGAACTCAACAGCACAGTCAGTAAGTCCATAAGCTTATACATCAGCAGGTTCACCTACAATGCATGAACTATATGAGCTAATAAGCTCAGTAAGCAGAAATTATGCATGCACTGTCATACAAATGGCTGTAAGGACTTTAAGCATGTCGTGAATGCATGGCTTTGATATCTTTTACTATGTTGGGCCCTTGACTCATCTACAGTACATCGGAAAGGAGCTAGCTCAATAATCTCTGTACTTTACTTTGCTTTAAAGTCATGTTTATGGCCCAATATCTTCGAACCATAACCACGGCTCGCATGCCATAGGCACACTTTTACTATGAAAGCCGATACCGGCCTCGATGTACTAGTAGTGGTCAACTTTGCTTTAACTTTGCTCTTTGTATGATATGATGTGCACATAGACTCAACATGTCTTCTATGCATACACCTATCTATGCTCATGAATGATATGTACAAAATTCAATGCCAATGCATCATCTTTAATCACACGTAAAAAGTAATCACCAATATTAAGAAACGCAAATTCACTATTATCATATAATACAAGTAAACACATAAATACTATGTTCATGCATTGTAGTTGCAAATGAATTTCTACTTACCTTTACTCGTTGTCACCCTTTAAATTGTTTACGTTGTCCCTTGAGATCTTAATGGCTAATGATCTCGTTCGGTGGCAACCCTCGTGAAGCTCAACTCTTTGAATCCTAAGTTTGTTTCGTCACCTCAATAAAGTGGTCTCTTGGAAAAACTACTACGTTTCACGTAGACACATAACTTCACTTCAAACTCACTTAGAATCTTAAATATGGAAGTATAGAAATTACCCCCACTTCAGATAAGTGGTCTCTAGCAACTGCTATGGTTCAAGGAAATCTTGGGGTTTTTCGCTTGCGTTTCCTACAAAATATGAGGATATAGACTTATTCTAGCAGCTCAAAGAGAGACTATCCATAATTTAAATTAAAACATGAGTTAAGACATTCCTAGCTAAGATTGATAGTCGGCATCTATAGATAAGAACTTTGAATAATAAGAAAGATGACTCATATTATTTGGAAAACGGGTTTTTTGTGCAAGCTGAAACTTATAACAGAGAAAAAGATCAATTTGCAAGAACAAAAATTAAATCTTGCTAAATGAATCAACTTTGCAAAATAAATAAATCTTGTAAAAATAACTAAATCTTGCGAAATTAAATTAACTTGGCGAAATAAACTAATTTTGCAAAATATCTCATTCTTGCGAAATTAAATCAATTTTGTAAAATATTTCAATCTTGCGAAGTTGCATTAATTTGTAAAGTGGAAATTCAATTTGCAAGGTTGAGACTTAGTTTGCAAGGTAAAAGCTTTGCAAAATGACATAACAACTTGTAAAATAGAAATAAAATTTAATCTTGCAAGATTGACATTTAACTCACAGAGTAACCTAAATTTTTTGCTAAGCTATAAATTAAATTTGAAATGCACTTTGCAAATATATGCTAACTTAAATAAAATCAGCCCCTGCAAATATAAAAGAAAAGCCTTCTTTTCCTCACCCCCAAATCTGCTCTGACTAGCCCTCTTCTGTTGCTACTACCACCTACTCCGGCGACCCGCGTCGCCGGTGACTCACACCCAATTGACCACCATACTACAAGCTACTCGGACAACCCAAAAACACCTCCGTAGCTATACTACAACTCACCCAAACTCAACACGAATGGTGGCTGTCGACCAGCCTCAGAACAGACCTGGCGCGCTCCCGTCACGCCCAGCAACCTCCCGTCGTGCCCAGCAGAGAGAGAGAGAGATGGAGAAGCTGTGTTTGTGCGTGTGCCTCTTGCTTCTTTTTCCTTTTCTTTCTTTTATTTTCTTTTCCTTTTCCCGCACTTGGCCAAGGTGAGTCATGCCTAGAGTATGTGTGTGTCTAACTTTGGGGAGAGAGAGAGTGTGATGGTGGCGGGTGGCGGGGATTTGTGATGACTAACTCTTTGCTTGTTTAATTTATTAAACAACTTCTTAATATTTAATTAATTACTTTCTTATACTTAGTTATCTAATTAATTAAGCTTTAACTAATTAATTCTTAGTTTAATTAAGATTATCATTTAGTTAAATCTTAGCTTAATTAAGATTATCCCCTAATTAATTACTTTTTAGCTTAATTAAAATTATCACTTACTTAATTAATTCTTAGCTTAATTAATTAATTTGCAACATATAATCTTAATTAATTAATTCTTACCTAGTTAATTAATTTGGGGTGTTATAACCCCCCATCGCCGGCCACCTATTCCGGCCAACCCAATTTACTAACACAGCCATATACACTCACGCATGAAACACACACACACACACGTTCAAACACACACATACTTTCCAGACTTGGCCGGCGACAACCCACCGGAGCACTTCACCGGCGCATCACCAGCGCCGGCCATTACTTCCCACATGGCGGCGCCACCTGCGCCGCCCCCAAACAGCGAACACACACGCACACATACTAACACACACTCAACACACACATGTGATATACATATATATATATACTACTGTCCATCTCCGGCACCGCCACCCATGGCGGCACCGGCCCTCCAGCACGACACCCTTACCTCCGGTGGACCTCCGGTCATCAGCTCCGGCGAGAAGAGAGAGAAAAACAAAGGAGAGAGAAAGGTTGGTGCAAAGGTTAGGGTTAGGGTTTGAGCTACTGTTTTTTGCCATTTTCTGGCGAACGAGAAATCGGAATTGAATTCCGTAAGATGTTCTAGACTCGTCTCATCGAGAGCTACTTTGTGTGTGAAAATCAACCGAATCCGACAACGTTGGGTTTTCCGGCCAACGGCGGCGCCGCCGCCGCTCGCCGTCGGCGGTTCGCTGAAGGCAGAAAACAGAGGGGAGAGGGAGAGGGAGAGACTTACGTGTGTTCATCGTTTTTCGGCTCGTGCGAAGAAATGGTAAATAAATGAATCGGAGGAGCTCCTATTTATAGAAATCCAAAAATCACTATTCACCGAAAATATCTTCGTTACTATTCATCGGTTGACTTTTCCGAGTTACTGTTCATCAAGAATATCTCGTATATTCTACTCTTCGTATACGTCGTATTTTTCATTTTCACTGTTTTCTTCACTACTAGAGCTACGTAACTCCGATTGACCTCTAGTTCGTTTCTATCTTATCGTCTTCTCGATACGCATCTAATGGTATAGAAATATTCTATATACCACGTCTATGAAAATTATCAATCTAAATCGTGCCTTAAACACATATCTGAAACGCATGAAATTAATTAAACAGTCAAATCATACGTACATAATTATTAAATTATAGGTTTAAATATTTAAATTAATCAATTATGCTCGTTTTGATCCGGGGCACTACACCGGCACCGGCGTGTCGGAGGCAAAAAAGAGAGGAGAGAGAGAGGAGGGATGAGAGAGAACTTATGTGTTTTCGTCACGTTCGGCTCGCTTAGGAAAACGGTGAAAAATGAATCAAAACACCCCTATTTATAGAATTTCTGAAAACACTATTCACGAGAAATATCTTGGTTACTGTTCATCGGTTGATTTTTCCACTTTACTATTCACGTAAATATCTTCATTACTATTCACCGTAAATATCTTCCGATTTTTCCGAAACTTCGGGTTTTGCCCTTTTCGTCGTCGTTTGAGCGACGGGTCTCCGATTGACCCCTAGTTTGTTTCTATCTTCTTTTTTTTCCGATACGCATCTAATGGTATATAAATATTCTATGTTCCATGTTTAAGAAAATTATCCATCTAAATCATGCATTAAACACGTATCTGAAACGCACATATTAAATTAAACAGTCAAAATATACGCACATAATAATTAAGTCATGTGTTTAAATATTTAATTAATAAATTATGCTTCATTTTGGTCCGGGGCACTACAATGCCAACTGTTGTCGTTATCATGTACGATAACGATTATTAACCGTTGTGGTTGAGAGGGTCTACGACAACACCATCTTCCACAACGGTAAAAAAAGGTCTACGACAACTGTTAATAACTGTTGTCGTTGTGCGAAATTCTTGTAGTGAATGCAACACACAGATCCCACAAATAATCTAAGTTATTCATTTAGTTGAGTAGATCTTCCTAAAATTTCACAATGGTGCCCGTTTGGTGTATGATAGGA
This sequence comes from Scutellaria galericulata, assembly GCA_946896805.1. Classification (NCBI taxonomy): domain Eukaryota; kingdom Viridiplantae; phylum Streptophyta; class Magnoliopsida; order Lamiales; family Lamiaceae; genus Scutellaria; species Scutellaria galericulata. Next base: position 14,092,121 of record OX335788.1, read on the forward strand.
GATAGTGATACTACTAGAAGACTCTAGAGCCTTCGTGCGTGATGTGTTAGGGCTCACGATTTTCTTGCATTCGGAAGTACAACGGAGCTATATAGTTTTGATTGTGTTTTCAGAGATAAAATGATTATTTATTTAAAAATATCTATTTATTATGTATATTATAGTGGAATGTAATCTCTAATTCCTGTTTTTTCACATAAATTTTAGGGTGATACAATCCATGGAGTTGCTCGAATACCCCACCTTGAAAATATTCGTGATAAGGTTATAGAAGGAAAACGTATGTACTATCTAACATTATTGTTTGAAAGTACGACTCCACCTTGAGAACATCTGAATCAAAGTTGAAGTTCCAATTTTATGGAAAAACACATCTTGAGGAGTATCAAGACGATGACTTTCCTAATAATCTATACATTTTTAAACCATTTGACGTGATTATTACCATAAATCTCATGGTGTGTACCTTTTTTTATTTATAATTAAATTTATCAAATTTGGAAAAGATTTTTTTGAAAAAACAAATCGTGACTGTCGTGGTTGGTCAAATATTGCAGTTTTTATTTGTGACTGATCGTGGCAGGTAATACTTTGTAGTTTTTATATGTAATTAAATGAAATATAAATTGGAAAAGATATTTTGAAAATAGAACGGTTTTTTTCCCACACGGTTTGACTTTATCATATTTATATGTTCACATACACATTCATATATAATTTCTCAAATAAATCCCACACATAATTTCTAAAATAATCTAACGCACAGATCGCACACATAATCTGAGTTCTTCGTTTGATTGAGCAGATCTTCATAAAATATCTCATTGGCACCCATTTGGATTATGATTCGAGATATTGATACTACTAGAAGACTTTGGAGCCTTTGTTTGCGATGTGTTAGAGCTTACGATTTTCCTGCCTTCGGAAGTACAACAGAGCCATATAGTTTTGATTGTGTTTTCAGAGATAAAATGGTTATTTATTTAAAAATATCTATTTATTATGTATATAATAGTGGAATGTAATCTCTAATTTATTTTTTTTTTTTCACATAAATTTTAGGGTGATACAATCCATGGAGTTGCTCGAAAACCTCACCTTGAAAAGATTCGTTAGAAGGTTATAGAAGGAAAAAGGTATGTACTTTCTAACTTTATCGTTTTAAAGTACGACTCCAATTTCAGAACATCTAAATCAAAGTTGAAGTTCCAATTTTATGGAAAAACACATCTCGAGGAGTATCAAGACGATGACTTTCCTAATAAACTGTACATTTTTAAATCATTTGACAAGATTATTACCATGAGTTTCATGATGTGTTCCTTTTTTATTTATAATTAATTTTTCAAATTTGGGAAAGATTTTCTGATAAAACAAATCGTGACTGATCGTGGCTGGCAAACTTTGTAATTTTTATTTTTGACTGATCGTGACAAGTAATACTTTACAGTTTTTATTTGTAATTAAATGAAAAGTAATTTGGAAAATATATTTTTAAAATGGAACGGTTTTTTCACACACGGTTTCACTTTATCAAATTTATATGTTCACATACACGTTCATATATAATATCTTAAGTAAATACAACATATAATTTCTGAAATAATCCAACGCATAGATCCCACACATAATCTGAGTTCTTCATTTAATTGAGCAGATCTTCCTAAAATTTCACAATGGTGCCCGTTTGGTGTATGATTGGAGATAGTGATACTACTTGTCACTCCCTGTTTTCTTTCATAAAATTATCAGAGTTTTACTTGTGGGCGTGAAGAAAGAAAGGGGAAAAAGATGTGGTAAGGTTCAACAATTCATAGCATTTCATCTGAAGGTCGCAAATTCATCATGCGTTCATATAACATAGAAAATATGATTCGTTCCATCATGCTTAAATTCATATTCGAGCATCATACATGTAGCACCCCGGATCAAAATGAGCATAATTGAGTAATTAAGTATTTGAACCCCGACTTAATAATTATGTGCGTATGTTTTGACTGTTTAATTTAGTACATGCATTTCAGATACTTGGCTAACGCCAGTTTTAGATTTAGATGGATATATTTTTCGTGACATGGAACCTAGAATATGATTTTACCAAGAGATTCGTATGGGAAATACGAGAAAACAGAAACAAACTAGCGGTTAATCGGAGACCCGTAGTTCAACTAACGAAGGAAAGGGTAAAATTTTGATAAAAGGTAAAAATAAAAATAATATTTTAATGAAAGGTAAATTAAGATATTTTTTGGTAAATAGTAACTTTTCAACGGTAAAAAGGTAAATTCCAAAATCTATAAATAGGGGCTCATAACTTTCAAAACTTATACGTTTTCAAAGCCGACGACCCGAGCGACGCTCGCGACGCGAACACGTAAGTTCGTTTTCTTTTCTTTTCCTTTACGTTTTTATTTTCCGCCGCCGCCGGAGTGCCGCCGGAGTGCCGCCGCCGCCGGCCAGCAGTGGTGCTGGTGGTGGTGTGTCGGGTGACGGGTGCGCGCCGGGTTGTGCGTCGGGTCGGGCGTCGGGTGCGCGCCGGGTTGTGCGTCGGGTCGGGCGTCGGGTGCGTGCCGGGTTGTGCGTCGGGTCGGGCGTCGGGTGCGCGCCGGGAGGTGCGTCGGGTGCGCGTCGGGTTCGTGCCGAGTGCCGGGTGTGCGCCGGGTGCCGGGTGTGCGCCGGGTGCCGGGAGCCAGGTGTGCGCCGGGTGCCGGGTGTGCGCCGGGTGCCGAGTGCGCGCGGGTGCGAGCGCCGGGGGTCCAGCGTGCGCGGGCGACGGGGACCGGGTGGCTGAGGAAACTCGGCAGCTGCCGGGTGATGCGCGAGCTGTCGGGTTAGCTTTCGCCCGACGCCGGGTCCCCGCGAGCCCCGGAGCACGTAATGCCGTATTTTCGATCCGACGTGTCTTTAACGAGCGTTCTTCCACCGGAACCTTTTACAGCTTTAATTATATTGTATTTAAGACCTAAGAAACACCGTAAATTTGTAGGCTACTGTGGACTAAGCTTGAGGTGTTGAGTTGTCAGACGTACTGTCCTAGCTACTCACGCGGTAACCACTATACGAGGTGGGGGTAATTTCTAACTCTGGATCTGTTTACAGCTTTCCCTATTTGTGAAATATGATTGGGAATCTAAGTGCTGTGTTTATACTTGCTGTGCCATATTATAACTGTGAAAGGGCCGAGGTCCTCCGATCATGCATTCTGTTCGTCCCCTGCTATTTTCTACTACTCAGTGGAGGTGTCGTGAGCCTCTTGAAATGCACTAACGGTGAGATACCATTATATAGGGTAAGACGGGGGAATCCCGCACCTATACGTCCCTTGCAATTTCTAATATCTGCTTTGCATATATCTGTGCTGTGACAACGTGACTGTAAGTTAGCTTTTCGGTATTTAAATTCTGTCAGGAGTCTTATGAGGTGGATGTTATCCCCACTGAGTGTATTCAACGCACTCACCCCTTAATCTGTACTCACACTATAGGAGATGAAGAAGCTGGTGAACCCTAGACGGAGGGAGATAGTGCTAGCTGTTGGTTTTTCTGATAAATGGTCTAGTTAAAACATTTCCGAACACGTTTTAAAACAGTTTATGATCTGTATATATCTTTGGGTTCTGGTGAGGATGGGAGATCCTGATGTTTAGCTTCCGCTGTATATGATGTTTATTATCGGTGAGAGACCGAATGATATCGGCCGAGGCCGAAGGTTGTTGTGAGATGGTTTATTATCGTCCCTTATCTCTTTCTTCTGTTGTCCCTTGCTTAACTCTTTCTGTATGTGTTATGCGTCCCTTGCTTTTCTATCTTCACGCCCGGGTAAAACTCTGATATTTTTTACGAAAGATTTTGGGGCGTGACAGGTGGTATCAGAGCGGTTCTAATGATGAGAACTTGCTCGAACTGGTTTTAAAATGAGAAAAACGTGATTTGGAAAGTGTGATTTGGAAATGAGGAAAAGGTTTTTAGAGCGAGTTTTAAAGTGGGAAAAATGTGATTTTGAAAGTGTGTTTGCAAAACGTGATCGGGTTTTCAGAAAAGTGTAAGATAGGCACTAGTCTCCCTCTATAGGTGACTCTCCCTGAACATAAGACTTATGGAATAAGAGCGTCTACTTGTTATGTGTCCTTTGGTTTGCAAGATATAAACTGTTAAGGTTTGATGAAGTGTTTATCTATTTGCATTTCTCATTTATACGATATAAACTGTATAAGTTTGACAGGGTGTTACTGATATTGTTCCACGATAAAAAGATCTTTTGAAAACCTCTTGATGTCACTATACTCGACACACTGCACTGAGTCACCGCCACAAAGCCGCTGACTGCAGCAGCGTGAGCTAGTGTGCGAGTATGGCCGTTCGCAGGAGTTGATGTCGTGAGACAAACAGTTGAATCTACCATGGGCCCTTGTTTATAACAGGGTGTACCAATGAGTGGGTTTTCTCAGTTCGTGGTTACGATATGTAGCACCGCTGTCAATACTCGAGGTCTATGAAGACCATGTGGAGAAGTTGATGACATGTTTCATGATGTATTCATGTGAATGGCGTATACAGGCTGGATATACGCTATCCTACATAATGAGATCATGGAGTGTTTATAAACGAATGACGGAGAATTTATTGAGATTATAAAAGATCTATGGAATAAAGTTGTCGGTGCTATGTTACCTGTTGTTTGGTTATCTTTTGTTATTGTCTGTTGTTATATACATTGTTGAGTTGCGAGGGGTAGATTATAAGAGTTAATTTTCGTATGACGTCTTTAGAACGATATGGATGCCGTGAGAGGAGACTTGGTGACCGCACTAAGAAGCTTGACCCGATATTTCGAAACCACACAAGCTGCATCTCCATCGTTGTTAGGAAACGATGCGAGCTCAATCCTTGTACAGTTCCGACGTTTCGATCCACCGACCTTCGATGGAACAGGGGAACCAATCAAAGCGGACGAGTGGCTAAAGTCGTTGGATCGACTCTTTGGACTTTTGGCATTCACCGAAGAGCAAAAGATCTCCTGTGCTGTGTTACAACTCACTGGAGAAGTCAGCCACTGGTGGAAGTTATACGAAAGGACTATGGCACCCGAACATAGGAGTGCCATGTCTTGGGGAGTCTTTAAAGAAGTGATTAGACAAGATTTTCTACCTCAGTCATACCGTGACCAAAAGGAAGCAGAGTTTATACAGATTCATCAGGGAAATGCTTCCGTGGAAGAGTACGAGAAAAGATTTAACCGACTGAGTAGGTATGCGCTCCATCTGGTAGACACGAATGCCAAAAGGGTCAGATGCTTTGAAAAGGGTCTTCACTTGGAGATCAGCTCTGTCCTGGCTAGTCAGGGTGACATGCCTTATGCCGCAGTGGTTGAGAGAGCTAAAGAGATTGCTTCTCGTCACCACTTAGACATGGCTCCATCCAAGAAAGCGGAAATGGTGATAGGAAAGAGGAAATTGACCGGTCTAAGTCAAGACTTCGATCAGCACAAGGTCCCACGGACTAGTAATGCTCCGCTTCTTTCTACACCCAAGTTAGGGAACTCATGTTTCAGGTGCGGAAAACCTGGACATGTTGTGAGAGACTGTCTGAAATTTAGAAATCCATCAGCTTCAACATTGAGACCAAGGTCAGGGGGAATTCGGAGATGCTACAGATGCAGAGAACCAGGACACATCTCAACTAACTGTCCGAGGTCTCGAAACTCACCGCTAGATACACGAAATTGCTACCGGTGTGGAGAACCGGGACATATTATGGCTAATTGTCAGAGGTTCAAAAGCTCAACAGCTGCAACACAAAGGCCAAGGTCAGAAGCAGGCCAGACACGAACATTCGCCCGCCCTCCCTAGCTCAGAGACTACCAAGAGATAGACTAAGGATGATGGACTTTTAGTTTATATATGTAATAGTTAGATAGTAGCTCGTACCTTGGAGTAGCGCCCGTAAACCTTTTGTATAATGTACGAGCGGCCCATCTTTTGCTCATGCATACAAGATACCAGTTCGACTTTTGTTAAGCGATGGAATCTACGTTTTCTTCTCTCCTCGTATTTCTTGTTTAATTTCTTTATCTATAGTGCTGATATGACGATGGATCTGTTGAAGCATGTTGACGGTAGGATAGTCGCTGAAACTTTAGAAGTTAGTATCCCCTCGAGGAAGACGGTAAAGACAAAACACTTGTACCGTCGTCTTAAGATTGCCTTCGAGGATAGGACGCTTCAAGCAGATCTCCACGCTCTGGAGATGAAAGACTTCGATGTGATTTTGGGAATGGACTGGCTAGAGTCCAACCACGCGGTAATCAAGTGCCGTGAGAGGGAGATAACCTTCCAAGCACCGGGAGAGCCGGAGTTTACCTTCCACGGGACACGAGTTAAGGTCGACTCAAGGATTGTCTCGGCCATGAAAGCAACCCAGATGCTGAGTAAATGAGAATGCGAAGCATGGTTGGTTAATATGGTAAACTCCAAGAAGAAGCCAATTGCTATCGAGGAGGTACCGGTGATAAAAGAATTCACAGATGTATTTCCAGAGGACTTACCAGGTCCTCCACCGGATCGACAAGTAACCTTCTAGATAGATCTCATCCCCGGATCAGCACCGGAGCCAAATGCTCCTTATCGGATGGCGCCGAAAGAATTGCAGGAATTGAAGGTTCAGCTTCAGGAGCTGTTAGATAAGGACTTCATCAGACCGAGTGTGTCGCCCTGGGGAGCACCGGTACTGTTCGTGAAGAAGAAGGATGGTAGCCTCCGGATGTGTATTGACCACCGAGAGCTGAACAAGAAAACAATAAAGAACAAGTATCCACTGCCTCGGATTGAAGATCTCTTCGATCAATTAAGAGGTGCTAGTGTGTTCTCGAAAATTGACTTAAGATCGGGATATCACCAGATGAAAGTCAAAGATGCTGATATATCCAAGACAGCATTCTGAACGAGATATGGCCACTACGAGTTTGTAGTAATGCCATTCGGGTTGAGTAATGCTCCGGCTGTCTTCATGGATTTAATGAATCGCATCTTCCATCCTTATCTTGACCTTTTTGTCATAGTGTTCATTGATGATATTCTCATCTATTCGTGCGACAGAGCGCACCATGAACAACATCTTAGAATCGCACTGGAAGTACTAAGGAAAGAAAAACTTTATGCTAAATTTAAGAAGTGCGAATTCTGGATGGACAAAATTGGCTTTCTGGGCCACATCGTTTCTGCGGAAGGGGTTGAGGTGGATCCTGAAAAAGTGGCAACTGTTAGCAACTGGGAGACTCCAACGAATGTAAAGGAAGTTCGGAGTTTCATCGGCCTAGCTGGATATTATCGAAGATTTATAGAAGGGTTCTCGAGGATTGCCACTCCGATGACACGCTTGACCAGAAAAGATGTGAGGTTTCAGTGGAATGAGCGGTGCGAGCGAAGTTTCCAGGAACTAAAGAAAAGACTGACAGAAGCACCAGTCTTAGTAGTTCCAGATATGTCCAAGGAATTCGTAATCTACAGCGACGCGTCCAAAGAAGGTTTGGGGTGTGTATTGATGCATGAAGGAAAAGTGGTGGCATATGCATCACGCCAGCTGAAAGTCCACGAACAGATTTATCCGACTCATGATCTAGAACTAGCAGCAGTGGTACACGCCCTAAAGATCTGGAGACATTATCTCTATGATGTGAAGTGTGCAATCTACACCGACCACAAAAGCCGGAAGTACTTCTTCGAACAGAAGGAGCTCAACATGAGACAAAAGAGATGGCTAGAGTTGGTGAAAGAATACGATATCACGATCCACTATCATCTCGGAAAGGTGAACGTGGTGGCTGACGCCCTTAGCAGGAAAGGGAAAGGAGTAGTAACATCGATGATCACCAATCAACACCAACTAGTCGAGGAGATGTCGAAACTTAATTTGGAGATACTCTCGCCACCGATCAATATTAAATCCTGAATGGCAGCGTTATTTGTAACACCCACGCTGCGGGACCGAATTGTGGAGGCTCAGAAGAAGGATAAGTTTCTAAAGAAGATGAAAGCTCTGATGGATAAGGGAAGAGCTGAAGACTTTTCTTTGGCTATGGATGGAGCTCTAATCTTCAGATGAAGGCTGTGCGTGCCTAAGAACGAGGAATTAAAAGAGGAAATACTCAAAGAAGCGCATTGCACACCTATAGCTGCACACCCAGGAGGTACAAAGATGTACCGAGACTTGAGGGCGAATTTCTGGTGAAGCAAACAGTAGAAGTAATAAAGAAGATTCGAGACCGAATACAAGTGGCCCAAGATCGACAAAAATCGTATGCAGATAAGAGACGAAGAGAACTGAGGTTTGAAGTTGGGGACAAAGTTTTCCTCAAAGTGTCTCCCACTAAAGGAGTTCACCGTTTTGGAAAGAAGGGAAAACTGAAACAAGGTACGTGGGACCGTTCGAAATCTTGGATCAAGTTGGGGAGGTCGCGTACCGACTAGCTCTACCACCGGATTTTGCTGGGGTGCACAATGTCTTCCATGTGTCTATGCTACGAAAATATATTTTTGATCCAAATCATATAATCGATCGTGAAAGCACCGAACTGGAAAAGGATTTGACATATGAGAAAGTCCCGATAGCCATCTTGGACAGAAAGAAACGACAACTTAGGAACCGAGAGATTGCTATAGTGAAGGTCCAGAGGAGCCGTCACGGAAGGGAAGAGGTAACCTGGGAGTTGGAGGGCGAGATTTTGAGGAAGTACCCCGACATACCGATCCTAGGTATACGTTTGTTTGTCTTTCTAAGTATGTGCTCAATTTCGAGGACGAAATTATTTTAAGGGGTAAGGGATGTAGCACCCCGGATCAAAATGAGCATAATTGAGTAATTAAGTATTTGAACCCCGACTTAATAATTATGTGCGTATGTTTTGACTGTTTAATTTAGTACATGCGTTTCAGATACTTGGCTAACGCCAGTTTTAGATTTAGATGGATATATTTTTCGTGACATGGAACCTAGAATATGATTTTACCAAGAGATTCGTATGGGAAATACGAGAAAACAGAAACAAACTAGCGGTTAATCGGAGACCCGTAGTTCAACTAACGAAAGAAAGGGTAAAATTTTGATAAAAGGTAAAAATAAAAATAATATTTTAATGAAAGGTAAATTAAGATATTTTTTGGTAAATAGTAACTTTTCAACGGTAAAAAGGTAAATTCCAAAATCTATAAATAGGGACTCATAACTTTCAAAACTTATACGTTTTCAAAGCCGACGACCCGAGCGACGCTCGCGACGCGAACACGTAAGTTCTCTTTCTTTTCTTTTCCTTTACGTTTTTATTTTCCGCCGCCGCCGGAGTGCCGCCGCCGCAGCCGCCGCCGGCCAGCAGTGGTGCTGGTGGTGGTGTGTCGGGTGACGGGTGCGCGCCGGGTTGTGCGTCGGGTCGGGCGTCGAGTGCGCGCCGGGTTGTGCGTCGGGTCGGGCGTCGGGTGCGCGCCGGGAGGTGCGTCGGGTGCGCGTCGGGTTCGTGCCGAGTGCCGGGTGTGCGCCGGGTGCCGGGAGCCAGGTGTGCGCCGGGTGCCGGGTGTGCGCCGGGTGCCGAGTGCGCGCGGGTGCGAGCGCCGGGGGTCCAGCGTGCGCGGGCGACGGGGACCGGGTGGCTGAGGAAACTCGGCAGCTGCCGGGTGATGCGCGAGCTGTCGGGTTGGCTTTCGCCCGACGCCGGGTCCCCGCGAGCCCCGGAGCACGTAATGCCGTATTTTCGATCCGACGTGTCTTTAACGAGCGTTCTTCCGCCGGAACCTTTTACAGCTTTAATTATATTGTATTTAAGACCTAAGAAACACCGTAAATTTGTAGGCTACTGTGGACTAAGCTTGAGGTGTTGAGTTGTCAGACGTACTGTCCTAGCTACTCACGCGGTAACCACTATACGAGGTGGGGGTAATTTCTAACTCTGGATCTGTTTACAGCTTTCCCTATTTGTGAAATATGATTGGGAATCTAAGTGCTGTGTTTATACTTGCTGTGCCATATTATAACTGTGAAAGGGCCGAGGTCCTCCGATCATGCATTCTGTTCGTCCCCTGCTATTTTCTACTACTCAGTGGAGGTGTCGTGAGCCTCTTGAAATGCACTAACGGTGAGATACCGTTATATAGGGTAAGACGGGGGAATCCCGCACCTATACGTCCCTTGCAATTTCTAATATCTGCTTTGCATATATCTGTGCTGTGACAACGTGACTGTAAGTTAGCTTTTCGGTATTTAAATTCTGTCAGGAGTCTTATGAGGTGGATGTTATCCCCACTGAGTGTATTCAACGCACTCACCCCTTAATCTGTACTCACACTACAGGAGATGAAGAAGCTGGTGAACCCTAGACGGAGGGAGATAGTGCTAGCTGTTGGTTTTTCTGATAAATGGTCTAGTTAAAACATTTCCGAACACGTTTTCAAACAGTTTATGATCTGTATATATCTTTGGGTTCTGGTGAGGATGGGAGATCCTGATGTTTAGCTTCCGCTGTATATGATGTTTATTATCGGTGAGAGACCGAATGATATCGGCCGAGGCCGAAGGTTGTTGTGAGATGGTTTATTATCGTCCCTTATCTCTTTCTTCTGTTGTCCCTTGCTTAACTCTTTCTGTATGTGTTATGCGTCCCTTGCTTTTCTATCTTCACGCCCGGGTAAAACTCTGATATTTTTAACGAAAGATTTTGGGGCGTGACAATACATCATCATTTCTACTCATTTTGATATAACATAAATGTAAGGTTTAGAGTTTACCCCCACTCACAACATATAATCACAACATTTATCTCAAAACACATAAGTTCACAATTCATAACATTAATTTGTCCTCATTGTACGTTACATACAGAAGCATAAAGTTATTAGGGATTAAAAGTTACCCCCACACATCAAACATAAATAAGTTCGGCAATTCAACACAGCCCATAAAGTGCATAGCACATAAATCGATTCATTGATGGACACCCAACCCATGATTCACTAATGGACACACAGCCTAATGGACATAGAGCCTATGACTCACTAGTGGACACAAAGCCCATGACTCTCTAGTGGACACAAAGCCCAATGGACACAAAGCCCATGACTATACGGACCCTAGTTACCCCGTAATGTGAAAGTAAACCCTTAGTCTTTTCCCATAAATGTGGACTTTCGTTCTCTCACAATATGATAGAATGAATACAGTATTCGCAACATATATTCACAGTAATTTAGTATTCCTCATTCATGCTTCATAATCGGAAAAACTGTAAACAGAGAAAGAGTTAGAAATTACCCCCACCTTGTTCGGTGGTACCGCGTGAGTAGCGAGTAACAAGTATCACAACATTCCACAATATACCACAACGTATGATCCAATGGATAGCCTACACAAGTAAGATCATTTTCTTAGATTCTTAATACGTTAGATACGTATATATAAAGGTATAGACATTCTCGGAGAAGAACCGATCGATAAACACGAGACGAAACGAAAGATCCAAATATTGAGATAAAGAAATGAGTGTGAAATGTATATCCAAAAATATGATATGGAGGAGGGAAAGATTTGGGTCACAACGGAAAAGGAATGAGCTCAATCGGAGTAGAAACGAGCTCAAACGGAGCGTTTTAAGATTAAGTGGCATTTTGGTAATTTTGGTCAAGAGGTTGACTTTCACCGGGTCCCACGACTCCCCATCGACAACATCACGTCGGCGACGACTCGATGATAACGTACGACAGAAAAAACGAGACTCGCACCAGGACCCGTCGTTCGCTCCGCGCGCGCGCGGCTCCCTTCACCCGCCCAGCGCGCGCCCGCTCCCGTTGCTCGTGTACGCCACGCACGCCCATGCGCCAGCGTCCAGACACGCGCGCGCCCACGCACGACCGCGCACCCAGCTCCTGACTTTCAGCCAATATCCAGCAGCCTCCAGCTGCGGTGGCGCTGCCCGTCGCCGCCGCCACCTTGTCCGCTAGCAACCCTGCACCGCCGGCTACCATCTCTGGTCACCTTCGTCGGATTCTGACCATGAACAGTACCCCAAAACAACCCCCAAACTTCAATAAAACACATAAAATACCTTGCAACCACCACATTTCCACCACCCGTTTCAGCTCCGGCGCCCCTACCCACGGCGGCGCCGCCCCTCTGGCAGCTCACCAACACCTCCAGTAGCTTCTCCGGTGACTACTCTGGCGAGAAGGAGTGAGAGAGAGAGAAAATAGAGGAGAGAGAAAGGGTGATAAACATAGGTTTTGGGTTTTTCGGCGACATTTTTACCGTTTCCCGAAGAACGAGACATCGGAATGAAATTCCAGAAACTTTCCTAAACTCGTCTCGACGAGACCTACGTCATGTGTGAAAATCGGCCGAAATCGACAACATTGAAATTTCCCGACCACCTCCGGCGACGGGGCGCCAGAGACAGAATATAGAGGGGAGAGAGGGAGGGAGAGAAGAGAGAGAGACTTACGTGTTTTTGTCGCATTCGGCTTGCTCGAGAAAATGGTAAATTTTCGAATCAAATAAGCCCCTATTTATAGAATCTCGGAAAACACTATTCAACGAAAATATCCCAATTACTGTTTATCGGTTGAAAAGTCCGAGTTACTATTCTCGTAAAAATCTTCCGTTACTATTCACCGTAAATATCTTCCATCTTTTCCGAAACTTCGTGTTTTGCCCTTTTGTTTACCATTTGGGCTACAGGTCTCCGATTGACCTCTAGTTCATTTCTATCTTCTCGTTTTTCTGTTACGCATCTAATGGTATAAAAAAATCTTCTAGGTACCATGTCTAGAAAATTATCCAACCAAGTCATGCATTAAACATGTATCTGAAACACACGTAATTAATTTAAACATTCAAAGTTAACGCATATAATAATTTAATTAAGGATTTAATATTTAATTAATCAATTATGCTTCATTTTTGGTCCGGGGTGCTACATCCCTCACCCCTTAAAAGAATTTTGTCCTCAAAATTAAACGTGTACTAAGACATGACATGATTGGCTACTTTGCCAGAATCTCATCCTCTTCTTCCCGTGTCATTTCGTTTTTTCCATTTCTCATCAAAGAACTTGCAGGCCTCGATTATCTGGCTACGCTCGATGTTCAGAACTTTTGTCTGTCCCGAGCGTCTCCAATTCTTTCTCGAACCTTCCTAACCAGATCACACTTCTGTTTCTCATTTTTCTAACCAACACTCATTTTATCTTGACAACCCTTATCGACTTCAGTTTCACTTTTTTTCCTCATTCTTCTTCTTCTTCAACTCATAATACTGATTGTTGTAATAATCATCCCATCGTGGTATCAGCATCTTATTCGGGTGGATTAGCCGTTGGTGGCTGATTCCTTTGTGGTCGGCCTCTAGACATAATTCTTAAGATAACATGCGAAAGCTAACCCTTAACATCTACCCCACGTAACCCATCAATATAAATAACATCAATATAACAACAACAAATACCTGGTGCAGATCAACATCATCTTATTAAATTCCACGATTAGAGAGAGAAGCGTATAGAGAGTGGTGGTGTTTATCCGTTTCTTTTCGTAAATATTTTCTCATTTAAAACACGTTTGAAAAGAAAACCGAGTTTGAGCAAAGCCCTATAAAGGGTAGAACTAAGCTCTGATACCATCTGTCACTCCCTGTTTTCTTTCATAAAATTATCAGAGTTTTACTTGTGGGCGTGAAGAAAGAAAGGGGAAAAAGACGTCCATGAAATAAAACAGAAATCCTTTGGAAGAGATGAGAGACGATTTTACAAATATAAATCCTCGGTGTCTAGCCGAAATAAAACATTTCAAACATAGCAGCGGAATATCATCAGGATCCATAAAGAAAATGAGAAGAGTTTATCTTTTACAAACGCGAATTTTTTTTAAAAATAACGTTTTGACATCAACTTTCGAAAGCAAAAGAGAATTCTTGATACGGCACCATCCTCTCTACGCATCTTGACTTTCTTCATCTCCTGTAGTGTGAGTATAGGTGGGGGTGAGTGCGTTGAATACACTCGTGGGGAAAAAATCCACATCTTATAACATTCGATAGATATATAAATTAAAAATACATAACAATCGGCACATAGTCACAACACGTAAAATGCATAGCACGTATCTCATAACTCATTCTTTAGGTGTGGGAATTTCCCATCTTACCCCATAAAACGGTCTTAAATACCGCTGGTGATTTTTACGGACAACCAGTCCCTCTGAAGTTGGTGATTTTTACGGACAACCAATCCCTCTGAAGATGGTGATATTCACACAATATTCACAACACGTAAGGTTCAACAATTCACATGCCCACAACATTCACAGCACATAAGATTCAACAGTTCATCTATCAAATAAGGAAAACAGTAAACACATAGAGATTAGAAGTTACCCCCACATATCAAACATATATAATTCATAATCATGTGTTCATTCATAATCATAGTATGTTAAATACAGAAACATATAGTTACTATGTCACGCCCCAAAATCTTTTAGTTAAAAATATCAAAGTTTTTCTTTTTGGGCGTGAAGAGAGAAAGGGGAAGAAGACGTACATGATATAAAATAGAAAGAAAAAGGAGAGGACAAGAAGTGGTATACTTGAAACACTGGATACAATCGATAAAAGAAAGTTTGAAACCTTACACAGCGGAAAAACATCAGGATCTATTACAAAGAAAGAGAAAATATAGTTTTTTTTTACAAACGAACCACATAACTTTAAATGACAAAACCAGAAGATAGACATAGCTGATAGGACACCCCTCTCTCTACACGTCAAGATTCTCTTCTTCTCTTGTAGTGTGAGTACAGAATAGGGGTGAGTGCGTTGAATACACTCGTGGGGATACTTTCCAAAGTTTAAGCAGATACACAAATCAAACATATATAATAGATCAGCAATTAGCCACATCACATAAATACACAACACATAAGTCAGTTCATTAATGGACACACCACCCATGACTCACCAAAAGGACTCGCAGCCCAATGGACACTAAGCCCAAAAGACACTCCGTCGACTCACTACTGGACACACAACCCAATGGACACTAAGCCCAAAGGACAATCCGTCGACTCACTACTGGACACACAGCCCAATGGACAATGGACACTAAGCCCAAATGACAATCCGTCGACTCACTACTGGACATGCAGCCCAATGGACACTAAGCCCAAAGGATAATCCGTCGACTCACTACTGGACACGCAGCCCAATGGACACTAAGCCCACTCCTATCACACCATCGTAAAGTAAACACAGTATATAAACACAACACGTAGAGTTCAACAATTCATATATCACATAGGGAAAACTGTAAACAGATAAAGGTTTAGAATGTACCCCCACCTTGTTCGGTGGTTACCACATGAGTAGCGAGTACCAGAGATCAAATGTCTCAAAGCTCGAGTAGTGAATACCAACGATCTTGTGTCTCAGATCTCGTATTTCAAATCCCATGTCTCAAAGTTCAATCCAACTGATTGCCTACATACATTATGATGTATCTTAGATCTTTAATAACGTATAAATAAAGATATAAAATATCCTAATGAAAGAAATGATCGTAAAAGCCACGACGGATCGAGAGACCTAAAGATTAGAGTTGAAAGAACTAGGATGGATATTCAATCCATATGGCTGAGATGATAGAGAATGAAATTTGGGTCACGACGGAAAAAGAATGAGCTCAATCAGAGTTGAATCGAGCTTGAACGGAGCATTTTAAGATTGAGGGGTAAAATGGTAATTTTGGTCAAGGGTTGACTTTGACCGGGCCCACGACTCCCGACAACTCGATGAAAACATCCGAAATGGAATGATGTGTGAAAATGCTCGCCGGCGCACACCCGGTGCACACAGCAACTCCCGATGCGCGCACCGCAACAGCACACAACACACACACGCTCAGCACACACACACATAAAACCCTATGCAACAGCCCATCTTCATAGCCCGTTTCCGGCGCCGCCCCTTCGGCGGCTAGCCCACAACCCCGGCTGGCCCCCCGGTGCCTGCAACCGTGAGAAAGAGAGAGGGAGAGGGAGAAAACGGGAAAGAGAAAAGGGGTCAAGAACAAGGGTTTAGGGTTTGGAGACTGTATCTCGCCGTTTCCCGGCGAACGGAGAATCGGAATTGAATTCCGGAAGTTGTCCTACACTCGCCTCGATGAGAGCTATGTAGTGTGTGAAAATTGGCCAAAACCGACAATGCTGAAAAATTCCGGCCACTGACAGCGGCAGCGTGCCGGAGGCAGAAAACTGGAAAGAGAGAGAGAGAAGGGTCGAGAGAGAACTGACGTGTGTTCGTCGCTTTTTGGCTCATTCGGAAAAATGATGAAAAAAATGAATTGGAGGAGCCCCTATTTATAGATTTTTTGAAAACACTATTCACGATAAATATCTTGGTTACTGTTCATCAGTTGAATTTTCCACATTACTATTCATCGAAATATCTCGGGTTACTATTCTCCGATTGACTCCTAGTTCGTTTCTATCTTCTTGTCTTCTCGATACGCATCTAATGGTATAGAAATATTCTATATACCATGTCCAAGAAAATTACTCATCTAAAGCGTCCATTAAACACGTGTCTGAAACGCACGTAATAAATGAAACAGTCTAAATAAACCCACACACTTATTAAGTCATGTGTTAAATATTTAATTATTCAATTATGCTCGTTTTTTATCCGGGGCGCTACATACTAGGGATCAGAAATAACCCCCATAGAACACAACATATAATCACCATAATTAAACACAACATATAGTTCACAAGGCATTTCACCTGAAGGTCGCAAATTCATCATGCGTTCATATAACATAGCAAATATGATTCATTCCATCATGCTTAAATTCATATTCGAGCATCATACATCATCATTTCTACTCATTTTGATATAACATAAATGTAAGGTTTAGAGTTTACCCCACTCACAGCATATAATCACAACATTTATCTCAAAACACATAAGTTCACAATTCATAGCGTTAATTTGTCCTCATTGTGCGTTACATACAAAAGCATAAAGTTATTAGGGATTAGAAGTTACCCCCACACATCAAACATAAATAAGTTCAGCAATTCAACACAGCCCATAAAGTGCATAGCACATAAATCGGTTCATTAATGGACACCCAACCCATGATTCACTAATGGACACACAGCCTAATGGACATAGAGCCTATGACTCACTAGTGGACACCAAACCCATGACTCTCTAGTGGACACAAAAATCATGACTGTACGGACCCTTAGTCTTTTACCATGAATGTGGACTTTCGTTCTCTCACAATATGATAGAATGAATACAGTATTCGCAACATATATTCACAGTAATTTAGTAATCCTCATTCATGCTTCATAATAGGAAAAACTGTAAACAGAGAAATAATTAGAAATTACCTCCACCTTGTTTGGTGGATGAAGAAATGAGTGTAAAAGGTACATCCAACAATCTGATACAGAGGAGGAAAATATTTGGGTCACAACAGAAAAATAATGAGCTCAATCGGAGTAAAAACGAGCTCAAACTGAGCGTTTTAAGATTGAGGGGCATTTTGGTAATTTTGGTCAAAAGGTTGACTTTGACCTGGTCCCACGACTCCCGATCGACAACATCACGTTTACGACGACTCGATGATAACATACGATGGAAAAAATGAGATTCGCACAATGGAACTGGCGTGCGCGTGTTTACCCGTCGATCGCTCCGCGCGCGCGTGGCTCCCGTCGCCAGCCCAGCGCGCGCACGCTCTCGTCGCCCGTGCATGCCGCGCAGGACCGCGCACCCGGCATCTCCCGGCGTCGTGCACCTAGCGCCTGACTTTCAGCCAACATCTATCGCCGCCGCCACCTGGTCCGCCGGCTACCACCTCCAGCCACCTTCGTCGGATTCCGGCCATGAACAGTACCCCAAAAGAGCCCCCAAACTTCAATAAAACACACAAAATATCTTGCAACCACCACCTTTCCACCACCCGTTTCAGCTTCGGCGCCGCCACCCACGGTGGCGCTGCCCCTCCGGCAGCTCACCAACACCTCCAGTAGCTTCTCCGGTGACTGCTCCAGCGAGAAGGAGAGAGAGAGAGAGAAAAAACAGAGAAGAGAGAAAGGGTGATAAACATAGGTTTAAGGTTTCCGACGACATTTTTACCGTTTCCCGGAGAACGAGACATCGGAATGAAATTCAGGAAATTGTCCTAGACTCATCGCAATGAGACCTACGTCGTGTGCGAAAATCAACCACAACCGACAATGTTGAAATTTTTTAGCCACCTCCGGCAGCGGCACGACGGCGGCGGGGCGCCAGAGACATAATATAAAGGGGAGAGAGGGAGGGATAGAGGAGAGAGAGACTTACGTGTTTTTGTTGCGTTCGGCTCGCTCGAGAAAATGGTAAATTTTCGAATAGTATGATCCCCTATTTATAGAATCCCAGAAAACACTATTCATCGAAATTATCCCAATTACTGTTCATCGGTTAAAAAGTACGAGTTACTATTCACGTAAAAATCTTCTGTAGCACCCCGGATCAAAATGAGCATAATTGAATAATTAAATATTTGAACCCCGACTTAATAATTATGTGCGTATGTTTTGACTGTTTAATTCAGTACATGCGTTACAGATACTTGGCTAACGTCGGTTTTAGTTTTAGATGGGTATATTTTTCGTGACATGGAACCTAGAATATGATTTTACCAAGAGATTCGTATCGGAAATACGAGAAAACAGAAACAAACTAGCGGTTAATCGGAGAACCGTAGTTCAACTAGCGAAGGAAAGGGTAAAATTTTGATAAAAGGTAAAAATAAAAATAATATTATAATGAAAGGTAAATTGAGATATTTTTGGTAAATAGTAACTTTTCAACGGTAAAAAGGTAAATTCCAAAATCTATAAATAGGGGCTCATAACTTTCAAAACTTATACGTTTTCAAAGCCGACGACCCGAGCGACGCTCGCGACGCGAACACGTAAGTTCTCTTTCTTTTCTTTTCCTTTACGTTTTTATTTTCCGCCGCCGCCGGAGTGCTGCTGGAGCGCCGCCGTCGCTGCCGCCGCCGCCGCCGCCGGCCAGCAGTGGTGCTGGTGGTGGTGTGTCGGGTGACGGGTGCGCGCCGGGTTGTGCGTCGGGTCGGGCGTCGGGTGCTCGCCGGGTTGTGCGTCGGGTCGGGCGTCGGGTGCGCGCCGGGATGTGCGTCGGGTCGGGCGTCGGGTGCGCGTCGGGATGTGCGTCGGGTGCGCGTCGGGTGCGTGCCGAGTGCCGGATGTGCGCCGGGTGCCGGGTGTGCGCCGGGTGCCGGGTGCCGGGTGTGCGCCGGGTGCCGAGTGCGCGCGGGTGCGAGCGCCGGGGGTCCAGCGTGCGCGGGCGACGGGGACCGGGTGGCTGAGGAAACTCGGCAGCTGCCGGGTGATGCGCGAGCTGTCGGGTTCGCTTTCGCCCGACGCCGGGTACCCGCGAGCCCCGGAGCACGTAATGCCGTACTTTCGATCCATCGTGTCTTTAACGAGCGTTCTTCCGCCGGAACCTTTTACAGCTTTAACTATGTTGTATTTAAGACCTAAGAAACACCGTATATTTGTAGGCTATTGTGGACTAAGCTTGAGGTGTTGAGTTGTCAGACATTCTGTCCTAGCTACTCACGCTGTAATCACTATACGAGGTTGGGGTAATTTCTAACTCTTATTCTGTTTACAGCTTTCCCTATTTATGAAATATGATTGGGAATCTAAGTGCTGTGTTTATACTTGCTGTGCCATATTATATCTGTGAAAGGACCGAGGTCCTCCGATCATGCATTCTGTTCGTCCCCTGCTATTTTCTACTACTCTGTGGAGGTGTCGTGAGCCTCTTGAAATGCACTAACGGTGAGATACCGTTATATAGGGTAAGACGGGGGAATCCCGCACCTATACGTCCCTTGCCATTTCTAATATCTGCTTTGCATATATCTGTGCTGTGACAACGTGACTGTAAGTTAGCTTTTCGGTATTTATTTTTCTGTCTGGAGTCTTATGAGGTGGATGTTATCCCCACTGAGTGTATTCAACGCACTCACCCCTTAATCTGTACTCACACTACAGGAGATGAGGAAGCTGGTGAACCCTAGACGGAGGGGGATAGTGCTAGCTGTCGGTATTTCTGTTAAAATATCTTAGTTTAAACTTTTCCAAACACGTTTACAAACAGTTAATGATCTGTATATATTTTTGGGTACTTGTGAGGATGGGAGATCCTGATGTTTAGCTTCCGCTGTATATGATGTATATTATCGGTGTGAGACCGAATGTTATCGGCCGAGGCCGAAGGTTGTTGTGAGATGGTTTCTTGTCGTCCCTTATCTCTTTCTTCTGTTGTCCCTTGCTTATTTCTTTCTGTATGTGTTATGCGTCCCTTGCTTTTCTATCTTCACGCCCGGGTAAAACTCTGATTTTTTTTAACGAAAGATTTTGGGGCGTGACATCTTCCGTTACTATTCACCGTAAATATCTTCCGTCTTTTCCGAAACTTCGTGTTTTGCCCTTTTGTTCGCCATTCGGGCTACAGGTCTCCGATTGACCTCTAGTTCATTTCTATCTTCTTGTTTTTCCGTTACGCATCTAATGGTATAAAAAAATCTTCTAGGTCCCATGTGTAGAAAATTATCCATCTAAGTCGTGCATTAAACACGTATCTAAAACACACGTAATTAATTTAAACATTCAAAATTAACGCACATAATAATTTAATTAAGTGTTTAATATTTAATTAATCAATTATGCTTCGTTTTTGGTCCGGGGTGCTACACTACTAGAAGACTCCATCTTGAGAACAGTTGAATCAAAGTTGAGGAGTATCAAGACAATGACTTTCCTAATAATTTGTACATTTTAAACCATTTGACGTGACTATTACCATAAATTTCACGGTGTTTGCCTTTTTTATTTATAATTAAAATTTTCAAATTTGGAAAAGATTTTTTTTAAAAACAAATCGTGACTGTCGTGGTTGGTCAAACATTGCAGTTTTTATTTATGACTGATCGTGGCAGGTAAAATTTTGCAGTTTTTATACGTAATTAAATGAAAAATAATTTGGAAAAGATAGTTTGAAAATAGAACGGTTTTTTTCCCACACGGTTTCACTTTATCATATTTATTTGTTCACATACACGTTCATATATAATTTCTCAAATAAATCCCACACATAATTTCTAAAATAATCTAACGCACAGATCGTACACATAATTTGAGTTCTTCGTTTGATTGAACAGATCTTCATAAAATATCTCATTAGCGCCCATTTGGATTATGATTCGGGATATTGATACTACTAGAAGGCTCTGGAGCCTTCTTTGCGATGTGTTGAAGCTTACGATTTTCCTGTATTCGGAAGTACAACAGAGCAATATAGTTTTGATTGTGTTTTTCAGATATAAAATGGTTATTTATTTAAAAATATCTATTTATTATGTATATAATAGTGGAATGTAATCTCTAATTTAATTTTTTTTCACATAAATTTTAGGGTGATACAATCGATAGAGTTGCTCGAAAACCTCACCTTGAAAAGATTCGTCAAAAGGTTATAGAAGCAAAAAGGTATGTACTTTCCAACTTTATCGTTTCAAAGTACGACTCCAATTTGAGAACATCTAAATCAAAGTTGAAGTTCCACCTTTATGGAAAAACACATCTTGAGGAGTATCAAGACGATGACTTTCCTAATAAACTGTGCCTTTTTTATTTATAATTAATTTTTCAAAATTTGGAAAAGATTTTCTGAAAAAACAAATCGTGACTGATCGTGGACAAACTTTGTAGTTTTTATTTTTTACTGATCATGATAGGTAATACTTTGCAGTTTTTATTTGTAATTAAATGAAAAATAATTTGGCAATGATATTTTTAAAATAGAACGGTTTTTTCACACATGGTTTCACTTTATCAAATTTATATGTTCACATACACGTTCATATATAATTTCTTAAATAAATACCATATATAATTTCTGAAATAATCCAACGCACAGATCCCACACATAATCTGAGTTCTTCATTTAGTTGAGCAGATCTTCCTAAAATTTCACAATGGTTCCCGTTTGGTGTATGATTGGAGATAGTGATACTACTAGAAGACTCTAGAGCCTTCGCGTGCGATGTGTTAGGGCTCACGATTTTCCTGCATTCGGAAGTACAACAGAGCTATATAGTTTTGATTGTGTTTTCAGAGATAAAATGGTTATTTATTTAAAAATATCTATTTATTATGTATATTATAGTGGAATGTAATCTCTAATTTCATTTTTTTTCACATAAATTTTAGGATGATACAATCCATAGAGTTGCTCGAAAACCTCACCTTCAAAATATTCGTGTTAAGGTTATAGAAGGAAATATGTATGTACTTTCTAAATGTATTGTTTCAAAGTACGACTCCACCTTGAGAACATCTGAATTAAAGTTGAAGTTCCAATTTTATGGAAAAACACATCTTGAGTAGTATCAAGACGATGGGATAATCTGTACATTTTTAAACCATCTGACGAGATTATTACCTTGAATTTCATGGTGTGTGCCTTTTATATTTATGATTAAATTTTTCCAATTTGGGAAAGATTATTTGAAAACAAATCGTGACTGATCGTGGCTATTCAAACTTTGCAGTTTTTGTTTGTGACTGATTGTGGCAGGTAAAACTTTGCAGTTTTTATTTGTAATTAAATGAAAAATAATTTGGAAAAGATATTTTGAAAATAGAATGGTTTTTTTTCCGGTTTCACTTTATCTAATTTATATGTTCACATACACATTCATATATAATTTCTCAAATAAATCCCACACATAATTTGTAAAATAATCTAACGAACAGATCGCATACATAATCTGAGTTCTTCGTTTGATTAAGCAGATCTTCATAAAATATCTCATTGGCACCCATTTGGATTATGATTCAAGATATTGATACTACTAGAAGACTCTGGAACCTCCGTTTGTGATTTGTTAGGGCTTACTATGTTCTTGCTTTCGGAAGTACAACAGAGCAATATTTTTTTGATTGTGTTTTCAGAGATAAAATGGTTATTTCACTACAAGAAATTCTCTCATAGACAACACCCCTACGACATGTGTTTTTGCTAAAAACCCTTGTTGTAGCCTAAAATTCCGTTGTCGTAGCTCAAAAACTTCTCTCATAGACAAGGGTTTTTTAGCAACCGTTGTCGTAGCCTAAAAAATTCTCTCATAGACAACGGTTTTTGCCTACCGTTGTTGTAGCCCGAAAACTTCTTTCATAAACAATGGTATTAACCTACCATTGTCGTAGACGTGTTGTCCTAGGACCCCTAAGACAAGAGTTAGAAAACGTTGTTGTAGCCATTTTAAAACCGTTGTCGTACACTAAAATTAAAAAAAAAAGACAATTATTTTAATTTTTTTCTTAATTAAATGATATATATTGTTGAATTAAATGAATGAAATAAATTAATTTTGACAATTAAATTTTATTTCATTATAAATAAAATTTTGTAAATATTTACAACAAATTATAAACCACAAATTATAATCTTAAATTAAACAAAAGATGCTGATTACTTAACACAGATAAAAGCTGGATTACTTAAAATTAATTATAAATAAAATAGGAATAATAAAAAGACTTTCTAATATATTAGAAATATGAGAAAAACAAAGGCTGTTGAAATATAGGTTTCTCTATGCCATTTTCCTCGTTCGAAATCAAGTGGATGGAATCGTCGCCGCTGCAGGTTCGACGCCGCCGTCTCAGGTTCGCCTCAGCCCCAGGTTCACGACTCTTTCTCTCTCAGAAGTTAGATTTGTCTAAAGCCCTAAACCAGTGCCCTGATTAGTTGATTTCAAATTTTACTCCCATTGAATTAAATTGGTGAACTAGACTTGTGTTTCTGCACTTTCTCTTTAAGGCAATTTCTCTTTTTAAGTCTTCTCTCTCCTCTTTTAATTTATTTTATATTTTCTAAAGATATACATATACGTTGTTGCTTTTACTGTTGGGTAAAAGTTTCAGTGGATGATATTTTTTGCAGGACTTCAATAAGGTGTGGCCGATTTTTGATTCAGCCCAGTCTAGGGATTTTCGGAAGGTAAATGTTGCTGAGTTTAGTTAGTTTATGCTTGTATAGTAATATATGTTATTTTGTTTTGGACTATAATTGTGTCCTTTTCTTTGGGAAAATTCTTTAGGTTGTGCAAGGGATTATAAGTGAGCTTGAATCACAAGGAGCATTACCTAGGAGCAACTCGAGGGTTTCGTTCTTTGCCACATGTTGTGACCAAAGTTAGTTTGGATGGAGTTCAGTTTAGTGTTTAGTTTTGATTTTTTGATTTTATTTTCGAATTTAGGTTGATCATCTTGATGAAGTTTACCATTATTGAGGTTTTTAAAATTGGATTTAGAAGATTATTCTTTCAAAATTCAGTTAGTTTTCACAGATTTCTTATCAATCTTTATTCCGTGCATGTCCATTTAGTAGCTCTTGCTATGGGATTACTTCACTATCAATCATTGGATTCTTTGCCTGGATAAAATAATGTTTTCATGCAATGTGGCCTGTATTTGTCAATTGCAAGTAAATTTGTTATTTCTTTCTCTTAAGATGCTAAGTAATGTTATTGGCACTCTCACTGAAGAAGCTGTTGCTTTTCTATCATCGATCAGCCACTGGGATTTCTCTCTGTGAAGCAGCTAGTGCGGTGAGCACAAGTAGAAGAGCTGTAAGTCCATTTTCTTCATTCAATCATACAAATCTTGAATCCTATAATATTGTTATGATCACATATCAGTTTTCTTGGTGCATGAATCTTCGATTCTGAGTTTGTTGACAGGAAATTTCTTTTATCTGATGCAGCTAAGAGGAGCCAAAGTTCCTGAGAGTGAATTCACAACCCTACCAAATGGTCTAAAGTTAGTACATGATAATATCTGTAAAATTCTCTGTTTTACTTAAATTTGATTCAACTACTCTTAATTTTAAGGGTTTCTAATCTAAATTTGTTTGATTACTTTCAATTTTCATGTATCTACACTGAGATATATAGTTCACTTCTTTGTTTTCTGTCTTTGAACATCTTTAATTTGTGTGTGAAACTATGTATAGATCTCTATGGCAGTTTATTTCAAAGCTTTATAAGTTTGTTTAAAAATATTTTCATACTCATGTATTAAGATTTTCTATGCTTTTTACAGATTTGTCGAACTATTACCACAGGTTTCACTACATGCTCTGAGGGAAGTCCATAGGCGAACATTCGCAGCTGTTGTAGCATCAAATCCACTATCTGCTCCGTTAACTGATGTAGTTTTCTCACATGCAGCTACATTGCTTTCTGTTACTAAGGTAATTCTTTTTAATCTTGTTCACCTATAGAAAAGGTGTTACACGAGTCATTATTATCTGGTGGATGTGATCTATAAACCTCTATACTGCCAGGGCTTCTTTAAGAAATTTTGGTCTTTGAGATTCGTCTTCACTCTTTGTAGAATTACTCTTTAAGGCAATTAAAGAAAGAGCATCCTATTATTGAGGGTGTTTTCTGTATATTACAAGTATTTTCAACCTAGCAATCTAATTTTCTACTTTCATTAGTTTTTTATGTTCACTAATTAGAGTAACTATTTATGTTCTTAACTACTATTTGTTGTCGAATTAGTATGAAATTTTCCACAAATTTAAAGTTTTCAATTAATAATTTTGATGCTTTGTTGTGTTTGCTTTAATTTCATTTTTAATATGGCTGTAATGTCTCTTTGCTAGATTTTTTGTAATACTTCAATTAGTAATTTCTATATGTACATCTTTGCTAGTTTTCCTTTAATTGCTTTAACTAGTGATTTTCTAAAACTCACTTTGTAGTTTATCACTTTCCTGATCCTAAAAGAAAAAAAAATCCAAGACTTGTATATTCAAACTGCCTAACTGATATGTCCCTGCTGTGTTTCAATTAGGAAAAATGGCATACAAAACTCTACTACAGTTTCACAAATAAAGACCCCTAGTAATTTTCCTCATTTTCAATTTACTTTTACAATATATCTAGAAGGATGAAACAAAATTTCAGGGAGACAGCAGGATGAGAATAAATGTCCCCTTCCTAATAATAAATCTATTATTATGTGTATCCAAATGTTGATCATAGGAAGTGTACCTGACTGATAAAAAAACTGCAAGCATGGTTGGCTAACAAAAGGGATAATACATGTCCTCTCATCATTTTGTAAGCATATCATATACTGCCATTTGCCTATCCGAAAAGGACCTCACACCTTGCCAAGGTGAAGACAAGAATCCTGTTATTTAACCTACTAAATACTGGATCAAAACGATAGATAGAATAAGGTCAAGACTATTTTCACAGATGTGCACAAACCACTAATAAAGAGTCAAAGACTCCCAAGATACTGAAGAATATATCGGGGTTCTAAGTAATAGCTACTACGACAGGGTTGTATTTCATGAGGCATTATCTTGACAGATAGCATACATCACCGAAGGATCATTTATGACGGCAACATGATTAACATAACTGATATATCAAGTTTAGGAGAAACACATAATTGAGTTATTCATTACGAATAACATAAATCCTGTATCCTACTAGGATTTACCAATCATTGCTTAGAAATAACCATATGTTCCTCATAATACACGTCATGCATATAATTTCTGATCCCCCACAACACAATTTCTTTTCAACCAGTACTACAGAAATTAATCTTAAAACATAAACACTAATAGTGAGATTTTAGAACCTGAAAACATTAGCAAAAGCCCACCTCTTTGCCAAACAATTGAGATAATGATTGGGGGCCATTCACCACATCCAAATAAAACTCATTCATTTTTTGCCATGGCCTTGCATACATGAAATCTTAACTCTCTCTACTACAACCAAGCACCTTACCTCATTATTACAGTAGCATTTCATTAACAAAAAAATGAGCTTATTAGTACACATCACATAGAATTATCACATTTATTCGGCATAAAAAATATACGTATCACATTATATACATTGATTGCAACAATATATAAACGAAATGTCAGTATGTATAAGCCTTATTGAGCGTATCTGGATGATAGTGATCAAATCGGATTTATCACTTCTTTCACTACTACTTTACATAATTAAAATCACACTCTATTATCTGTTACTCCTTAAATTTTCTTCCATGAATGTTCAGAATGAGCTCAACAAGAAATAATGTTAGCTTCACATGGATGGATGATAATCCCTTGTTGACTTGCTCTATACAAAAAAAACAAGCATT
The DNA here is from genome assembly GCA_946896805.1 of Scutellaria galericulata. Lineage (NCBI taxonomy): Eukaryota > Viridiplantae > Streptophyta > Magnoliopsida > Lamiales > Lamiaceae > Scutellaria > Scutellaria galericulata. The sequence goes on from OX335788.1 coordinate 14,119,428, forward strand.
TTAGAGAAATTGGTGTCTCTATGTTTTTCTTCATATTTCATAACCTATTCTTGTTAATAGAATTTGTATCAACATCTGAAACAATCCTAAAGTTTTCCCATATTTGTGAGGTGTAGGAGCTAAACTACAAAACTACCGATCTTGAGGTTGGAATCTTACTGATTTGTTGTGCATTTTATCGTCGCTAGTGCACTGAATTTGATCCTGGTTTTGGCCAGCAACCAAGGTTAGTAAGGTTTAATATAAGTTGTGTCCTTTTGGCATAAATACTTCGTTGAAGTGTCTTTATTCATTGCTTGTTTTTTTTGGTGATCTCGAGTTCTTATTGAACTTGCATAAATATTTTTGTTTATTTACTTTTTGGTATTGGGTTTTGTTCTGATGTCATTCAATGGACATCAGAGTCATGAAACAAAATGTTCCGTTTGTTACAACTTATTATGTTTTAGGATGTAGATCATTATAAGCTTCTGCCAAGGATAGATAATGAACAAATCATGGATGTCCAAGGATAGATTATCACGTGAGTATAAAGATGGAGTAGATTCTTTCATTCACTTTGCTTTGGAGAATGTAGCAAATAGGGATCTAATGTCATGTCCATGCTCAGCATGTGGAAATCTTATGAGGAAAAAAGTAGATCTTGTAAGGCTGCATTTGTTGAGCAATGGTATGGATTTAACATACCATACATGGATATGACACGGAGAAAGATCTACTTACTCAAAAAATGATTTTGATCAATCTGGTGATGGTGAGCATGATTTTATCTCTGAAGACCCAATTGATATGGTACACGTTGCATATGAAGAAACAGACAATCCAAAAGAATTCATAAAATTACTTGAGGATGTAGAGAAACCATTATACCCTGATTGTGTTAAATTCACAAAGTTATCCGCTATTGTGAAACTATACAATTTGAAGGCCATATATGGTTGGAGTGATAGCAGTTTTAATAACCTTCTTATATTGATGAAAGATATGCTACTAGACTGTAATCAATTGCCTTAATCTTTATACGATACAAAGAAGAGTTTAGTGGCTTTAGGAATGGACTATGAGAAAATCCATGCATGTCCTAATGATTGTGTCTTGTATCGGATGGAGTACGAGGCATCTAATAGTTGCCCGACTTGTGGAGCCTTGAGATGGAAAATTGGCAGGAATTCCACTAAGAAGAACGAAATTCCTGCAAAGGTCTTATGGTATTTTCCATCTATTCCGCGATTTCAGAGAATGTTTCGGAATAAGGAAGTTTCAAAGGACTTAACTTGGTATGCTGAAAAAAGGGTCAGTGATGGTTATCTACGCCACCCAGCCGATTTTCCCTCTTGGAAGGTTGTGGACCATAGATGGCCAGAGTTTGCTTCTGATGTAAGGAATCTTAGATTAGCATTTTCAGCAGATGAGATCAATCCTTATAGTTTGATGACCTCTACTTATAGTTGTTGGCCAGTTCTACTAATCACCTACAACCTTCCTCCTTGGATGTGTTTGAAACGGAAGTTCATGATGCTCACTTTGTTGATTGTTGGTCCTAAACAGCCTGGGAATGATATTGATGTCTACTTAGCTTCTTTAATTGATGACTTAGAGCAATTATGGTCCGTAGGCGTTCGAACATATGATGTTTTTCAAGATGAAACATTCCTACTTAGAGTTGTCTTGCTTTGGACAATAAATGATTTCCCTGCTTACGGAAACTTATCAGGATGCAAGGTGAAAAGATATCATGCATGTCCTCTATGTGGTGAAAACACCTATGCAAAATACTTGAAGTATAGTCGGAAGATGTCATTCACAGGTCATAGAAGGTTTCTCCCTAGAAGTCATCCTTATAGAAGACAGAAGAAAGCATTTGATGGAACAGAGTTCAAAATTGCACCCAAAAACATTTCTGGCCATGATGTTTTAAAAAGAGTTTCATCAATAAAATACAACTGGGGGAAGATGAGTAGAAATTCTCAAGCTGATGAGGGTGGAGACAAATCGATTTGGAAGAAGAAGTCCATTTTCTTTCAACTTGAGTATTAGGAACATCTACATGTTCGGCACATTCTCGATGTAATGCACATTGAGAAGAATATATGTGAAAGTCCTATCGGCACATTACTCGACATCCTAGGAAAAACAAAGGATGGTGTAGCATCAAGACGAGACCTTCTGGAGATGAAGGTGAGGACTGAGTTGGCCCCGATTGTTGGAGAAAAGAAGACGTTTTTGTCTTCTACGTGTTATACATTAAATAGGAATGAGAGAAGAAAAGTGCATTGTTAAATGACTACATTGTTAATGTGAACTGCATTGTTAAATAGATTATGACCTATTCTTAATTGTTTATTTTGTACATTGCAGATTTCTTACATCAATGACTACACGAAGTAAAAAAGCACTATTTCTCGAGTTACAAGAGAAAGGCAAAGAAGGGGTGGTTGATAAGATTGCTGATGAGTTGCAAGAGAAAGACAAAGAAACGTTGGTTGATGAGATTGATGATGAAGTTGAAGCAGATACATTGACATCAAGCACCCAATCTACAAGATCACTAAGAGGACGAACGGTGATGCATTGTCTATCAATGCAAAGGGTTCAAGGTTTAAAAAAACAGGTCGAGTTTAATGATTTGGGGTAGCCAGTTGGAGAGATTGCATCTCAAATGCAAAGTTATATTGGGGTTCTAGCAAGGGAAAAAGTGAAAATTATTTACGACAGTTGGAAACATGTTCTAAATGATGTGAATAAACTTATTTGAGAGTCTATAAATGTAAGTAATAATGTGATTTAATTGTTTAGTTTCATGCAACTATCTGTTGTTATCTTATTTTTTAATGTGATCTTTAATATTCCATAGTTGTCCTTCAATGTGGACCCAAAATGGAAGGGAGGATGTCTTAATTCAGCCAACAGCAAATGGCGTCAATTTAAGACCAAACTCACTAATGAGTTTGTATATGGAAGACTAGAGTCGCCTGATTTGAACATGCCACCGGCTGCATATCCTTGTATTGAAGGCAAAGATTGGAGTACTTTTGTGATCAACCGCTTATCTGATAACTTCAAGGTAACATGTGTATTTTATATTTATGTATTTAATTTTTTCTAAGTTTTAAAACAATACAAGTTAATTGTTAAATGTTTGCATGTGCTCTCTAGAAATTGAGGGAACAACAACAAGAACGAAGAGCTCAATGTGAATATCCATATCGTTTATCTCGAAAGGGTTATGCACAGTACGCGAAGGATCATGTAAGTAACTGTAAATTAAATGTTATTAATATATATTTAGAACAATATAATCCACATATTTGATCATAAATTTGTAATTATTTATGTATGTAGCCTAAGATGTTGTCTGAAGATGAAGAAATTAATCAGGCTATACTTTGGGTTAAAGGACGAAAGACTAAAAAAGGGGTACATGAAGGAGAGAAGCTTAAAGAAAAAGTTATGAAGATTGTAAGCTGTGTTACCTTTTTTTTATTTCATTTGTAGCTTGTAATCTTATCTACTTATCATATTAATCATCATATTGGATATTTACATACTAGGATGAGTTTATTACCCAGAAAAAGGTAGGAAATTTGAAAATAGAAGGACATAAATCCACCCTACTGACAAATTCACTTGGCTTAGAAGAACACCAAGGGCGTTTGAGAGGTGTTGGAGGTCATATCACTAAGACGGCTTATTACAAAGTTCCAAGGGGAAAGAAGTCAAAGAAGAATAATATATATGACATCCAACAACGTGAGTTGAGTGAAGAAAGAAAGAAAAATGCCGAACGGGATGAACACATTGTAAGATTGGAAGATGCTTTATAGAAATATGTTACACATGATGCTGTCACAGATGAGAAGGGTAGTTGCTCGGTGAAGTACAAGCCTCCTTCAACTGAACCGAAGGGTATTGAACGTGAAAAAACTCTCATTCCATTTGAGTTAGTGGATGACATGGTGAACTTAGACGCTAATGATGTGAAATTGTAATATTTAGAAACCGAAAAAGAAAAAGAAGCTTGAAAAGAGTAAGCCTGTGATGGATTTCTCGACCATACCAGCACCATTACGAATGGTGTATTGTTATTGCAAGGCTTCTCTCGAAGGTGAGGGCAACGTCATGATAAGTCTTGATGAGGGTGTTTTTGGAAAAGAGCGCACCCTTTATATGCATTTCGAGGATGTTGAGGCTTTTTGCAAGTTGCAGTCAATTTCGTATACGTGTATTGCTGTCTACATATGGTAAATTTATATTGAAATATTTGTAATCTAATATAATTATTTTATCTTGAATGGTTGTTGTATATTACAATCATATTTCTTAATCTATAGGCATTTATACAACAAGATTGGGAGCTCAAGCATGTTGTAGTGATTTAAATTTGTTGATTCATCTAACATTGGCCATATTCCATACACGAGAAAAGATAAGAAAACTCTCAACGATGGAATGGAGCAAAGAGCGCGTCATTTGGCAAATGGGCTGAACAATACCTTGGTCAATCAACTTGTTTTGGTTCCATGTAATGTGGGGTAAGTAAGAATTTGAAGTTATTTAAATTGAGATGATCATTAAATTTAGTTGAACATTATATGCATGGGATCTTGTGTTTGTGTATATATGTACTGCACATTGGATCCTTACTGTTATCGATCCTCACAAGGAGGAAGTTGGAATGTTGGATCCACTTTATAATGGTATTCGTGATGGAGTTTGGAAACAAGTTGTTGAGTTGTAAGTTTTGGTTTGTTTAATTTCTTTATTTTTTTATTTTTCTATATGATTCTTTAACTGAATTATGCCAATCATATCACCTGTGAAGGGCCTTAAAGATGTTTAGTGCGGAGAACGGGTGCAAATGAAGAAAAAAACCTACATGGATAGTAGTTAAGGTGCGTAATTAAATCATAAGTAAAGATTTTTAATAAGTTTAAGTCATTCACAATTGGATTCAAATATATGTAGGGTCCTAAACAACCAGACGCATTCCAATGTGGTTATTATGTGATGAAGTACATGAAGCAAGTAGTTGAGTGTGATACTACACTGGAGATTCATTCCCTACACACCCTGGTAATGTGAATCATATCTTTAAATGTTATATTTCAATCTTATCATGGTATATTTATATAAAGTGTTTTTCACAGTTTACTGGAGACAACTACACTGACATGGATATTAATGAAGTGCGTAAGGAGTGGACGGAACGTGTACAAGAACATATATATGACTTTTAGGTAATGAACAAAATATATTTGTTTTTGAGTTGGTTGTTGATTGGTATTTTTTTACTTTGGGTGAATTATGTGTCAAACACTCGAGTTAGGTTACTTTGAATAGATGTTTGGTGATGAATGCTATTATACTTGTTGTTGGTGTTGAACTTTAAATGTATGTTTTAGGCCGGCTTTTGGTGAATTGTGTTTTAATGGTTTTTAGTTGATGATTTGATTGAAATTTTCTGTGCTCCAATCCATTGAGGTTGTCTATGCTACATAAGGCCTGTTGGGGTTAGAGAAATTGGCTTTAGTGGTTAAGTTTCAAGTGGAAGTAAGGTCCTTGGTAAGTGTTTTTGCTACTTGCATGTTGATTTTTGAAAGATGTGTTTCAATTAATTAATTGTGGTATATTCAACTTGTTATTGATGGCTTTGACTTTTGTACGGTTATTCAAGATATACAAATAAAATTTGGAATTTATTTGTTGCAGGATCATCATGTTTGGTTGGTGGTGGGAGTATTTGATCGATTTTTGTTGTGGTACAAGTCGATGGATATCTAATTTCAAGTGTTGTGTTTGATTACTTTGATAAATACTTTGTTGATTGAATATTTGTGATTTAAGATAATATTTTAATTTATTGTAATTTATATTTTGGGGATTCAATGTTAATATTGTTTTATTTTTAGTATTATTTAATTTTAATAATTTAATTTCACTATTTATTAAGCAAATTTCAAATAAAAAACTCTACGACAACAGTTTTTAAATTAATAAAAAATTGTTGTCCTTGATAGCTACCACAACAGTTGTAAACAATACGACAACACAACGGTTGAAAAAAAAAGGTTTAAACCCGTTGTCGTAGAGTTTACGACAACGGTTATTACATAAAAACACATGGGTTTTGAACCGTTGTCGTTGTACTAAATGACAACAGTTAAAACCCGTTGTCGTAGTTTCTATGACAACACTTATTAGACAGAAACAACACGGCTTTGAACCGTTGTTGTCGTACTCTACAACAACGGTTATTAACCGTTGTCGTAAACTCTATGACATCGGTTTTTAACAACACTACGTTCTATGACAACGGTTTTTATGTGGCTACGACAACGGTTTACAACCAATCTACGACACAGTTATTAACCGTTGTCGTAGACACTACACGGTTTTTAAGATATTACGATCTACGGCAACGGTTATTATATGGCTACAACAACGGTTTTTTACAACACTACGATCAACGACCACGGTTTTTATATGGCTACTACAACGGTTAAAAATCATTGTCGTAGAGTCTACAACAACGGTTAAAAACCGTTGTCTACGAGCGGATTTTTTCAGAGTCTACGACAACACCAGCTACGACAACGGTTTGAATATGGCTACGACAAGGGTTAAAAACACTTGTCGTAGCCTTTTTTTCTTGTAGTGTTTATTTAAAAATATCTATTTATTATGTATATTATAGTGGAATGTAATCTCTAATTTCATTTTTTTAACATAAATTTTAGGGTGATAAAATCCATGGAGTTGCTCGAATACCTCACCTATAAAATATTCGTGATAAGGTTATAGAAGGAAAACATATGTACTTTCTAACTTTATTGTTTGAAAGTACGACTCCACCTTGAGAACATCTGAATCAAAGTTGAAGTTCCAATTTTATGGAAAAACACATCTTAAGGAGTATCAAGATGATGACTTTCCTAATAAACTGTACATTTTTAAATCATTTGACAAGATTATTACCATGAGTTTCATGGTGTGTGCCTTTTTTATTTATAATTAATTTTTCAAATTTGGAAAAGATTTTCTGAAAAAACAAATCGTGACCGATCGTGGCTGGTCAAACATTGTAGTTTTTATTTTTGACTGATCGTGACAGGTAATACTTGAATAAAATGCAGCGCCCAGGATAAAAACGAAGCATAATTGGTTAATTAAATAATTAAACTCTTAATTGAATTACTTTATTATGTGTGTTAACCCTTGCTTGTTTAATTTAATTACATGCATTTTAGATAATTGATAAATGCATGTTTTAGATGGAAGTATAATTTAGTCGTGAAACATAGATTATATTTTTACCATAAGATGCGTAATGGAAAAACGAGAAGATAGAAACGAATTAGAGGTCAATCGAAGACTCGTAGCTCAGATGGCGAAGAAAAGCGCAAAAAATGAAGATTCGGAAAAAACGAAAGATATTTTCAGTGAATAGTGAATCCGAGATATTTTCGTGAATAGTGACCCAAGATCTTTACGATGAATAGTATTTTTGGAAGTCTATATATAGGGGCGTTTGCGATTCAAACTTCACCGTTTTTCCGAACGAGGCTAAATCGAGGAAAACACGTAAGTCTCTCTCTCCTCCCCCCCTCTCTCTCTCTCTCCTCTTTTCTGGTCTCCGGCGCCGCCGCCGTTGTGCCAGAAAATCATTTTTCTCGGTTTCGGCCGATTTTCGCACAAAATGTAAGTCTCGGTGAGACGAGTTTAGGACAAGTCTCGAAATTCCATTCCGACGTCTCCTTCACTAGAAAACAACAAAAATGTCGCCGGAAAATCCTAATCTTTATTTTTCCACCCTTTCTTTCTCATCTGTTCTCTTTCCCTCTCTCTCTCTCCTCCTTCGTCGGAGTGGTGGCGGCGCCGGAGCTGGGAGTGGTGGGGGAAAGTGGTTGTGTGTGTTAGTGGGCTGGGAGTGGTGGGGGAAAGTGGTTGTGTGTGTTTGTAGGCTGGGAGTGGTGGGGGAATGTGGTTGTGGTGTTGGACCTTCCACTCTCATTCTTTTATCCTCAATCTTTAGATCTTCAGGTCCGTCTCATTTTAATCGATCGTATCTTCTCCGAAATAATCTATACCTTTACTTATACGTATTAAGGATCTAAGAAACATCGTACTTGTGTAGGCTATCAGTTGGATCATACGTTGTGATACTTGATACTTGTTACTCAGCAACTCACGTGGTAACCACCGAACAAGGTAGGGGTAATTTCTAAATCTTTATATGTTTACAGCTTTCCCTATTGATGCATGATTGTGGAATACTAAATGTTCTGATTATATGCTATGATTATGTGTCATATTTATACTGTGAAAGGATAGGGGTCCACATTCATTTTATATGGGACTCATGGTCCGTGAAAGACTTCTCCCTCTCTTCTACTATCAAAGGTTTGGTGGTCCTGTAAATGTACCAGTGGTATATGAGACCATTTTGTAGGGGTAAGCCGGGAAATACCGCACCTGAGATTTGTAGGGGTAAGTCGGGTAATACCTGCACCTGAGATTTGTAGCGGTAAGTCGGGTAATACCGCACCTGAGATTTGTAGGGGTAATTCGAGTAATACCCACACCTGAGATTTGTAGGGGTAAGTCGGGTAATACCACACCTGAGATTTGTAGGGGTAAGTCGGGTAATATCCGCACCTGAGATTTGTAGGGGTAAGACAGGTAATACCCGCACCTGAGATTTGTTGGGGTAAGTCGGGAAATACCCACACCTGAGTTTGGGTTACAAGAAACGTGCTATTTATTTTACGTGCTGTGACTAAGTGTCGATTTGGTGTTTTCTATTTCATTTATCTATCGAATGTTATAAGATGCGGAGTTTATCCTGACGAGTGTATTCCACGCACTCACTTCTATTCTGTACTCACACTACAGGAGATGAATATAATCATGATGCGTAGAGAGAGGGGTGCCTTATCAGCTGTGTCTTTTTCCGGTTTTATCTTTTAAAACTATGTTAATCATTTGTAAAATTAAACCATCTTCTTTATAAAGGATCCTGATGTTTTTCCGATACTATGTTAAATGTTTTATTTTGCCTAGACGCTGAGGATTTATATATGTAAAATCATCTCCTATCTGTTTCCAAAGGTTTCTGTTTTATATCATGTACGTCTCTTTCTCTTTCTTTCTTCACGCCCAAAAAAAACTCTGATATTTTAAAGTGTGAAAAACGGGGCATAACATTATGGTATTAGAGCAATGTTTTACTATTTTGAACTTGCTTAAATTTGTTTCATAAAGAGAAAACGAGTTCGAAAACGTGTTTTAAACGTGAAAATGTTTTAAAAAAGAAATGGATAAACATCATCCTCTCTCTAATAAAAAGAGTTTTTATTTGCTTTATGCTTTCTCGTTTATCTGATATAAACTGTTTAGGTTTAAGGGGTGTTAAGGAGATAGTTTCACGATAAAAAGATCTTTTAAAAACCCTCTTGACGTCACTACAATCGACGCACTGCTTTTGGCTACCGCCACAAGGGCTACTGACTGCAGTTGCGTGAGCTCGTATGCATAAACCGCCACAAGGGTCGCTGACTGTAGCAACGTGAGCTTGTGTGCGTAAATAGTCGTTTACATTAGTAGATGTTGTGTGACTGATAGTTCAGACTACTATTGGCCCTTGTTTACAACAGGGTGAGCTAGTTGGTGTGTTTTTCCGTGTTCGTGGTTGTGATACGTAAAGTTGTTTTTTATGCTTAAGGTCTATGGAGACCATGTGTGGATGTCTATGTTACGTTTAATGATGTCAAGCTTAAGGTCTTCGATGCTTAAGCTGGGCACACGCACGCGAAGCCGTGTGACGGGTGCTCGTGTGGCACCGTGTTTGCGATACGAATCATATTTTTTCGGTCGTACGTTATCGTCGAGTCGTCGGCGATGAGATGTCGTCGACCGGGAGTTGGGGGTCCCGGTTAAAGTCAACCTTTTTACCAAAATTACCAAAACACCCCTCAATCTTAAAACGCTCCGTTTGAGCTCGTTTCAACTTCGATTGAGCTAATTCTTTTTCCGTTGCGATGCAAATCTTTCCCTCTTTCTTATCAGTATACTGAACTGAACTTCAACTCTCATTTCTTCAACCTCAATCTTTAGATCTTTCGTTATGTCTTGTCTTTATAGATCGTTTCTTCTCCGAAATCATCTATACCTTTATTTATACGTTTTAAGGATCTAAGAAACATTGTAACTTGTGTAGGCTATCAGTCAAATCGTGCTTTGTGATACTTGATAGTTGTTACTTGGCAACCCACGTGGTAACCACCGAACAAGGTGGGGGTAATTTTTAAATCTTTATATGTTTACAGTTTTCCCTATTTAATGCATGATTGTTGGAACACTAAATGTTGTGATTAATTGCTATGATTATAAGTCATATTATACTGTGAAAAGACTGAGGTCCACATTGCATATTCGGAGGGACTTATGGCCCGAAAAAAACGGTCTCTTACCCCCCTCTACTACCTAGAAGGTTTGGTGGTCCTGTAAATGCATCAGCGGTATTTAAGACTGTTTTATGGGGTAAGGTGGGAAATTCCCGTACCTAAAAGATGAGTTACAAGATACATGCTATGCATTTTACATGCTCTGACTATGTGCTGAATGTTACGTATTTCTGATCTATATATTTGTCGAATGTTATAAGATGCGGAGTTTATCCCCACGAGTGTATTCAACGCACTCACCCCATATTCTGTAATCCACGTTACAAGAGATGATGAGCATGGTCAACTTTAGAAAGAGAGAGATGGTGCCCTATCTGGACATGTTTATTTTATGTCTTTTGTCACATAATAATTAAATAATGTTTTTATAATTCACATTTTGTAAGTATAACTTCATTTTTACTATGGATGATGGATCCTGAAGGGTTTATTTCTGCTGCTAATGTTTTAATTAATCGGATGTATCCGAAGACTTATATGTATAATTTCTGATCATCTCCTACCTCATTCTTCTCATAACTGTCTCTTACCTCCTTCTGTTTAAGCAAACGTCTTTTACCATTTCCTCTTGCACGCCCACAAGGAAAACTTTGATAATTTTTTTTAAGTAAGAAAAATGGGGCTTGACAGTATGGTATCAGAGCAATGTTCTATAATTTTCGAACTTGCTCAAACTTGTTTTATGAAAAGAAAACGAGGAAAATATGTTTCTAAACGTGGAAACCTTTTTGAAAAAAAAATGGATAAGCACCATCCTCTCTCTGTAGGTGTTTGTCCCTGATCATAAGACTTGGAATATAATCTCTAATTTTATATTTTTTCACATAAATTTTAGGGTCATACAATCCATGGAGTTGCTCGAAAACCTCACCTTGAAAAGATTTGTGAGAAGGTTATAGAAGGAAAAAGATATGTACTTTCTAACTTTATCGTTTCAAAGTACGACTCCAATTTGAGAACATCTAAATCAAAGATGAAGTTCCAATTTTATGGAAAAACACATCTTGAGGAGTATCAAGACGATGACTTTCCTAATAAACTGTACATTTTTAAACATTTGACAAGATTATTACCATGACTTTCATGGTGTGTACCTTTTTTATTTATAATTAATTTTTCAAATTTGGAAAAGATTTTTTGAAAAAACAAATCGTGACTAATCGTGACTGATCATGACTGGTCAAACTTTGCAGTTTTTATTTTTGATTGATCGTGACAGGTAAAACTTTCCAGTTTTTATTTGTAGTTAAATGAAAAATAATTTGGAAAAGATATTTTTAAAATAGAACGGTTTTTCCCACACGGTTTCACTTTATCAAATTTATATGTTCATATACACGTTCATATATAATTTCTCAAATAAATCCCACACATAATTTCTGAAATAATCCAACGCACAGATCCCACACATAATCTGAGTTCTTCATTTAGTTGAGCAGATCTTCCTAAAATTTCACAATGGTACCCGTTTGGTGTATGATTGGAGATAGTGATACTACTAGAAGACTCTAGAGCCTTCGTGTGCGATGTGTTAGGGCTCACGATTTTCCTACATTCGGAAGTACAACAGAGGTATATAGTTTTGATTGTGTTTTCAGAGATAAAATGGTTATTTATTTAAAAATATCAATTTATGTTGTATATTATAGTGGAATGCAATCTCTAATTCCATTTTTTTCACATAAATTCTAGGGTGATACAATCCATGGAGTTGCTCGAAAACCTCACCTTCAAAATATTCATGTTAAGGTTATAAAAGGAAATACGTATGTACTTTCTAACTTTATTGTTTCAAAGTACGACTCCACCTGAGAACATCTGAATCAAAATTTAAGTTCCAATTTTATGGAAAAACACATCTTGAGTAGTATCAAGACGATGACTTTCCTAATAACCTGTACATTTTTAAACCATTTGACGAGATTATTACAATGAATTTCATGGTGTGTGCCATTTTTATTTATAATTAAAATTTTCAAATTTGGAAAAGAGTTTTTGAAAAAACAAATTGTGACTTATCGTGGCTGGTCAAACATTGCACTTTTTATTTGTGATGATCGTGGTAGGTAAAACATTACAGTTTTTATTCGTAATTATATGAAAAATAATTTGGAAAAGATATTTTGAAAATAGAACGGTTTTTTCCCACACGGTTTCACTTTGTCATATTTATATGTTCACATTCACGTTCATATATAATTTCTCATATAAATCCCACACATAATTTCTAAAATAATCTAACGCACAGATCGCACTTATAATCTGAGTTCTTCATTTGATTGAGTAGATCTTTATAAAATATCTCATTGGCGCCCATTTGGATTCTGATTCGAGATATTGATACTACTAGATGACTCTGGAGCCTTCGTTTCCAATGTGTTAGGGCTTATGATGTTCCTGCATTCGGAAGTACAACGGAGCAATATAGTTTTGATTGTGTTTTCAAAGATAAAATGGTTATTTATTTAAAAATATTTATTTATTATGTATATTATAGTGGAATGTAATCTCTAATGTCATTTGTTTTCACATAAATTTTAGGGTGATAAAATCCATGGAGTTGCTCGTAAACCTCACCTTGAAAATATTCATGTTAAGGTTAAATAAGGAAATTGAAACACCCCGTTTTTCACACTTTAAAATATTAGAGTTTCCTTTTGGGCGTGAAGAAAAAAAGAGGAAAAGAAGTGCATGATATAAAATAGAAACCTTTGGAAGAGACAGAGACGATTAAAGGATTTACATAAACAAATCCTCGGCGTCTAGCCGAAATAAAACATTTGACATAGCAGCGGAAAGTACATCAGGATCCAAAATGAAAAGAACGACAGTTTATCCTTTACAAATGTGAAATATTAAAATAACGTTTTGACATCAAGTTTTGAAAAGCAAAAGGAGAAGCCTTGATATGGCACCAATCCTCTCTACGCATCTTGACTCTCGTAATTTCCTGTAGTGTGAGTACAGATAGGGGTGAGTGCGTTGAATACACTCGTGGGAATACTTTCCATGTTTTTAACAATTATTAAATAGTTATAACAAATCAAACATAAACAAGTTCGGCAATTAAACACAGCATATAGATTGCACAGCACATAGTTCGGATCCTTAACGGACACACAGCCCCATAGAGCTCATATCTGCAGTGAGGGCGGGTACTCCCCGATGACCTTAGGTGTGGGTACTCCCCAACTTATTATACGGGTCCCGTGTTCCCCCGTAATATAAAAGTAGACCTTCGTCCATTCATCACGAATGTGGACCTTTGTCTCTTCACATAAACATGGACTTTCGTCCTTTCACAACATCATCATAAACCATGCATGAACATATTAATCATAGCATGTAATCATAGCACATAAGGTTCAATAATTCATTTAATATCAAGTTCATAAGTATGCGTTCATTTATCATCATTGTGCGTTAAATATAGAAACATGTAATTATTAAGGATTAGAAGTTACCCCTACCTTGTTCGGTAGTTACCACGTGAGTTGTCGAGTAACAAGTATCAAGATCACAAAACATGATCCGATATATACCCTACACATGTTACAATGTTTCCTAGATCCTTATTACGTTTAAACACTTATAATTAAAGGTATTGATGATCTTGGAGAAGAAATAATTGATAAAAACGAGACAGAACGGAAGATCTAAAGATTGAGGTTGAAAAAACGATAGTGGAAGTTCAGTTCGGTATAGTAATAAAGAGGGAAAGATTTTGGTCTCAACGGAAAAAGAATGAGCTCAAACGGAATGTTTTAAGATTGACGGGCGTTTAAGTAATTTTGGTAAAAAGGTTGACTTTGACCGGGACCCCCGACTCCCGGTCGACAACATCTCGTCGCCGACAACTCGATGATGACGTATAATGGAAAAAACGAGATTCGTATCATTAACACGGCGTAGCGCGCACACCCATCACACAGCGTCGCGCGTGCGCGCCCTACACACCCGGCATCGTGCGCGCGCGCCCAGCGCCATGCATTTTCTCGGCAGTCTCGGCAGCTCCCGGCACCGTGCACGCCAGCTCTCAGCAACTCTCGGTAGCAATGCGTGCGCCAGCACCCGGCGCCTCCCAGCATGTGCACCCAGCGCACCTGCTGTCCTTCCAGCAGCTTCCAGCTGCGTCGGCGCTGCCACCACCTGGCCCGCCGGCGACCCTAGATCCGGCTACCACCTGCTCTGGCCACCCCTGGCTACGGCGTGAACAGTAACTTCTCCAAACAACAGCTACATGATTACACATATTGTAGCACCCCGTACCAAAAATGAATCATAATTGATTAATTAAATATTTAAACCTGTAATTTAATAATTATGTGCGTATGTTTTGACTGTTTAATTAATTATGTGCGTTTCAGATATGTGTTTAATGCTTGTTTTAGATAGATATAATTTCTAGACATGGAACCTATAAGATTTTTATACCATTAGATGCGTAACGGAAAAACGAGAAGATAGACACGAACTAGAGGTCAATCGGAGTTCCGTAGATCAAAGTACGAGAAAGGCAAAGTATGAAGTTTCGGAAAAACGAGGGGTAGATATTTTCATGAATAGTAACCAAGCTCTTATCATGAACAGTAACCCTACCCTATAAACATTAACCTATCCTAGGATGAACAGTAATTTTCCATTTTTATATCATGCGCGAGATGCGTGCGTGGTGTGTGCACTGGTACGCGAGATGCCAAGAAGCACTGCCCACGCTGCTGAGAAAACTCGACAGCTGCCGAGGGGTGCTGTGGAGTCGCCGAGTTTTTTCACCCGACGCCGGGTGCGCACGCGCCCAGTCGTGCGCGATGCCGTGTTTTCGATCCGAATCCCATTTTTTCCGCCGTACATCATCATCGAGTGGTCACCAACAAGATGTCGTTGACCGAGGGTCATGGGCCCGGTCAAAGTCAACCCTTTGACCAAAATTACTAAAATATCCCTCAACTTTAAAATGCTCCGTTCGAGCTCGTTTCAACTCCGATCGAGCTCATTCTTTTTCCGTCGTGACGCAAATTCAATCCTCTATGATCTCAGACTTTGAAACTGATCATCCTCCCTCATTTATTTGACCTCAATCTTTTGGTCTCTCATTTCGTCGTGGCTTTTACGATCATTTCTTTCACCGGGAACTTTTATAGCTTTAATGATACATATTAAGGATCTAAGATATATCATAAACTTGTGTAGGCTACTTATTGGATTGAGCTTTGAATTATCCAACCTTTGGTACTCGTTACTCGAGCTCTGAGCTAACGGATCTTTGGTCCTTGCTACTCACGTGGTAACCACCGAACAAAGTGGGGGTAATTTCTAACTCTTTATCTATTTACAGCTTTCCCTATTTATGAAGCGTGATTGAGGAATACTAAGTGTTGTGAATATATAATTGTTGTGCCATGCTTCATACTATGATTTGGCTACGGCCCACTCTATACATGCATTCGCCTCCTATGCCATTTCTACTACTTTGTTGAGGTTTGGTGGTCCTCTTGAAATGCACCAGCGGTATTGAGACCGTTTTATAAGATAAGACGGGAAACCCCCGCACCTATCCGTCCCTTACCATTTCTAATATCTGCTATGCATTTTACGTGCAGTGACAACGTGTTTTCTTCCGTCGTTATTATCTTTCTATTATAAGCATTTGTCGTATGTTATAAGATGCGGATTTTATCCCCACGAGTGTATTCCACGCACTCACCCCTTATTCTGTAGTCACACTACAGGTGATGGTGAACATGATGAACCCTAGAAGGAGAGAGGAAGTGCTATATTTGGATATGTAATTTTATGATGATGTTCTCAAACATTTTCAAACAATGTTTTAAGTAATTCACATCTTGTGTTAACGGATGTAAATATTTGGGATGTGAGATCCTGATGATAATTTCCACTGTGAATGTTGAAAATATCGACTGAGACCGATTTCTGATATGTGAATGTTTCACATCGTCCCTTACCTCATTCTTTTGTCGTCTCCTACTACTTCTTTCTGCTTATGGTATGTATCCCTTGTTATTTCTTTCTTCACGCCCGTGTGATAACTCTGATATTTTATGAAAAGAAAATGGGGCGTGACACATACATCCCATGCATGCATACACACACACCCTCTGGCCAGCGACCTCCCGTTGCCGTCAACCCCCTGCTCCTCTCAAACCAGCCCTCAACAACAGAACACACACACATCACATAAAACACACGCACACAGCTCACTCAAACATATGCACCCAGCTCTGGCCGGCGACCTCTATGTTGTCGGCCACCACCACCAACCCATCACACACACATCCAGCCACCTCCCCATGCTTCAATTTTTGGCAAGGGCGAAGAGAGAGGGCATACGGGGAGAGAGAAGAGGAATGGAGGAAAGAGAATGATTTTAGCTGGATCTTTGACCGGTGATTGCCGGATGAGGAGATGTCCGATCGGAAATTCGAGCCCGGATTCATGACGGGCTCGACGGGAGCTTCGATTTAGGGTAGAAGTTTACCCAAAATAGAGAAGAAACGAGGGGGAGAGGAAGAGAGAGAAAAGGGGTTTTCCAACGGTTGACTGGCTGTTTTCCGGTGATCGAGACGTCAGAATTGAAATTCGAGACCTATCCTAGACTCGTCTCGATGAGACCTACGTTCTGTGTGAAAATCGGCCGAAACCGAGAAAAATGATTTTCCGGCACCGATGGCGGCACACCGGAGACCAGATAATAGAAGAGAGAGAGACTTACGTGTTTTTCGCGATTTAGCCTCGTTCGGAAAAATGGTGATTTTTGAATCGAAAACACCCCTATATATAGACTTTCGAAAACACTATTCATCAAAAAAATCTTGAGTTACTATTTACCAAAATACCTCGTTTTTACTATTCACCGAAAATATCTTTCGTTTTTTCTAAATCTTCGTGTTTTACCCTTTTCTTCGCCATTTAAGCTACGGTCTCCGATTGGCCTCTAATTCATTTCTATCTTCTCGTTTTTCCATTACCCATCTTATGGTAAAAAAATTATAATCTATGTTTCGCGACTAAATTATACTTCCATCTAAAAACATGTCTTTATCATTTTTCTGAAACACATATAATTAAATTTAAACAATCAAGGGTTAACACACATAATAAAATAAATCGATTAAGGGTTTAATTACTTAATTAATCAATTATGCATCGTTTTTGTCCTAGGCGCTACATCCCTTACCCCTTAAAAGAATTTCGTTGAAATTAGATGTATACCTAGGAACGGCAAATCGGGCTACTTTACTAAAAGTTCGTCCTCTTGTTCCCATATTGCTTCTTCATTTCCATTTCTCGTCAAGAACTTACAGGCCTCGATTATTTGTCTAAGCTCGATGTTCAGAACATTTATCAGTCCTGATTTACTCCAATTCCTTCTCGAATCTTCCTAACCGAATCACACTTCTGCTTTTCATTTTTTCCAACCAACCCTCATTTTATCATGTCAACTCTCATCGACTTCAGTTTTGCTTTTTTTCCTCACACTCACTTTGCTACCCATTTATTTACATCCTCGTTTTCATAATCATCATCACTCTTGGAAAAGAAACTATCCGACGATACACGAGACAAAGATTCACCCACTCTATAAACCTTATCAGACACCTCCGAATCATCCCAACTATCCACATCAATACAAACATCATTGTCATGTGTCTGTTTTGCATTTTCTGGTTCGACTTTTAGAAGCCTTCCTCGACCACAACGTCTGTTGCTTCATCCACTATCAACCTTCTCAATAGTGTATGAAACGACCTCGTCTAAACTATCCCGTCTTGAGCCCGGTTTTTAAACTAGAGCTATTAGAGACAACCTGTTCAACATCATAGGATTTTCTCCATTTTCTCTGAAGCCACATCTCATAAGGTCCTAAGTCCACCACTTTCCTCATTCTTCATCTTCTTCGACTCCAAGTACTGATTATTGTAATATTCATCCCATTTACTTCTCATTTTCACCATTTTAGCTGCGGAGTAGAGTGAGAAGCAGTTGGTGCTGAAGAGTTGTATTTCTCAGCCAAAGAAGTAAGTACGTTTTCGACAAAGATAAAGAAGAGAGAGAGAGAGAGGGGAAGAGTCGAAGAGATAAAAAGGGTGTCGCATCAAATAGGAAGAATCAGCTACATACGTCACTCTTTTCATAGAATTTCTAACGCCATTAATATGAGATGATTCTATAATAAGAGATGAATACAAGTAATAAATTATGATTTTAGTCTCAAGAAAAAAGAAAAACGGTTTATCCAAATGCAAAACGGGTGGATCTGGGTATGTAGCCCGAAAAGTTGGTTGTTAACCCAACTTGCTCTAATACCACTTGTTGGGTCCCAAGTGGTGGTCAGAGGTTCAAAGGGGGAGGTGAATGAACCTCTATCAATTTTCACAAAATCTTTTCAAAACTCTTTTTAACGAACAGGTTCCTGATTACAAAAAGAAACAGTAACCCGACTCAAGTCAGTAACCTGGCATAATGCTGATCAGGTTCCTGTCTCGAATCACAGTACGCAGCGAATTAAAGTAAGATAGAATTTCCTATTTTGGAAATACGTTTTCTTTTCACAATATGATTTTAGCAAAGTATTTTTGACGAATATGCTTATGACAGGTGCAACAAGATACATATGCAATAAACAAAACACAACATACAGTCAAAGCAAATAAACACTTATAGCCTATAGTGGTTCGAAGGTGGTGTAATCTTTCTACGTCCACTCTATTTCTTCACTAAGGAGGAACTTCGTTAGGTCAGTTTGATTTACAAGTCTCGACTCTACAAACCTCTTCCTAACAAGCTATACCTACAGAATCCCAGATTCTTAGGTTACAACCCACGCAGGGTACAAATCCCACACAGGGCAAATAGCCTACACAAGACTATTACTTAGTAAATATATAATCCTATCAACTAAGTTACACCAAACACAACCAAGCACACACAGCACAAATGGTTAAAAGAAATAAAAAGGTTCTTCAACTGGTGTGGAGCAATCTTGATCTATGAAGTCATATGATTGTTGTATGTTGCTCCTTTGTTAGTTCAACCACACCTTCAATTTATAGATCTTGAGAATATGTTCGTTGGAAATGTATCCGTTGAAGATAAACAGTTTCCCGTTCTGAATTGTAGCTTTTGATCTCCAAGATCTTTTTTGTATTCGCATTAAATGCTTCTGAGATGTTCCTGACATGTACATTTAATACACCCACAATCTTTGACGTTTATGCAACGCGTAGCTAGTCTGGTTACCAGATAGCTTTCTTCCCGTTTGAGTTGCTTGGTCTTCTTCGTACTGCATGGATAGGAGTAGCACTTGTCTTTTTGCAAGAGATCCGTTGGCTACTTCCTACTTCCTCTATAGATTGTTGTAGCTCGCTCTTCCTTGATTGCTTCTTTCAGGATGCTGTTTTATTCCGCTTTCTGTTCGCTGTCAGGATTCTGTTTCCTTCTCTTCAGCTTTTTGTCCTGCGTCAGCTTTCTGTTTCAGCATCCTGTTTCTGTTTCATCCAAATTTTTTGCTACAGCATCTTGTTCTTTCTTTCATGCTTGCTGCTCTTAGAAGATAACTTCTTGTTTCTTCTAAGATTGGTTTTTCTTATAATTTGGAAAACCATTACATGATCTTAACTATTTATCCGATCATGTAATTTACGGAAGCTTACTCTAGCAAACTATATTTTCTTATTAGCAACATGTTCTGTCATATTAAGATAACCTCAAAAATATCCCAACAATTTCCCCATTTATTTTGATGATGACAGAACATAATAAGAACATGAGTCATTAAGAGAAAATGCTCTTTTATAAGAAACTAAATAATTGTACAAGTACAATTCTGTTTTTTAGTACAAAAGTAAGTAAGCTACTCTACTTCATCTAGCTTTACTTCTTTCTTGAGTTTCTTCAATTTGCTATTTCCACGTTTTTCCACCAGGGAGATCTTCTACATCTGATTTCTACATACGTTTTTTAGCATGTTTTTATCAGCAAGCTGCATCTTTCAATCAAATCTTCTTGGATGATCAGCTTGCTGTCCGTTGTTGCTTCAGATGGTAGGTGACTCCTGATCGCCATTATTAACTTCTTCCCCCTTATAATAAAGCTTCAGCAGTGGCTCTTCAGTGACTCTTGACTTGTAACTCTCTTCCCCCTTTCTGTCATCATCCTCCAGCTTGCTGCTCAGGGGTGGAGTCACAACGCCAAGATTGGCCATCAGGTTCCTCTTGTCTAACACTTGCTGCTTCTAGGCCAATGCAGCTACCTATCTCTTCTCGAGGTTCCTTCTTCTTATTCCTACCCAAGATCGGTGGATGATCAGTTACCTGGGCATCTTCATCAATGTCCAGGCACGTTCACCTTGGATTCTTGACTACTGGTCTGGCTTGTAATTTTATCTTTTACTTTGCCCAGAACCCAGCTTCGAAGCTGCTTGACACTGGATCCTTGTGAAGCACCTGCTATTTTGTTTTATCTCCATGTTTTGCAGCAGGTGACTTCTCTGTCCAAGGATTGGTCTTTAATGACTTCCTCGGTCCCATATCTTCATCGGAGTTGAGGAAGTCTGACCCGTGTCATCTGAATGGAGGATGAATGCTTATTCCTTAGCATCCATCTCATACAGTCGGTCTTTGATTCTGAAGACCTTCTTTGTTTCTTGGTAAGCAGAGACTCTATACTCCATTCTTCTGTAGACCTTCTCTGCTTCTAGATCAACAGAGAATTGTCTTCATCATCATCTTCATCTCCATCTCCTTCTCCGCCTTCTTAGGTCTCCATCTCCTTCTCCGCCTTCTTGGGTCTCCATCTTCTTCTTTATGATAGTCAATGCGACTCACATGGGAATTTGTTACTTGTCGAGAATTTTTATGAGTAGTGAATGTGTAGAAGAATGGTGAAGAATCGGTTATTTATAGGCAGTAGAATATGAGCGGTTTCTTTGATCGACGGTTGGGAGATGAAACGCACGATCTTGCGGTTGTTTCTAAAAAGGTGGAGGGACCTTTTTGTAAAATGGTAAAACCACTTGTCTGTTTTTCTTGGATAGATTTTCATAACCGCCTTTTAATCTTCTGAAAAGGTAGATCTCAATTTTTTGTTGATTTGATGGTCAGCTACCTATCTAGATCTTCTGCGTACTCCAAGATCATAGATACCCATCACTTCTTCTATAGAGAGCATGCCGATATCATGTTAAGCTTGCTCTCTTGTACTAGAATATCCCATCTATATCCTCCACAGAGGCTGTCTCAATAGCATCCGTGCCCGAGGTCTTTGCTTGATATACCACTTGTTGATGATGTACCACTTGTTGGTTATGAACCACTTGTTGATGCTGATACCACTTGCTGATGATATACTGCTTGTTGGTGACATACCACTTGATGATCCCTCTTAGTTAGTTAGAAATTTGTACTGCTGTGATACTGCTTGGACATCTTCTTTCATGCAGTATCATTCTTCTAGATTTCTTAGTTTCTGACACCACTTGATGATATCACTTTTCCTTGTAAAAAGATATCATTTTTCTGATATCATTTGTTGTATTTCCTCATGTGATATCTTCCTTTTGATACTTCTTCAGATATCTGGTAATATTTGAGTTAATATTACTTGATGTATTCTTACAAAAACCTATCATCAGGTTGTTGTTTTTCCTATGTCCTGAAATCGAATACTGGTAAAGAGAAAACTGTTCTTTTATAATGTAGTATCCTGTTTCAGAATCTTAAATATCTGAAAAAAAGGCTAAAACTGCTTTGAAACTTGTACAAGTTCCCCCTTACTTAAGGAACCTTTAACTCCTTACTTAATGGTCCAGGTTTTTGGACTGTTTGAATTCTGAGTGTCTTGTCTGAGTGTCAGTATGTGTTTTTCAGGATTCTGATATCCTTCAGTGACCTTAGTAGAACCATTCAAGTACCATACTTTTCCTTTTTTGATCTTTCCGCAACCATTCCCAGTAGTTGCTTCAATAGTGATTTCAGCTGCTATAAAAAGTGTAGCTTCAATCATCTCAGTTGCATCATTTGTTGCTTCCTTAGTAACTTCAACTACTATAAAAGGTGTAGCTTTAGTTACTTCAGCAATCTTCTTTGTTTAGCTTGTTTGAGAGGGTGTTTGCTTGATGATCTGAGACGGCTTGCTGGTCTGTTTGAATCCTGAATGTGCTTTGTCTATTCAAACTCTGTAGCTCTTTCTTTTGATCTTTACAACAACCATCTTTACAAGATGCTTAGATAGTAACTACAGCTACTATAAAAGGTGTAGTTATAATCATCTCAACAACCTTCTTAGTTGCTTCCTTAGTAATTTCAGCAATAAAAAAAGGTGTAGCTTTCAGTTACTTCACCAATCTCTTTTGTTTTCTTTGCTGCTAGATGGTTTGAGACAGTTTGCTGTCCTGCTTAAGTTCTGAGCACTTCTTGACTCCTTCAAAAGATGATATTCCCCTTCAACTTGTGCGTTCTTCTCAACCACTTCTTCTTTGTTATCATCCTGTTGTTGATCTAGGCTGGCGATTCCTAGACATCTATTTGGAAATATGAGTTCATCATTTTTCCTTACAAAAACATAAACTTTGGATTAATATGAGATGTTTCTATAATAAGAGATGAATGCAAGTGCTAAAATTATGATTTTGGTCTCAAGAAAAAAGAAAAACGGTTTATCCAAATGCAAAATGGGTGAATCTGGGTAAGTAGCTAGAAAAGTGGTGGTTAGAGGTTCAGAGGGGGGTGAATGAACCTTTATCGATTTTCACAAAATCTTTTCAAAACTCTTTTTACCGAACAGGTTCCTGATTCCAAAGAGAAACAACAGCCCGACTCGAGTCAGTAACCTGGTACAATGCTGATCAGGTTCCCGTCTCGAATCACAGTACGCATCGGATTAAACTAAGATAGAGTTTCCTGTTTTGCAAACACGTTTTCTTTTCCCAATATGATTTTACCAAAGTATTTTTGACAAATATGCTTATGATAGGTGCAACAAGATACATATGCAATAAACAAAACACAACATGCAGTCAAAGCAAATAAACACTTATTACCTATAGTGGTTCGAAGGTGGTGTAATCTTTCTATGTCCACTCTACTTCTTCACTGAGGAGGAACTTCGTTAGGTCAGTTTGATTTACAAGTCTCGACTCTACAAACCTCTTCCTAACAAGTTATACCTACAGAATCCCAGATTCTTAGGTTACAACCCATACAGGGTACAAATCTCATACAGGACAAATAGCCTACACAAGACTATTACTTAGCAAGGATATAATCCTATCAACTGAGTTACACTAAACACAACCTAGCGCACACAGCACAAATGGTTAAAAGAAATAAAAAGGTTCTTCAACTGGTGTGGAGCAATCTTGATCTATGAAGTCCTATGACTGTTGTATGTTGCTCCTTGAAGGTTGTGTGGCTTGAACAGGCATGAGTTTTTTAGGAGCTCTGGAGTATTTCTGATTTTCCTTTCAACACAGTTCAGCACCTTCGTTAGTTCAACCACACCTTCAATTTATAGATCTTGAGAATATGTCCGTTGGAAATGTATCTGTTGAAGATGAACAGTTTCCCGTTCTGAATTGCAGCTTTTGATCT
Organism: Scutellaria galericulata; assembly: GCA_946896805.1. NCBI lineage: Eukaryota > Viridiplantae > Streptophyta > Magnoliopsida > Lamiales > Lamiaceae > Scutellaria > Scutellaria galericulata. Next base: position 14,143,498 of record OX335788.1, read on the forward strand.
CCAAGATCTTCTTTGTGTTCGTATTAAATGTTTTTGAGATGTTCCTGACATGTGCATTTAATGCGCCCACAATCTTTGACTTTTATGCAACGCCTAGCTAGTCTGGTTGCCAGATAGCTTTCTTCCCGTTTGAGTTGCATGGTCTTCTTCGTACTGCATGGATAGGAGTAACACTTGTCTTTCTGCAAGAGATCCGTTGGCTACTTCCTGCTTCCTCTATAGATTGTTGTAGCTCGCTCTTCCTTGATTGCTTCCTTCAGGATGCTGTTTTATTTCGCTTTCTGTTCGCTGCCAGGATTTTGTTTCCTTCTCTTCAGCTTTCTCTCCTGCGTCAACTTTCAGTTTCAGCATTTTGTTTCTATTTCATCCATCTTTTCTACTACAACATCTTGCTGTTTCTTCCATGCTTGCTGCTCTTAGAAAATAACTTCTTGTTTCTTCTAAGATTGGTTTTCCTTATATTTGGAAAACTATTACATGATCTCAACTATTTATCCGATCATGTAATTCATGGAAGCTTACTCTAGCAAACTATATTTTCTTATTAGCAACCTGTTCTGTCATTTTAAGATAACCTCAGAAATATCCCAACACTTAGATTCTCTGATGGTATCGGAGAAAACAAATGGGATGGTTACATGTAACAACCGATTAGTTTTGGGGACTTTTGGTTTCTTGTTTACTTCATCATATCTTGTTGAGTAATAAGCATAGTCAATGCCCGAACCTACAACCTTCGTCCGGTGTGTAAACTCTCTTCTTTCTTCTTCCAAGATGAACACCACAAGCCAAGGATCATCCAAGGTGCGTTCTTAACTTCTCTTTTTCCGATTTCTGATAAGAAGATGGAATCTCATCTTTCCCAATGGGATTCCAACTTCTAGAGTTTTAGCGACTACCTTATCATTCTCATGCTTCAACTAATCTGGTGCCACAACAATACTATAGTTGAAGAAATAAACACGAAACACGAGGGGAGAAGTAAACTTGGATTCCATCGATTAGCAAAGGTCAAACTGGTATCCTATATATATAAGCAAAAGATGGGTAGCTCATACATTACACAAAAGAATCATATACACTACTACAAGATAAGAGCCATTATATATCTATCTACATATATAATACTAAATGTTTATCGTCCGTAATCTATCTCTCGGCAGCTTCTGAGCAAGTGAGATTAAAAGCTCGAGTCTAGCCTATTCTTGGCTTTGGCCTCTGTGTTGCAGCTGTTGGGTTTACAAACTTCTGACAGTGAAACGTGATATGTCCAGGTCTCTACACCTGTAACAGTTTCGAGTCTTCCTTATTTGCAACCTCGGCTTCTTTGTCGTTGTGTTTCTGAACCTCTGACAGTTGGCTGTAATGTGTCCTAGTTCTTTGCACCAAAAACTAACCTTGGTCCCTAGAAGACATGGTCCTGTATGAGCCTTTCCATATTTTGCACACATGTTTCCCGGCTTAGGATTAGGGAGGAGTGGAACACTGCTGGTCCTTGGATGTTTATTCTGATTGAAGTTCTGACTCGTACCCGTCCTTTTTCTTTTTTCGAACATCTCTACGATCTTCTCGCACGATGCAACATCCAAGCGTAGACGAGTAGTAACTTCTTGTGCTCTCTCTGCTACTTCAGCATACCTCATGGTCCTCTGACAAACCAAGATGGAACTGATCTCTAGGCAAAGGCCTCTTTCGAAACATTGGGCTTTCTTAGTATCAGTGTCCACCAAATGAGGCGCATACCTACTCAATTGATTGAATTTCCTCTCGTACTCTTCTACGGAGGCAGTTCCTTGACAAATATGAAGGAAATCTACTTCTTTTCGGTCAAGGTACGACTAAGGTAGGAAATTCTGTCTAACCACTTCTTTGAAGATTCCCCAAGACATAATCCTCTTATGTTCTGGTGACATAGTCCTTTGGTACATCTCCCACCAATAGCTGGCCTCTTTGGTGAGTTGAAACACGGCACAAGAGATCTTCTGCTCTTCTGTGCATGCTAGATGTCCAAAAATTCGATTCAACAACCTTAGCCATTCTTCAGCCTCAGCCGGTTCTCCTTTTCCATTGAAGATCAGTAGATTGAAACGTCGGAACTGCTCAATGATTGAGTTCACATCGTTCCTTGACGACGATGGCAGTGCAGTTTATGATGTCTCGAAATGTCGGGCTAAGCCCCCCAGCACGGACACCAAGTTTCCCATCGTGGCATCCATATTGCTTTCAAGTAGATTCTCCATTGATGGTTGGTCTCTATGCGGTCGACCTCATGACATATCATTTTAAGGACAACATACGAAAACTAATCCTTATAATCTACCCCACGTAACTCAATATATATAATAATAGATGTACAAATAACAGGTAGCATGGCACCGATTAACATTATTCTATAAATTAATTATAACCTCAATAGATTTCTCTGTCACTCGTCTTTTAAACATAATATAATCTTGTCATGTAGGATAGCGTATGCCCAACTTACATAACTAACCACAAAAGTACATCATGAGTACAACCTCATAAAACACATCTCTTGACAACCACATATGGTCGTCATAGACCTCAACTATTAGAGGTATCTTTACGTATCACACCCACGAGCTCACTCTAATATAACCAGGGATTCATGATAATCTTAACTCTCGGTAACACCACATCATGTAACACCCCATTTTAAGAAAACACCGTGCATTGCATATTTCATAAAATTTCTATTATCGTTCAAATATAAATGATTTTAAGTGTAAATTCTTATATTATTTAAAGTTATGATTTACAATTTTTATGATCTAATATTTCTTTCGAGATTTTAAGGATTTTTGCAGGATAACTTATGGAGGAAACCGAGTAAAAAGATAAGATGTTAATTAAATTTAATTGAATAAAATGATTTTAGGTTTTATGCTATTTTTATTCGTTACCGTTTTTGAATACTTTCTTTGTACGAAATTAGATGTTTTACTTGAACGAACATGCATTATAGTAAATATTAATATAACCACACCACTTATTAATTTAGGTACATATGAAGATTTTTTAATACTTAATTTTATGCTAAGTAATTTTCACATTTATGTGAATTATACATTATTGTTAGTCCCTTCAATAAGGAATACATACACTTGTACAAATGTGTAATATGAAACATCAAAATATCAAGATAAATAAATAAATTTAATTTTTTTTATAATCCAAATCTTCCATGATAAGTCATTGCTAAGTTATGACTAAGCAATCTAAACCTAGCCTAGCCACCTCATCATCCTACTTCAACTTGCAACATGCATCACATCCTTTGCTTGAGGATTTATATCTCTCTCTCGTCCACATCATATGAAGAGAACCAAAGCCATAGTAATTGATCATAAGAAGCAAAGAAAGGGAAGAAAACACACACACATACTCTCAAACCCTCATGGTCTTGTCCTCACATCTCTCTCTTGGTAAGTTTTGGCAAAACTCCCATAATACCTTCATTAAATCTCATGATTTATGATTAATATCTTAGGTTAGAAAGTCCAAAGATATTCTTTGGCAATTGGTTGGGAATTTTATGTTGTTTGAATGGAGAAATAAGTTGCTTCTAGAATAGACTTAAGGAGGTGCTTTGTTTTGCTTCTGTTTTGGATGCGTTCGAAAAGCTTAGTAATTTATTTAAGCTAAATCCTTTTGCCAGATTGATATATATGAAGTCAAGAGTATGGTTGTAAAATTTCAGAAGATTTGGAGTTAAACTCGATTTTATATGATTTTTCTAATATAAGCTGTTCAGAGACAGTTTTCGTCTTGTTTTTAGGTCTGAATCATATAATTTTCTGGAACAGTATTCTTCGAATTTATTCATGATCTTCTACTATGTTTAAGCAACTGTTCTTAGGTACATTTAGGAATTTAGTATGAATTTGTTTGAGTTTTTTACGATTTATGCCGGATTTTACAACATAACCTGTTTTCTGCGTAGATGATGTCCTGTTTTCAGTCTTGTCCTAAAATTCATAACTATTTATTGAGATCATATTTATATGCCATGTTTTACTATGTTGTAGTACACGTTCTTATGAGTATGTAGAAAGTTACTATGCAATTTTTAGAACCTTGTGCGATTTATGATGATTTTTATAAGGAAGTCTGTTTTCAGCATATGCTATGTCCGGTTTTCGGCCAACTTAGAAAATTCATAACTAATTATGTGAATCTTATTTTTAGTTGATATTTTTATATGTTATACTAAAAGAATTTACGTGATTATATGAATAATTATGTGATTTTAGAAATTATCTATGAGTTATTAAAATTGTTGTGACTTTATGTGTCTTTTTATCCTTCAAAATTACTAGTTTAAATGCTTAACCATTAAGTTATAAGTATGATTATACTTTAGGTTAAAGTAACCTAATATAAGATACAAAATATTATGTTATACGACATAAGATGCTAATCAGTTAAGTGTGTCGAGTGCAGTCGAGACGGTCGGTGAATCCAGAAGCAATCCTTGCACAATCAACGTACATGTGGGTAACTTCTACTCTCTACTATGTGTTGTTAATTGAATTGATAAGTATGTATGAAAATCTACGACTGAAGTCTGTAGCTATAACCAGTATGTAACTTCCATACTCAGCGACGACCTTAAGGTTAAAAAAATGCCTGGTCTATGAAGCAAGGTTTAGTAGGCGAGCGACTCCCACATTCCTTTATGTTGACCACAAGGCAAGAGTGCCTGGTCTATGCAAGGTCTAGTGGGCAAGAAATTCCCACATTCATTTATAATGATGATGATGATGCAAGGTCTAGTGGGCAAGAAATTACCACATTCCTTTATGATGATGATGATGCAAGGTTTAGTGGGCGAGCGACTCCCACATTCCTTTATGTTGACCATAAGGGTGAGAGTGTCTGGTCTATGCGAGGTTTAGTGGGCAAACGATTCCCACATTCCTCTATGAAAGCAAGGTTTAGTGGGCAAGCGATTCCCACATTCCTTTATGATGACATGTAGTACTTGTTTAACGATTTAATTACTTCAATATATTAGACAGTAAAGTTATCCCACTGGGATCCCTCTCCGGAGGTGTCTCATGATGTTACTTTTTATAATTTTCAGGCTCGGTAGATGATGACGTGGACGTGTAGCAGGCTGGGATGACTTCTCACTGTCTTTATAAAGTTGATGTACTAGAATAATGTTTCCATTGAGAACAATAAGTTGTTTAAATATGTATACTATAATAAACCATGGGCCAAGACTCCTATTTTATTATATATATAAGTTTTATTGTGTAAATTCATGTAAGTCTTTGTTTCGAACATTTTTCCTAGAAATGTGGGTAAGACATGACTAGACTTGATTAATAGACAGATATGTATGTATATGCATGTAGTGTAAGTCTGGATGGTGGCGCACGGTCGTGTCGGAGCGCACGGTCGTGCATGAACTGAGGAAGCCACAGGAAGGTGGCGCACGATCGTGCCGGAGCGCATGGTCATACGCGAGCCTTTGGGAAGTTGCTGGACAGTGGTGCACGGTCGTGCCAGGTGGGCACGGGAGTGCGTTGGGCATGTGTATATATGTTATGTTTTAAAAAAAAAACTTTGAAAACTCTCGTGTCTTCACTTTTAAGTCTTCCGCTGTATTTTATAAAGTCCTTATAATTTCTTTAATTCTTATATATGTAAATGGTGACGACCTTCTTCCAACAAAGGGAAACAGGGCGTTACAGCTTGGTATCAGAGCCGAGGTTTAGGGATTATCGTCTCGGACTCTAGGTTTAATGTTTTCGACTAAGGTTTATTTGTTTAATGGAGTCTAAATATGATTTTGACTTATAAAAAGTTAAGGGTATGGTTATGATTATGAACTAAGTATGCTAAGTGAGGGAAAGTCAACAGCCAGCTACCGTCTGAATCATCGCCGAGTAAGTATTTTAAGTTATGTTTTAAAGATATTCGATGAAGTATGATATGTTTTATGAAAATGTTTAAGTTATGATGTTATGCATGTAAGAGATCGTCAGATACGGTCTAATGAGGATATGAAAAGTATTAATAAGTAGTATGCAGAGGTAACGTATTTCAATGATCGAAATAATTTAACTATTCTGTTGTTGTTTAAATGTAATCATTTTATCTCAAAATACATGCATGAATCCCCTAGTTTATAGAACTTAGAGTTGACTTGAGTATGGATATGGTACAAATAGTATAGTTGAATGGACCGTGAAGCTAGATGCGCTCAGTTAGAAAGGGAGTACCACGAGTGCTGTCAACATGGCTGGGAGGATACACGGGAATTCTTAGGACATATGGGTGAAGCATGTAGGAGACTCTTAGCTCTAGGTCTTGCAGCTTGTGATTTTCAGGCAGTGGAACATTTACGTGCTCGAGTACTCCCAATGTACCAGACCATAGCTTGGTCAGTTTCCCGAAGAATGCTCATCCTTGATGGTAGCCGGGGACCTCAGATTGAGTACAGGGCATACTGTTTGAGTTTGCAAGAGACTATAGAACATTATGAGATGTGCTTGGCAGATATATCCCAAATGGAGAATGAAGCTCATCAGTACTCGCTACGAGCTATGATGTGGGCCATGCGCATACAGACTATTGAGGAGATTTTAGCCTATGCTTATGATGAGCATGAGAGGCTATCCACTCACACTCATGATATGTTAGAGAGGGCGAGAGCTGCCAGGACTTCTCTTCGAGTAGGGCAGCGTCAGGTTGGAGGTATAAATGAGGAACTAGCAGTTGATCGAAGGTCAGCCGGTGATGGAGCAGGCCCTAGCCGACCACCTACATCTGAGCATAGCGCTCCCTGAAGCGCCCTCGTAAAGGTTCTGATGATGTTGAAGAGAGTCAGAGTTCGTATGGATCTGAAGGATGTTAGAATGGATTGTTATTTTGGTTTTGCTAGTACATTATCTCAGACCCCTATATGGGCTTGCATGCCCTTCTTTTGTTGTACATATGTATAGCTGGTGATCGTAGTACTTGCTGACAAGAAAATGTACTTTCTTTCTTTTTAACTTTTGAAAGTGGGACGGTGTGATCCTGAAAACTTCATTTTCTCGTCAGCAAGTACTACAATCACCAGCTATACATATGTACAACAAAAGAAGGGCATGCAAGCCCATATAGGGGTCTGAGATAATGTACTAGCAAAGCCAAAATAACAATCCACTCTAACATCCTTCAGATCCACACGAACTCTGACTCTCTTCAACATCATCAGAACCTTTACGAGGGCGCTTCGGGGAGCGCTATGCTCAGATGTAGGTGGTCGGCTAGGGCCTGCTCCATCACCCGCTGGCCTTCGATTAACTGCTAGTTCCTTATTTGTACCTCCAGCCTGACGCTGCCCTATTCGAAGAGAAGTCCTGGCAGCTTTCGCCCTCTCTAACATATCATGACTGTGAGTGGATAGCCTCTCATGCTCATCATAAGCATAGGCCAAAATCTCCTCAATAGTCTGTATGTGCGTGGCCCACATCATAGCTCGTAGTGAGTACTGATGAGCTTCATTCTCCATTTGGGATATATCTGCCAAGCACATCTCATAATGCCAAGCACATCTCATAATGTTCTATAGTCTCTTGCAAACTCAAACAGTATGCCCTGTACTCAATCTGAGGTCCCCGACTACCATCAAGGATGAGCATTCTTTGCAAAACTGACCAAGCTATGGTCTGGTACACTAGGTGTACTCGAGCACGTAAATGTTCCACTGCCTGAAAATCACAAGCTGCAAGATCTAGAGCTAAGAGTCTCCTACGTGTTTCACCCATACGTCCTAAGAATTCCCGTGTATCCTCCCAGCTATGTTGACAACACTCGTGGTACTCCCTTTCTAACTGAGCGCATCTAGCTTCACGGTCCATTCAACTATACTATTTGTATCATATCCATACTCAAGTCAACTCTAAGTTCTATAAACTAGGGGATTCATGCATGTATTTTGAGATAAAATGATTACATTTAAACAACAACAGAATAGTTAAATTATTTCGATCATTGAAATACGTTACCTCTGCATACTACTTATTAATACTTTTCATATCCTCATTAGACTGTATCTGACGATCTCTTACATGCAAAACATCATAACTTAAACATTTTCATAAAATATATCATACTTCATCGAATATCTTTAAAACATAACTTAAAATACTTACTCAGCGACGATTCGGACGGTAGCTAGCTGTTGACTTGCCCTCACTTAGCATATTTAATTCATAATCATAAACATACCTTTTAACTTTTATAACTCAAAGTCATATTTAGACTCCATTAAACAAATAAACCTTAGCTGAAAACATTAAACCTAGAGTCCGAGGCGATAATCCCTAAACCTCGGCTCTGATACCACGCTGTAACGCCCCGTTCCCATTTCAAATTGGAAATAGATCGTCATCCAGTATGAAAGTTACATACTGGTTATAGCTACGAACTTCAGTCGTAGATTTTCATACATAACTTATCAATTCGATTATCATCATATAGTAGAGAGTAGATGTTACCCACATGTACGTTAAAAGTGCAAGGATTGCCTCCGGATTCACCGATCGTCTCGACTGCGCTCGACACACTTAACTGATTAGCCTTCTTATATCGTATAACACAATCTTTTGCATTTATATTAGGTTACATTAACCTAAAACACATTCATACTTATAACTTAATTGTTAAGCATTTAAACTAGAAATTTTGAACCTAAAATGACATATAAAGATGTAATAATTTTAACAAATCAGGTAATTCCTAAAATCACAACATTATTCGAATGATCACATATTAGTATCAATTATCATATTCTGAAAATTCACAATTTTTCACCTTGTATATAAATAAATACAAATAGAATCCTAAAAAAGACTTTCACTTGAATTTCAGCTCAAAATCAGTCTATATTGCAAACCCTATCAAATCTCATAGGATTAATGAAATGCTCTCATATTTTTACAGTAATCAGAAAACATATCCAAGTATAACATATAAAAATATCAACTGAAAATAATACTTACATAATTAGTTATGAATTTTCTAAGTTGGTTGAAAACAGGGCATAGCATATGCTGAAAACAGACTTTCTTATAAAAATCATCATAAATCACACAAGGTTCTAAAAATTACATAATAAATTTCAACATACTCATAAGAATGTGTACTACAACATAGTAAAACATGGATTATAAATATGATCTCAATAAATAGTTATGAATTTTAGGACAAAACTGAAAACAGGACATCATCTATGCAGAAAACAGGTTATGTTGTAAAATCCGGCATAAATCGTACAAAACTCAAATAAATGCATACTAAATTCCTACACGTACCTAAGAACAGGTTCTTAAACATATTAGAAGATCATGCATAGATTCGAAGTATAATGTTCCAGAAAATTATATGATTCAGACCTAAAAACAAGACGAAAACTGTCTCTGAACAGCTTATCTTAGAAAAATCATATAAAATCGAGTTTAACTCCAAATATTCTGAAAGTTTACAGACATACTCTTGACTTCATATATTTCAATCTGGAAAAAGGATTTAGCTTAAATAAATTTCTAAGCTTTTCGAACACATTCAAAACAGAAGCAAAACAAAGCACATCCTTAAGTCTATTCTAGAAACAACTTATTTCTCCATTCAAACAACATAAGATTCCCAACCAATTGCCAAAGAACATCTTTGGACTTTCTAACCTAAGATATTAATCATAAATCATGAGATTTAATGAAGGCATTATGAGAGTTTAGCCAAAACTTACCAAGAGAGAGATGTGAGGACAAGACCATGAGGGTTTGAGAGTATGTGTGTGTGTTTCCTTCCCTTTCTTTGCTTCTTATGATCAATTACTATGGCTTTGGTTCTCTTCATATGACTTGGACGAAAGGGAGATATATCCTCAAGCAAAGGATGTGTTGCATGTTGCAAGTTGAAGTAGGATGATGAGGTGGCTAGGCTAGGTTTAGATTGCTTAGTCATAACTTAGCAATGACTTATCATGGAAGATTTGGATTATAAAAAAGTTAAATTAATTTATTTATCTTGATATTATGATGTTTCATATTACACATTTTTATAAGTATATGTATACCTTATTGAAGGGACTAACAATAATAATATAATGTATAATTCACATAAATGTGAAAATTACTTAGCATAAAATTAAGTATTAAAAAATCTTCATATGTACCTAAATTAATAAGTGTTGTGGTTATATTAATATTTACTATAATGCATGTTCGTTCAAGTAAAACGTCTAATTTCGTACAAAGAAAGTATTCAAAATCGGTAACGAATAAAAATAGCATAAAACCTAAAATCATTTTATTCAATTAAATTTAATTGACATCTTATCTTTTTACTTCCATTCATATGTGTTGAGTGAGTGGAGATCGAGCTCAGTTTCTTCCGTGAGCAATCCTGCAAAACCCTTAAAATCTCGAAAGAGAAATTCGATCATAAAAATTTTAAATCATCAATCATAATATGATTCGTAAATCATAACTTTAAATAATATAAGAATTTTCACTTAAATCATTTATATTTGAACGATAAGAGAAATTTTATAAAATATGCAATGCAGGCTGTTTTCTTGAAATGGGGTGTTACAATCACTAAGATTCGAGAAAGAATAAAGATAGCACAAGATCGACAAAAATCTTATGCCGACTTGCGGAGGAGGGATCTACAATTTGAAATTGGTGAAAACGTATTTTTTAAGGTTACACCGGTTAAAGGGATAATCCGTTTTGGAAAGAAAGGAAAGTTGAGACCAAGATTTATAGGACCATTTGAAATTTTAGAACGTATTGGAGGTGTTGCTTATCGACTTGCCCTTACTCCGAATTTATCTACAGTTCATGACGTCTTCCATATATCAATGCTACGAAAATATGTGTCAGATCCTAGTCATCAGATTACGCTTGAACCATTTGAGATTAAGAAAGACCTAACTTATGAAGAGCAACCTATGTCTATTATTGGTAGAAAGATTAAGACATTGAGGAATAGAGATATACCGTTAGTTTTGGTACAATGGAATAGACATAGGGAGGAGGAAGCGACTTGGGAACGTGAAGAAGAAATTCTTAGAATATACCCAGAGTTATTTAACCAAATTTCGGGACGAAATTTTTAAAAAGGTGGGGGGGAGTTGTAACACCCCATTTTAAGAAAACACCCTACATTGCATATTTCATAAAATTTCTATTATCGTTCAAATATAAATGATTTAAGTGTAAATTCCTATATTATTTAAAGTTATGATTTACAATTTTTATGATCTAATATTTCTTTCGAGATTTTAAGGATTTTTGCAGGATAACTTATGGAGGAAACCGAGCTCGATCTCCACTCACTCGACACATATGAATGGAAGTAAAAAGATAAGAGGTTAATTAAATTTAATTGAATAAAATGATTTTAGGTTTTATGCTATTTTTATTCATTACCGTTTTTGAATAATCTATTTGTACGAAATTAGACGTTTTACTTGAACGAACATGCATTATAATAAATATTAATATAACCACAACACTTATTAATTTAGGTACATATGAAGATTTTTTAATACTTAATTTTATGCTAAGTAATTTTCACATTTATGTGAATTATACATTATTGTTAGTCCCTTCAATAAGGTATACATACACTTGTAAAAATGTGTAATATGAAACATCAAAATATCAAGATAAATAAATTAATTTAATTGTTTTTATAATCCAAATCTTCCATGATAAGTCATTGCTAAGTTATGACTAAGCAATCTAAACCTAGCCTAGCCACCTCATCATCCTACTTCAACTTGCAACATGCAACACATCCTTTCCTTGAGGATATATATCTCTCTCTCGTCCACATCATATGAAGAGAACCAAAGCCATAGTAATTGATCATAAGAAGCAAAGAAAGGGAAGAAAACACACACACATATTCTCAAACCCTCATGGTCTTGTCCTCACATCTCTCTCTTGGTATGTTTTGGCAAAACTCTCATAATACCTTCATTAAATCTCATGATTTATGATTAATATCTTAGGTTAGAAAGTCCAAAGATGTTCTTTGGCAATTGGTTGGGAATTTTATGTTGTTGGAATGGAGAAATAAGTTGTTTCTAGAATAGACTTAAGGAGGTGCTTTGTTTTGCTTCTGTTTTGGATGAGTTCGAAAAGCTTAGAAATTTATTTAAGCTAAATCCTTTTTCCAGATTGATATATATGAAGTCAAGAGTATGTCTGTAAAATTTCAGAAGATTTGGAGTTAAACTCGATTTTATATGATTTTTCTAAGATAAGCTGTTCAGAGACAGTTTTTGTCTTGTTTTTAGGTCTGAATCATATAATTTTCTGGAACAGTATACTTCGAATTTATGCATGATCTTCTACTATGTTTACGAAACTGTTCTTAGGTACGTGTAGGAATTTAGTATGCATTTGTTTGAGTTTTTTACGATTTATTCCGGATTTTACAACATAACCTGTTCTCTGCGTAGATGATGTCCTGTTTTCAGTCTTGTCCAAAAATTCATAACTATTTATTGAGATCATATTTATAAGCCATGTTTTACTATGTTGTTGTACACATTCTTATGAGTATGTAGAATTTTACTATGTAATTTTTAGAACCTTGTGCGATTTATGATGATTTTTATAAGGAAGTCTGTTTTCAGCATATGCTATGTCCGGTAAAACTTTGCAGATTTTATTTGTGACTGATCGTGGCAGGTAAAACTTTGCAGTTTTTACTTGGAAAAGATAATTTGAAAATAGAATAGTTTTTTTCCCACACGGTTCACTTTATCAAATTTACACGTACATATATAATTTCACAAATAAACCCCACACATAATTTTTAAAATAATCTAACGAACAAATACCACACATAATCCGAGTTCATCATTTAATTGAGCAGATCTTCATAAAATATCACAATAGCACCCGTTTGGTGTATGATTGGAGATAGTGATACTACTATAAGACTATGGAGCCATCGTGTGCGATGTGTTAGGGCTTACTATTTTCCTGCATTCGGAAGTACAACGGAGCTATATAGTTTTGATTGTGTTTTCAGAGATAAAATTGTTATTTATTTAAAAATATCTATTTATTATGTATATTATAGTGGAATGTAATCTCCAATTACAATTTTTTTACATTAATTTTAGGGTGATACAATCCACGGAGTTGCTCGAAAACCTCACCTTGAAAATATTTGTGATAAGGTTATAAAAGGAAAAACGTATGTACTTTCTAACTTTATTGTTTCAAAGTACGACTCTACCTTGAGAACATCTGAATCAAAGTTGAAATTCCAATTTTATGGAAAAACACATCATGAGGAGTATCAAGACGATGACTTTCCTAATAATCTGTATATTTTTAAATCATTTGACGAGATTATTACCATGAATTTCATGGTGTGTGCCTTTTTTATTTAGAGTTAAAATTTTCAACTTTGGTAAACATTTTTTGAAAAATTAAATCGTGACTGATCGTGGCTGGTCAAACTTTGCAGTTTTTACTTGTAATTAAATGAAATATAATTTGGAAAAGATATTTTGAAAATAGAATAGTTTTTTCCCACACGGTTCACTTTATCAAATTTACACGTTCATATATAATTTCACAAATAAACCCCACACATAATTTCTAAAATAATCTAACGAACAAATACCATACATAATCTGAGTTCTTCATTTAATTGAGCAGATCTTCATAAATAGCACAATAGCACCCGTTTGGTGTATGATTGGAGATAGTGATACTACTATAAGACTCTGGAGCCATCATGTGCGATGTGTTAGGGCTTCCTATTTTCCTGCATTCGAAAGTACGAGCTATACAATTTTGATTGTGTTTTCAAAGATAAAATTATTATTTATTTAAAACTATCTATTTATTATGTATATTATAATGGAATGTAATCTCTAATTTCAATCTTTTTGACATTAATTTTAGGGTGCTACAATCCACGGAGTTGCTTGAAAACCTCACCTTGAAAATATTCGTGATAAGGTTATAAAAGGAAAAACGTATGTAGTTTCTAACTTTATTGTTCAAAGTACGACTCTACCTTGAGAACATCTGAATCAAAGTTGAAGTTCCAATTTTATGGAAAAACACATCTTGAGGAGTATCAAGACGATGACTTTCCAAATAATCTGTATATTTTTAAACCATTTGATGAGATTATTACCATGAATTTAATGGTGTGTGCCTTTTTTATTTATAGTCAAATTTTTCTACTTTGGAAAACATTTTTTGAAAAAGTAAATCGTGGCTGATCGTGGCTGGTCAAACTTTGCAGTTTTATTTGTAATTAAATGAAATATAATTTGTAAAAGATATTTTGAAAATAGAAATTTTTTTCCCACACGGTTCACTTTATCAAATTTACACATTCATTTATAATTTCATAAATAAATCTCACACATAATTTCTAAAATAATCTAACGAACAAATACCACACATAATCCGAGTTCATCATTTAATTGAGCAGATCTTCATAAAATATCACAATGGCGCCTGTTTGGTGTATGATTGGAGATAGTGATACTATTATAAGACTCTGTAGCCATTGTGTCCGATGTGTTAGGGCTTACTGTTTTCCTGCATTCGGAAGTACAACGGAGCTATATAGTTTTGATTGTATTTTCAGAGATAAAATTGTTATTTATTTAAAAATATTTATTTATTATGTATATTATAGTGGAATGTAATCTTTAATTTCATTTTTTTTCACATTAATTTTAGGGTGATACAATCCATAGAGTTGCTTGAAAACCTCACCTGGAAAATATTCGTGATAAGGTTATAAAAGGAAAAACGTATGTACTTTCTAAATTTATTGTTTCAAAGTACGACTCTACCTTAAGAACATCTGTATGAAAGTTGAAGTTCCAATTTTATTGAAAAACACATCTTGAGGAGTATCAAGGCGGTGACTTTCTTAATAATCTGTATATTTTATAAACCATTGGACGAGATTATTACCATGAATTTCATCGTGTGTGCCTTTTTTATTTATAGTTAAACTTTTCAAATTCGGAAAACATTTTTTGAAAAAACAAATCTTGATTGATCGTGCCTAAGTCAAAGTTTGCAGTTTTTATTTGTGACTGATCGTGGCAGGTAAAACTTTGCAGTTTTTATTTGTAATTAAATGAAATATAATTTGGAAAAGATATTTTGAAAATAGAATAGTTTTTTTTCCCTCACGGTTCACTTTATCAAATTTACACGTTCATATATAATTTCTCAAATAAATCCCACACATAATTTCTAAAATAATCTAATGCATAGATCCAACACATTATCTGAGCTCTTCATTTGATTGAGTAGATCTTCATAAAATATCTCAATGGCGCTCGTTTGGAATATGATTAGAGATATTGATACTACTAGAAAACTTTGGAGCCTTCGTTTGCAATGTGTTAGGGCTTATGATGTTCCTGCATTCGGAAGTACAACGGAGCTATATAGTTTTGATTGTGTTTTCAGAGATAAAATTGTTATTTATTTAAAACTATCTATTTATTATGTATATTATAGTGGAATGTAATCTCCAATTTTATTTTTGTCACATAAATTTTAGGGTGATACAATCCATGGAGTTGCTTGAAAACCTCACCTTGAAAAGATTCGTTATAAGGTTATAGATGGAACAACGTATGTACTTTCTAAAATCGAAAAGATAGAAATGAAAATGAGGCCAATCGGAGACCTATAGCTAAAATCATGAAGAAAACGAAAAATTGAAAGTTGTATATATATGTAGAAATTGAATCGTAAAAGTAATAATTCGATCAAACACGTTGTTAACACCTCCTCTATTCCGGCCTATTTTCATACCAATCGTAGCCCTCGCTGAGCCCATTCCAGATCCGGGCTCGGATAGTAGAACCACCGCCGCATCCGCTGGCTATGACCGGTCAAAGAGCGGCCAAACCCTCTCTTTCTCTTTTCTCTTCTCTCTCTCTCTTCTGCTCTCTCTCATTTTGTCTCTCTGCTTCTTCTCTCTCTCTCTCTTCCCTCTTCATCGTCTCTCTTCCTCCCTCTGTTGTGAAAGGCCGCCGTCGTCGAAGGAATGGCTGGCAGTGGCACTCTCCTCCCTCTCTTCTCTCTCTTCTCTCTTCTCTACCCTCATCTTCTCTCTTTCTCTCCCTCGCTCCATTTCTCTCTCTCGTTTCTCTTCTCTTCTCCGGCCCCTCTATTCATTGCCGCCGTGGGAGTTAACCGGCGCTTGGTGTGCCAGCGTGTGGTATGTGAGCCGTCGTTGTGAGCGGCGGCAATGTGTAAGTGTGTGTGTGCGTGAGTTGAGGGCACCGCCGTACGTAGCGACGCTATGCTTAGGGAGTGGCTATCGCAGAGGTCACGCCGGCGTGTGGGTGTGTGAGTTTCCAGTGATGCGGTGTCGCCGGTGTGGTGTAGGTGGCGGTGGTGGCAAGAGGGGGGCAACGGGTTAGGGGGTTTGGTTATTGGGGGTTGTTTTTTGAATTAGATTAAGTCCAAGGACCTTTTTGCAAAGCCCCTATTTTAGTTTTATTACATTTTAGTCCCTGAAATCTTTGATTTTTTTGTATTTACAATTACACCCCTGGTCAAAGTCAACCTTTTACCAAAATTTACGAAAACGCCCCTGCACCTTTAAACTCAGAATTTAAGCTCATTTTTCCTCTGTTTAACCCCGTTTAATCTTGTTTTCCTCCATCCATGCTCTAATCGTTTCCCTCTCATCCTATGATCACATGTTTAACCTTACATGCTCATTTCTTCATTCTTGATCTCTAAAGCTTTCGTTTTACTTCGTTTTCCCTTTTGTTTCTGAGAGAGAGAGTTTATATAATTAAAGTATACGTAATTAACATAATATGAAACTAAGAAACCTCTTTACCTGTGTAGCCTCTCAATCAGAACGAACACTGTAGAACTTGATATTTGACTTACACAAGGGTTACAACCAAACAACAAGGTGGTGGTAACTTCTAATCTCTATATGTTTAAGTTTTCCATATTTGATATATAAATTATTGAACCCTATGTGTCATGATTATATGCTGTGAATATTGTGTTCATAATATTATACTGTGAAAGGACTAAGTCCACATTCATGTTTCAGAGGGACTAATTATTGGAATTGACGGATCGTCGGCCCTATGCAATCGAAATCAGGTTTCATAAAGATATGCGCAGTGGAAAGAAACCATACCTTTTGAAGATAAACCGATCAAAGATCAGACCTCTCGATCTTCTGTTGTATTCCTAGCCCTTTCCCTTGGACGTCGTGTGGGCGACGATCTTCCAAAGATTCAGCGACCTCGGCTCTTATCACTCTTTTGTGATTCTGTCTTTTGACTTACGCATAAGTTTTCTAGTGATTCTAGAGGCACTGACTTAAGGGTTATTTAGGCTACAATAGGAACCTAGAGGAGAAATCATGGTTATGCCTCCTAATGGGCTTAGGTGTCCTGTGTTCAGCCCGAACACCTAGCTTAAGCCCATCAATTATAACTCGGTCCACTAAGGAGTTATAATTAAACTACCGTCCTAATCCCATATTACAATATGGGCTCCTTTATTATGTGCATGTTTATTTCCCCACGTTTAAGATATCGAATGTCCATAAATTAAATAAGTTACTGACAACTTAATTAATTTACATCTAATTCCAAGAGTAGTACCACTCATCTTTTTATCATGTCGGATTAAATCCACCTGTAGGGTTTACATGATAATCCTTATGAGCTCCTCAAGGGGACATCATCATCCAAAATAATTAGGACACAAATTCCTTCTATAATCAACAGCACACCATATAAACAGTGCATCTCCCAATTCACCGAGCCTATTGATTTATTAATAAATCTCACCCATAAGAAAATTAAAGAAATAAACACTGAGTACACGTGCCTGTTATTATAGAAGGATTAAGAAGACGCATATCCATAATAAAAGAGTTCTTGTGCTTTTATATATTCAGTACAAATCGAACAACCTCAAATGGTCCTGCTCAATACAGACAAAATGTACTAGTGTAACTTTATAGTCAAGACAAACTAATGCTAAATTACACTACAACCGTTCCAATGGCTTGTCCAGATCCATCTTAGTTGTGAGCTACTATTTATAATATATAAGGAACTAATAGTATGATCTTCTATGTGGCACCATACACCATGTTTTCTACAATATAGATTAAGCTGGACACTTGCATTAACAATATACAATAAATATAAAATGCAAACATATGACCGTAATGAATCTCATATCATAAAGATGTTCATACAAAAGCTAGGCTTATAGTATACATCCTAACAATCTCCCACTTATACTAAAAGACTATGCTGCCATAAGTGCTGCCATACATCTGATTCACATCCCTTCAACATGCCCATCAAAAGCTTTCGTTGGAAGGGCCTTTGTGAAAGGATCTGCTAGGTTATCCGTTGATGCAATTTTGCCGACAACAACTTCTCCTCATTTTACGATGTCTCATATCAGGTGGTACTTGCGCTCAATGTGTTTACCTGCTTTATGGGCTCGTGGTTCCTTCGAGTGTGCTACTACAGTACCACTGTTATCACAATAAATTGTGATAGCTTTGGGCAAACCAGGAATCACTTCTAAGTCCATCAAAAATTTTCTGAGCCATACAGCTTATTTGGCTGCCTCAGAGGCTGCCACATACTCAGCTTCCATGGTAGAGTCCGAAACACATTTCTTCTTGACACTCCTCCATACTATGGCTCTACCTTTCAAGGTAAACACATAACCCAAGGTAGATTTACTGTTGTCCCTATCCGATTGGAAATCAGAATCAGTGTAACCCACAGGAAGTAAATCATCTACCTAGTAAACCAGCATATAATTTCTAGTCCTTTTTAGGTACTTTAAAATATACTTTACCGATGTCCAATGTCCTTGTCCTGGGTTACTTTGATATCTGCTAACCATGCCCACTGCAAATTAAGAAGATATCCGGCCTCGTACATAGCATCGCATACATTAGGCTGACTACGGCCGAAGCATAAGGAACTATCTTCATATCCTCTATCTCCTTTGAGAGTTTATCATTTCAAAAAAAGAGAAAAGTTGAGACCAAGGTATGTGGGACCTTTCGAGATCTTAGAGCAGATTAGAGAAGTCACGTATCGACTAACATTATCATCGGATATTCGATGGTATAAACAATGTCTTCCTTGTGTCCATGCTGCAGAAGTATGTTTTCGATCCAAGCCACGTGATCAATCAAGCAAACATAGAGATCAAAAAGGATTTGACTTATGAAGAGGATCTAGTGGCCATGTTGGATAAAAAGACTCGCAAGTTAAGGAATCGAGATATGACTCTAGTGGAAGTCCAATGGAGTCACCATGGAAATGAAGAAACAACATGAGAATCAAATGATGAGATTTTTAGCAAAGTATCCAGTTTTGTCATTTTTAGTCATGCTTCTAAATTTCGAGGACGAAATTTTTCTAAGGGGGAAGGGATATAATGTCTAGGACAAAACGATGCATAATTGGCTAATTAAATAATTAAACCCCAAATTGTTTGATTTAATTACGTGCATTTCAGAAAAACAATATAATGCATAATTAATTAATTGGAGGTATATTTAAATCGAGAAGTGTAGGTTATATTTTATAAAAAGGTTTGTAATCAAAAATCGAAAAGATAGAAACAAAAATGAGGCCAATCGAAGACCCGTAGCTCAAATCACGAAGAAAACAAAAAATCGAAAGTTGTATATATACGTAGAAATCGAATCGTAAAAGTAATAATTCGATCAAACGTGAAAAGGGTAAGATTTTTTTCAGCTTTTTCTCTTTCTTCTCTCTCCTCTTTTTTTCTGTCGGCGACCACCTCCTCTGTTCCGGCCGATTTTCATACAAATCGTAGCCCTCGCTGAGCCCGTTCCAGATTCGGGCTCGAATCATCGAATTGTCGCCGCATCCGCCGACTATGGCTGGTCAAAGGATGGCCAAACCCTCTCTTTCTCTCTCCTCTCTCTCAGCTTCTTATCTCTTCATTCCCTCTTCATCGTCTCTCTCCCTCCCTCTGCTGTGAACCGTCGCCGTCGGAGAAGGAATGGCCGGCGATGGCACTCTCCTCCCTCTCTTCTCCCCCCTCATCTGCTCTCTTTCTCTCCCTCACTCCCTTTCTCTCTCGTTTGTCTTTCTCTCTCTCTCTCTCTCTCGTTTCTCTTCTCTTATCCGGCCCTTCTATTCGCCGCCACCGTGGGAGTTGGTCGGCGCTTGGTACGCCGGCGTGTGGTATGTGAGTCACCGCTATGAGCGTCGGCAATGTGTAGGTGTGTGTGTGAGTTGAGGGCGGCGCCGTGCTTGGGGAGTGGCTGGCGGGGAGGTCACGCCGGCGTGTAGGTGTGTGAGTTGCCGACGACGCGGAGTCGCCGGTGTGGTATAGGTGGCGGTGGAGGCAGGGGGCCGACGGGTTGGGGGATTTGGTGGTTGAAGGTTGTTTTTGTGAATTAGATTAAGTCCAGGGATCTTTTTGCAAAGCCCCTATTTTAGTTTTATTACATTTTAGTCCCTCAACTCTTTGATATCTTATTTTCACCCCCAAAACTTTTGTATATCTCACTTTGACCCCAAAGGTTTTAAATATACCAAAATGACCCCAAAACTTTTCTGTATTTACAATTATGCCCTTGTAAAAGTTAACTTTTTACCAGAATTTATGAAAACGCCCCTGCACCTTTTAACGCTCCGTTTAAGTTTTGGTTTTCCTCTATTTAACCCCATTTTTCATCCGTTCAAGCTCTAATCGTTTCCCTCTCACCTTATGATCACCTGTTTAACCTTCCACATTCGTTTCTTCATTCTTGATCTCTAAAGCTTTCGTTTTACTTCATTTTCCCTTTTGTTTCATATTCGAGAGAGTTTATATAATTAAAGTATATGTAATTAACATAATATGAAACTAAGAAACCTCTTTACCTATGTAGACTCTCAATCGGAACGAACACTGTACAACTTGATATTTGACTTATATGAGGGTTACCACCGAATAAGGTGGGTGTAACTTCTAATCTCTACATGTTTATGATTTTCGTACTTGATATATGAATTTTTGAACCCTATGTGCCGTGATTATATGTTGTGAATACTGTGTTCATAATATTATACTGTGAAAGGACTAAGGTCTACATTCATGCCTCGGAGGGACTAATGGTCTGTAAACAACGCTTCAGATGGACTGGTGGTCCGTAAAAAGCACCAACGGTATAAAAACCGTTATATAGGGTAAGACGGGAAAGACCCAATTTGCAATTATGTGCTATGCATTCTATATGTTGTGTCTAATTACCAAATTTATATATATTTTATTTGTTTAACTGTTAACTAAATGATAAAACATGGAAATTATCCCAACGAGTGTATTCAACGCACTCACCCTCATGCGTATTCACATTAAAGGAAGTGACGAGAATCAATATGTATAGAGAGGGTGGTGCCATATCAAGATTTCTCCTTTTGTTTTCAAAACATAACATTGAAAGGATATTTTAATATTTCACGTTTGTAAAAGATAAATTGTTCTTCTTTTCGTTATGGATCAGGTATGATGTTCCGCTGCTATGTTTAAATGTTTTGTTTCGGGTAGACGCCAAGGGTTTGTATATATAAAATCCTATGTTATCGGTTTCCAAGGTTTTTGTTTCAAAATGTATGTCTCTTTACCCTTCTTCTTGCACACCCACAAAGAAAACTCTTATATTTTAAGTACGAAAACGGGGTCTGATAGTTTCAAAGTACGACTACAACATGAGAACATCTGAATCAAAGATGAAGTTCCAATTTTATGAAAAAACACATCTTGAGGAGTATCAAGACGATGACTTTCCTAATAATCTGTATATTTTTAAAACATTTGACGAGATTATTACCATGAATTTCATGGTGTGTGCCTTTTTTATTTATAATAAAATTTAAAAGATTTGGAAAAGATTTTTTGAAAAAACAAATCGTGACTGATTGTGGCTAATCAAACTTTGCAGTTTTTATTTGTGACTGATCGTGGCAGGTAAAAATTTACAGTTTTTAATTGTAATCAAATTTATATGTTCAAGTACACGTTCATATATAATTTCTCAAATAAATCTCACACATAATTTCTAAAATAATCTAATGTACAGATCCCACACATAATCTGAGTTCTTCAGTTGATTTAGCAGATCTTGATAAAATATCTCAATAGCACCCATTTGGAATATGATTCAAGATATTGATACTACTAAAAGACTCTAAAGCCTTTATTTTCGATGTGTTGAGGCTTACGATGTTCCTGCATTCGGAAGTACAATGGAGCTATATAGTTTTCATTGTGTTTTCAGAGATAAAACAATTATGTATTTAAAAATCTCTATTTATTATGTATATTATAGTGGAATGTAATCTCCAATTTCATTTTTTCCACATAAATTTTTGGGTGATACAATCCATGGAGTTGCTCGAAAACCTCACCTTGAAACACATTCGTGATAAGGTTATAGAAGGAAAAACGTATGTAGTTTCTAACTTTATTGTTTCAAAGTATGACTCCACCTTGAGAACATCTAAATCAAAGTTGAAGTTCATATTTTATGGAAAAACACATCTTGAGGAGTATCAAGACAATGACTTTCTTAATAATCTGTCAAAACCATTTGACGAGATTATTACCATGAATTTCATGGTGTATGCCTTTTTTATATATAATTAAAATTTTTAAACTTGGAAAAGATTTTACGAAAAATCAAATCGTGACTTATCGTGGCTGGTCAAAATTTGCAGTTTTTATTTGTGACTGATCGTGGCAGGTAAAACTTTGCAGTTTTTCTTTGTAATTAAATAAAAAATAATTTGGAAAAGATATTTTGAAAATAGAATGGTTTTTTTTTCCGACACGGTTTCAGTTTATCAAATTTACACGTTCACGTACACGTTCATATATAATTTCTCAAATAAATCCCACTTATAATTTCTAAAATAATCTAACTCACAGATCTTACACATTATCCGAGTTCTTCATTTGATTGAGCAGATCTTCATAAAATATATCAATGGCGCCCGTTTGGAATATGATTCGAGATATTGATACTACTAGAAAACTCTGGAGCCTTCGTTTGAGATGTGTTACGGCATACGATGTTCCTGCATTCGGAGTACAATAGAGCTATATAGTTTTGATTGTGTTTTCAGAGATAAATGGTTATTTACTTAAAAATATCTATTTATTATGTATATTATAGTGGAATGTAATCTCAAATTTAATTTTTTTCACATAAATTTTAGGGTGATACAATCCATGGTTGCTCGAAAACCTCATCTTGAAAACCTTCGTGATAAGGTTATAGAAGGGAAAACGTATGTACTTTCTAACTTTATTGTTTGAAAGTACGACTCCACCTTAAGAACATCTGAATCAAAGTTCAAGTTCCTATTTTATGGAAAAACACATCTTGAGGAGTATCAAGACAATGACTATCTTAATAATCTGTACATTCTTAAACCATTTGACAAGATTATTACCGTGAATTTCTTGGTGTGTGCCTTTTTTATATATAATTAAAATTTTCAAATTTGAAAAAGATTTTATGAAAAAACAAATCGTGACTGATCGTGGCTGGTCAAACTTTGCAGTTTTTATTTGTAAGTAATCATGGCTGGTAAAACATTACACTTTTTATTTGTAATTAAATGAAAAATAATTTGGAAAAGATATTTTTAAAATAGAACGGTTTTTTTCCCACACAATTTTACTTTATCAAATTTACACGTTCACATACACGTTCATATATAATTTTTCAAATAAATCCCACACATAATTTCTAAAATAATCTAACGCACAGATCCCACACATTATCTTATTTCTTCATTTGATTCAGCAGTATTGGAACCACCGGATCGCCGATTCTATACAATTATCTAATTCAGGATCCAGACAAGATATGATTAACACGCAGCGGAAAACGAATCATACCTTTCACCGTAATAGGTGAAGACGAAACAGTTCTAAGGTCACAATTACCCTCACGATCTTCTGCCGTATTCCTATCCCTTTCCCTTTGACGTCGTGTGGGCGACGATCTTCCAAAGGTTTAGAAATCCCGCCTCCTCAGTTCTCTCTAGCCAATCTGGTTTTGCGTGAGATTGAAAAAAAAACGTAATCAAGGAGGCGTTGATGTTAGGGTTATTTATAGGCTACAATAGGGACCTAGAAGAGGAATTAGGGTTGGGCCTCCTGATGGGCTTAGGTGTCCTGTGTTCAGCCCGAACACCCAACTTAAGCCCATCAATTATAACTCGGTCCACTAAGGAGTGATAATTGAACTACCATCCTAATCCCATATTACAATATGGGCTCCTTTATTATGTGTACGTTTATTTCCCCGCATTTAAGATATCGAATGTCTGTAAATTAAATAAGTTACTGACAACTTAATTAATTTACATCTAATTCCAAGAGTAGTACCACTCGTCTTTATTATCATGTCGGATTAAATCCACCTGCAGGGTTTACATGATAATCCTTATAAGCTCCTCAAGGGGACATCATCATCCTAAATAATTAGGACACAGATTCCTTCTATAATCAACAACACACCATATAAACAGCTCTATCTCCCTATTCACCGAGCCTATTTATTTATAAATAAATCTCACCCATTGGCAATTAAAGAAACAAACACTGAGTAGATGTGCCCGTTATTATATAGGGATCAAGAAGACGTACATCCATAATAACAGAGGGCTTGTTCTTTTATATAGTTAGTACAAATCAAACAACCTCATATGGTCCTGCTCAACACATACAAAATGTACTAGTGTAACTTTATAGTCAAGATAGACTAATACCAAATTACACTACAATCGTTCCAATGGTTTGTCCAAATCCATCTTGGTTGTGAGCTACTATTTATAATCTATAAGGAACTGATAGCATGATCTTTTGTGTGACACCACACACCATGTTATCTACAATATAGACTAATCTGGACAATATCATTAACATATGTAACAAATATAAAATGCAAACATTTGATCATAATGAATCTCATATCATAAAGATGTTCATACAAAAGCTAGGCTTATAGTATACATCCTAACGAGCAAATCTTCATAAAATATCCTAATGGCGCCCGTTTGTAATATGATTCGAGACGTTGATACTACTATAAAACTCTGGAGCCTTCATTTGCGATATGTTAGGGCTTACGATGTTCCTGCATTCGGAAGTAAAATGGACTTATATAGTTTTGATTTTTTTTTTCAGGGATAAAATGGTTATTTATTAAAAAATATATATGTTTTATGTATATTATATTCGTATGTAATTTCCAATTTCATTTTTTTCACATAAATTTTAGGGTGATACAATCCATGGAGTTGCTCGAAAACCTCATCTTCAAAATATTCGTGATAAGGTTATAGAAGGAAAAATATATGTACTTTCTAACTTTATTGTTTCAAAGTACGACTCCACCATGAGAACATCTGAATCAAAGTTGAAGTTCAAATTTTATGAAAAAACACATCTTGAGGAGTATCAAGACAATGACTTTCCTAATAATCTGTATATTTTTAAAACATTTGACGAGATAATTACCATGAATTTCATGGTGTGTGCCTTTTTTATTTATAATAAAATTCAAAAAATTTGGAAAAGATTTTTTGAAAAAACAAATCATGACTGATTGTGGCTAATCAAAATTTACAGTTTTTTATTGTGACCGATCGTGGCCGGTAAAACTTTACAGTTTTTATTTGTAAACAGATTTATATGTTCAAGTACACGTTCATATATAATTTCTCAAATAAATCTCACACATAATTTCTAAAATAATCTAATGTACAGATCCCACACATAATCTAAGTTCTTCAGTTGATTGAGCAGATCTTGATAAAATATCTCAATAGCGCACATTTGGAATATGATTCAAGATATTGATACTACAAAAAGACTCTAAAGCCTTCGTTTTCGATATGTTGAGGCTTACGATGTTCCCGCATTCGGAAGTACAATGGAGCTATGTAGTTTTCATTGTGTTTTCAGAGATAAAACAATTATATATTTAAAAATCTCTATTTATTATGTATATTATAGTGGAATGTATTTTTTCACATAAATTTTAGGGTGATACAATCCATGGAGTTTCTCGAAAACCTCACCTTGAAAACATTCGTGATAAGGTTATAGAAGGAAAAACATATGTACTTTCTAAATTTATTGTTTCAAAGTATGACTCTACCTTGAGAACATTTGAATCAAAGTTGAAGTTCATATTTTATGGAAAAACACATCTTGAGGAGTATCAAGACAATGACTTTGTTAATAATCTGTACAAAACCATTTGACGAGATTATTACAATGAATTTCATGGTGTATGCCTTTTTTATATATAATTAAATTTTTTAAACTTGGAAAAGATTTTACGAAAAATCAAATCGTGACTTATCGTGGCTGGTCAAAATTTGCAGTTTTTATTTGTGACTGATCGTGGCAGGTAAAACTTTGCAGTTTTTCTTTGTAATTAAATAAAAAATAATTTGGAAAAGATATTTTGAAAATAGAATGGTTTTTTTTCCGACATGGTTTCAGTTTATCAAATTTACACGTTCACGTACACGTTCATATATAATTTCTCAAATAAATCCCACTTATAATTTCTAAAATAATCTAACTCACAGATCTCACACATTATCTAAGTTCTTCATTTGATTGAGCAGATCTTCATAAAATATATCAATGGCGCCCGTTTGGAATATGATTCGGGATATTGATACTACTAGAAAACTCTGGAGCCTTCGTTTGAGATGTGTTAGGGCATACGATGTTCCTGCATTCGGAGTACAATAGAGCTATATAGTTTTGATTGTGTTTTCAGAGATAAATGGTTATTTATTTAAAAATATCTATTTATTATGTATATTATAGTGGAATGTAATCTCCAATTTAATTTTTTTCACATGGTTGCTCGAAAACCTCACCTTGAAAACATTCGTGATAAGGTTATAGAAGGGAAACGTATGTACTTTCTAAGTTTATTGTTTGAAAGTACGACTCCATCTTAAGAACATCTGTATTAAAGTTCAAGTTCCAATTTTATGGAAAAACACATCTTGAGGAGTATCAACACAATGACTATCTTAATAATCTGTACATTCTTAAACCATTTGATGAGATTAGTACCATGAATTTCTTGGTGTGTGCCTTTTGTATATATAATTAAAATTTTCAAATTTGAAAAAGATTTTATGAAAAAACAAATCGTGACTGATCGTGGCTGGTCAAACTTTGCAGTTTTTATTTTTAAGTAATCATGGCTGGTAAAACATTACAGTTTTTATTTGTAATTAAATGAAAAATAATTTGGAAAGGATATTTTTAAAATAGAACGGTTTTTTCCCACACAATTTCACTTTATCAAATTTACACGTTCACATACACGTTCATATATAATTTTTCAAATAAATCCCACACATAATTTCTAAAATAATCTAACGCACAGATCCCACACATTATCTGAGTTCATCATTTGATTCAGCAGTGTTGGAACCACCGGATCGCCGACTCTTTGCAATTATCTAATTCGGGATCCAGACAAGATATAATTAACACGTAGTGGAAAACGTATCATACCTTTCACCGTAATAGGTGAAGACGAACCAGTTCTAAGGTCAGAACTGCCCTCACGATCTTCTGCGGTATTCCTATCCCTTTCCCTTTGACGTCGTGTGGGCGACGATCTTCCAAAGGTTTAAAAATCCCGCCTCCTCAGTTCTCTCTAGCCAATCTGTTTTTGCGTGAGATTGAAAAAAAACCGTAATCAAGGAGGCGCTGATGTTACGGTTATTTATAGGCTATAACAGGGACCTAGAGGAGGAATTAGGGCTGGGCCTCCTGATGGGCTTAGGTGTCCTGTGTTCAGCCCGAACACCCAACTTAAGCCCATCAATTATAACTCGGTCCACTAAGGAGTTATAATTGAACTACCGTCCTAATCCCATATTACAATATGGGCTCCTTTATTATGTGTACGTTTATTTCCCCGCGTTTAAGATATCGAATGTCTGTAAATTAAATAAGTTAGTGACAACTTAATTAATTTACATCTAATTCCAAGAGTAGTACCACTCATCTTTACTATCATGTCGGATTAAATCCACCTGCAAGGTTTACATGATAATCCTTATGAGCTCCTCAAGGGGACATCATCATCCTAAATAATTAGGACACGGATCCCTTCTATAATCAACAGCACACCGCGCTATCTCCCAATTCATCGAGCCTATTGATTTATAAATAAATCTCACCCATTGGCAAATTAAAGAAACAAACACTGAGTACATGTACCCGTTATTATATAGGGATTAAGAAGACGTACATCCATAATAACAGAGGTCTTGTTCTTTTATATAGTCAGTACAAATCGAACAATCTCATATGGTCCTGCTCAACACATACAAAATGTACTAGTGTAACTTTATAGTCAAGACAGACTAATACCAATTTACATTACAACCGTTCCAATGGTTTGTCCAAATCCATCTTGGTTGTGACCTACTATTTATAATCTATAAGGAACTGATAGCATGATCTTCTGTGTGACACCACACACCATGTTATCTACAATATAGACTAATCTGGACAATAGCATTAACATATGTAACAAATATAAAATGCAAACATTTGATCATAATGAATCTCATATCATAAAGATGTTCATACAAAAGCTAGGCTTATAGTATACATCCTAACAAGCAGATCTTCATAAAATATCTCAATGGCGCCCGTTTGTAATAGATTCGAGATGTTGATACTACTATAGAACTCTGGAGCCTTCATTTGCGATATGTTAGGGCTTACGATGTTCCTGCATTCGGAAGTACAATGGAGCTATATAGTTTTGATTTTGTTTTCAGAGATAAAATGGTTATTTATTAAAAAATATCTATTTATTATGTATATTATATTCGTATGTAATTTCCAATTTCATTTTTTTCACATAAAATTTAGGGTGATACAATCCATGGAGTTGCTCGTAAACCTCATCTTGAAAAGATTCGTGATAAGGTTATAAAAGGAAAAATATATGTACTTTCTAACTTTATTGTTTCAAAGTACGACTCCACCATGAGAACATCTGAAATCAAAGTTGAAGTTCCTATTATATGGAAAAACACATCTTGAGGAAGATTATTACCATGAATTTTATGGTGTGTGCCTTTTTATTTATAATTAAATTTTTCAAATTTGGAAAAGATTTTATGAAATAACAAATTGTGATTGATCGTGGCTGGTCAAACTTTGCAGTTTTTATTTGTGACTGATTGTCGCTGGTAAAACATTAAAGTTTTTACTTGTAACGAAATGAAAAATAATTTTGAAAGGATATTTTTAAAATTGAATGATATTTTTCCCACATGATTTCACTTTATCAAATTTACACGTTCACATAAACGTTCATATATAATTTCTCAAATAAATCCCACACATAATTTCTAAAATAATCTAACGCACAAATCCCACACGTTATCTGAGTTCTTCATTTGATTGAGCAGATCTTCATAAAATATCTCAATGGCGCCTGTTTGTAATATGATTCGAGATATTGATACTACTAGAAAACTCTAGAGACTTCGTTTGCGATATGTTAGGGCTTACGATGTTCCTGCATTCGGAAGTACAATTGAGCTATATAGTTTTGATTGTGTTTTTAGAGATAAAATGGTTATTTATTTAAAAATATCTATTTATTATGTACATTATATTCGAATGTAATCTCCAATTTCATTTTTTTCACATAAATTTTAGGGTGATACAATCCATGGAGTTACTCGAAAACCTCACCTTGAAAAGATTCGTGATAAGGTTATGGAAGAAAAAATGTATGTACTTTCTAACTTTATTGTTTCAAATTACGACTCCACCTTGAGAACATCTAAATCAAAGTTGAAGTTCCTATTTTATGGAAAAACACATCTTGAGCAGTATCAAGATAATGACTATCCTAATAATCTATACATTCTTAAACCATTTAACGAGATTATTACCATGAATTTCTTGGTATGTGCCTCTTTTATTTATAATTAAAATTTTCAAATTTGAAAAGATTTTATGAAAAAAAAAAATTTGACTGATCGTGGCTGGTCAAACTTTGCAGTTTTTATTTGTGACTAATCGTCGCTGGTAAAAAATTACAGTTTTTATTTGTAATTAAATGAAAAATAATTTGGAAAGGATATTTTAAAAACGGTTATTTTCCCACACGATTTCGCTTTATCAAATTTACACGTTCACATACACGTTCATATATAATTTCTCAACTTAATCTCACACATAATTTCTAAAATAATCTAACGTACAGATCCCACAGATAATCTGAGTTCTTCATTTGATTGAGCAGATCTTGATAAAATATCTCAATGGCGCCCGTTTGGAATATGATTCGAGATATTGATATTGCTAGAAGACTTTGGAGTTCGTGTGCAATGTGTTAGGGCTTACGATGTTCCCGCATTCGGAAGTACAATGGAGCTATATAGTTTTAATTGTGTTTTCATAGATAAAATGGTTATTTATTTAAAAATATCTATTTATTAGGTATATTATAGTGGAATGTAATCTCTAATTTCAAATTTTTCCACATAAATTTTAGGATGATACAATCCATGGAGTTGCTCGAAAACTTTAGCTTGAAAAGATTCGTGATAAGGTTATAGAAGGAAAAACGTATGTACTTTCTAAATTTATTGTTTCAAAGTATGACTCCACCTTTAGAACATCTGAATTAAAGTTGAAGTTCCAATTTTATGGAAAAACACATCTTGAGGAGTATCAAGACGATGACTTTCCTAATAATCTGTACATTTGTAAAACATTTGACGAGATTATTACCATGAAAACCACTGAACAAACTGTCCTATTTGGTAAGGATTACATTAGTTTTTATGAATTTATTTTATTTTTAAATTTATTATTGTTAATGATTATTATTTAATAATATTATTTTACCAACATTAATGCAGATTTAGTAGGAAGAATTATTGCATTTGATCCACCGAGAAAGACTGAAAGTGGCAAGAGATTGATGGAAATTATAATTGAGGATCTGCGGTATGTTTATTTAATTTAGATGTAATTTTATGAAATGTAACTATATTATATTAATTGTGTTTTAATAATCATTTCATGTATGTCAGGAAACTACAACTCATTGTTACTTTGTGGGAGGATTGTATAGATACAATATTTCCAGATATAGAATTGGAAAACAAGGAGCCTAAAATCCTAACTCTTCAATTTGGTAGGGTGGTCAATTTCAAAACTAGGTATACATTGTTTTATTGTTATTTCATTTTTAAAAATTTTGTAATCTCATATGATTTACTTTTGTTTTGTAATTATTGTGATGTGATCTTTTTCACGTACTTATTAATGATATATATATATATTAATATATTTAGTTTTGTTTCATAATTAATGTGATCTATTAATTTCATATGATTTAGTTTTGTTTTTTAATTATTGTGATGTAATCTATTTCACGTACTTATTATATATATATATATATATTGTGTAATTTGATCTGTATAAAATTGTATAAAATCATACTTTGAAATATCAGATTAATTATTGTGATTTGTTTTACATACTTATTTGGATATATTCTTTAATTTGATATAACGCATAAAATTATAGATGATCTTACTGATGAATATCAAATCTTACTGATAAATATCGGATTAATTATTATGATTTGTTTTACGTAATTAATGATATATTTATATTATTTAATCTAATTCGCATAAATTCGTTACTCTAATCTGGTTTACGCACTTATTAATAACATATAAATATATATATATATGTTGTTTTATCTGATCCGCGTAAACAAATTTCAAATCTGATTGGTAAATCTTATTAATGATATATTTATATTATTCAATCTGATTCACATAAACAAATTTCAAATCTTTATGTTAGATTAATTAGTATGAGCTTTTGTATATGGTTTTTTAAATTTTTTTACATATTGATCTATGTATTGTAGAAATTAATCAAGTTAGCAATGCGTTTCATGCTACCAAGTGTGTTATCAATTACATTGATCCTCAAACAAAAGAATTTAGAAAGAGGTAAGTTATTTTCTAAAAATATTTACAATAATTAGAATGTTTAATGTTTCTTTTCTCAATAGTTTAAATGTCGTTATAATTTGAAAATTGTAACATAATTTACTTATTTAGTTTGGAGAAACTCCCTTTTAGCTACAACAACAGTGAGTGGTTTGTCTGAAGCATCTGAAAATTCTATTACAAATGAGTTTCTTACTGGAACGGCCGTTGTGAAATCTATCAATGACATTGAGAATTTAAGAAGAGGTATGTGCACAAAAAAATTTGAGTTATTTCTTACATTAATAAGTTTAATATTTTCCAATTTAATTATTATGACTTGGAATAAAATGTAAACCTTATTTTTTCCTATGTGCAGGCAAATTATGATCAATATTAGATTTATGCCTCAATTCTTGAGGTCAAAAATTACAACAGCTGTTGGTATTTATCACATGCAGTGTGTTTTAAAAAGGTTGATTATGTAGATGGAAAGTTGATGTGTACCAAGTGTGGTAATGTTAAAACTGAAGAACGATATAGGTATGTGATTAAATTTCAATTAAAATAAATTATATATAGAATTTTCAAATTTATTTTTAATTTAAATAACATTATGAACTTAATGAAGGTACGTTTGGCTAATAAATATGACAATGCATTGTTTGTCATTTGGGATAAAGAGCGTATCCAATTGCTTGGCATGAATGCATTTGACTATAAAACTAAAGTTGTAGGTTTTTTTAAATTTTAATTGTGTAAAGTTTTTTATCCATACATGTTATAATATTATTATAATTAAAATTAAAAGTATGTCATTTTTTATTATAGGAGGCAAATCCTGAGTATCTTTCTGAAGGGTTAGAGAACTTGAACGAACATGATGTTCTTTTCAAGATTAAGCCGATCAATATCGAAAGTATGATGACTCATTCTCAGTGGTGAAATTGACTGAGGATCCTGATTTAAAAGCTAGATTTGATGATACAAATTGTGAGAGTCAAGTAAGTCCATAAATTTGTAATACTTTCAATTAACATCTGTATTTTTATTACTTCATTTATATTGTATTACCAAAAAAAATTGTAGGGGTCAATGTAGCATCCCAGACCAAAAACGAAGCATAATTGATTAATTAAATATTAAACCCTTAATTAATTCATTATGTATGCTAATCTTGACTGTTTAATTTAATTACGTGCATTTCAGATACGTGTTTAACGCCGGTTTTAGATGGATATAATTTCTAGACATGGAACCTGGAAGATTTTTATACCATTAGATGCATAACGGAAAAACAAGAAGATAGACACAAACTAGAGGTCAATCGGAGACCCGTAGCTCAAGTTGCGACAAAAAGGGCAAAATACGAAGTTTCGGAAAAAACAAGAGATGGAATCTTGATGAATAGTGAAAAGAATATTCCTACGTGAACAGTAATCTACCCTAGTGAACAGTAACTTTCTAAAATTTATAAATAGGGGCTCATTCGGTTCATTTTTCCACCGTTTTTCTGAGCGAGCCAAACGCGATGAAAACACGTAAGTTTCTCTCTCCCCTCTATATTCCGTCTCCGGCGGAAAAAATTCAAACTCGTCGGTTTTGGTCGATTTTCACACAGATCGTAGGTCTCGTCGAGATGAGTCTATGACAACTTCCGACATTCAATTCCAACTTTCCGTTAGCCGGAAAACGGTAAAAAACGGTCTCCAAACCTTAAACCCTATTTCTTGCCAACTTTCTCTCTCCTCTGATTTCTCTCTCTCTCCTCCTCCTCTCGCCGTAGCAGTTGCCGGAGCACCTGCTGGGTTGATGGTGAGTCGTCGTGGGTGGTGGTGCCGGAGCTACAGCAGGCTGTGTATGTATGATCGTGCATGTGTGTGTGTTTTAGTGTGTGTTTTGTGTGTACGGGTGTTGTGAGCTGGGGAGGGCAGCACTGGTGGCGCCGCCGTGTGGGAGCAGTGAGCCGGCGCTGGTGATGCACCGGCGAGGCCTGGTGGTGGTGGCCGGTGGCTACCAGGTTGTGGTTTGAGTGTGTGTGTGTGTGTAAGCATGCGTGTGTGTGTATATGTTTGCTGTTGTGATGGTGGCCGGAATTGAATCAGGTGGCAGGGGGTGGTTGCCGGCGACTAGAAGTCACCGGCCGGAGTTTGGTTGGTAGGTTTTGTTTTTGGCATACGCGATGTCAAAGGCTTTTGCGGTGGATTTTTCTGGCACTGTTCATGACGGAATCCGGCGAGAAATGGCCGGAGTGGGTAGCCGGCGGTGCAGGCTTTTCGGTGGTCGAAGTGGTGGTGGCGCAGGACGGCGGAGCCGCAGCTGGTGGCGCCGGGAAGGTGGCTGGTCGAGCAGGGCGACGCCGGGAGCGCTAGGCGTCGAGCTGCCAAGAAAACACGGTAGCTGTTAAGACGGGTGTCGATGCTGCCGAGAAAACTTGGTAGCTGCCGAGAAAAGCTGCCGAGCTACCAAGAGAAGCTGACCCGCCGCCGAGACCTGCCAAGACGCGCGCGCACTGGGCGCGCGAGGCTGCCGAGAATGCCGAGCCTGGCCGAGGGCACCGGGTGTCGGCCGCGTGCTACGCTTGGGGGGAGATGGGTGTGCGCGCGACGTCGTGTTTTCAATCCGATTCCATTTTTCTCCGTCGTATGTTGTCATCGAGTCGTCACCGACAAGATGTCGTTGACCGGGGGTCGTGGGTCCCTGTCAAAGTCAACCATTTGACCAAAATTACCAATATACCCATCAACCTTAAAATGCTCCGTTCGAGCTCGTTTCAACTCCGATCGAGCTCTTTCTCTTTCCGTAGTGATCCAAATTTATTTCTCTTTTATAACAGTTGCTGAACTGAAACTTCCATCCTCGTTTTCTCAAAATCAATCTTTAGATCCCTCGATCCGTCGTGTCTTTAACGATCGTTCTTTTTCTGGAATCCGTTATACCTTTAATTATACATATTTAGAATCTAAGAAATGTTATAACTTGTGTAGGCTACCAGTTGGATTAGTCATTGAGATACTGATCTTTGGTACTTGCTACTCACGTGGTAAACCACCGAACAAAGTGGGGGTAACCTCTAATCCCTAATAACTTTATGTTTTCTGTATTTAACGCATGATAATGATAATGATCGCATAAATGTAAACTTGATGTGTGCATGTGAATTGTTGAATCCTACGTGTGGTGGGGGTAACTTCTGAACTCTAACCCTTATGTTTCCATTAATAAATGCTTTTGTGTTTTGAGATAAATGTTGTGATGATATGTCTTGTGAATGTGGTAATTTCTAAACCTCTATGTTGTGATGGATTTGATATATGAACTGATGTGAATATTGTGGACAAATTTTTTTGATCCTAGGGATGGACTTGGTGGTCCGTAAATACACTGGAATTTGGTGGTCCGTAAATACACCGGGATTTGGTGATCTATAAATACACCGGGACTTGGTGGTCCGTAAATACATCGGTAGCTAAGGATGGGATGGGTCATCCATTAAGGAAATGATTTACGTGTTATGCCATATATGTTTATATTGTGTAACTGCTTAATAATTATTTGAACATGGAAAGTATTCCCACGAGTGTATTCAACGTACTCATTGCCCACCTGTACTCACACTACAGGAGATGAAGAAAGTCAAGATGCGTAGAGAGGATGGTGTCACATCAAACTTTTCCTTTTTGCATTCAAAACTTAATGTTCAAACGATGTTGTATATAACTTCTCATTTTGTAAAAGTATATCGTCATTTTCTGCAGATGGATCCTAATGTATTTTCCGCTGCTATATTAAATATTTTATTTCGGCTAGATGCCGAGGATTTGTATTTTGTAAAATCGTCTCCTTTCTGTTTCCAAAGGTTTCTGTTTTATTTCATGCACGTCTTTTTCCTCTTCTTTCTTCACGCCCACAAAGAAAACTCTGATAAATTTTATGAAAAGAAAACGGGGCGTGACAGATGGTATCAGAGCTTAGTTCTTCCCTTTGTAGAGCTTTGCTCAAACTGGTTTTATAAAAAGTAAATGAGAAAAACATGTTTCTAAACGTGAAAATGGTTTTGAAAAGAAATAAGATAAGCATCATCCTCTCTCTATAAGTGTCTCTCCCTGATAATAGAACTTGATAAAAAGAGTGTTTCTCTGTTATGTGTTATCTTGTTTGCGTGATATAAACTGTATAAGTTTGACGGGGTGTTACGGATATTGTTCCACGATAAAAAGATCTTTTAAAAACCTTCTTGATGTCGCTACAATCGACGTATTGCTCTTGGCCGCCGCCACAAGGGCCTCTGACTACAGTAGCGTGAACCCATGTGGGTAACCACCGTACCGTTGACTGCAGCAACGCGAGCTCGTGTGCGTAAATGGTCATTTGCATTAGCAGATGTTGTGTGACTGATAGTTGAGATTACCATTGGCCCTTGTTTACAACAGGGTGAGCTAGTTGGTGTGTTTTTCTTGTTCGTGGTTGTAATATGTAACGTTGCTTTTGATGCTTGAGGTCAATGGGACCATGTGTGGATATCTACGATATGTTTAATGATGTACTTTTCTGGTTGGTTTATGCAAGTTGAGTATATGTTATCATACATGATAATATTATGCTAACATGATAAATGAATGACAAAGAAATCTATTAAGATTCTTATATGATTTGTGGAATAATGTTTATCGGTGTCATGTTACTTGCTATTCGTTTCTCTGTGGCTTTATATATTGTTGGGTTATGTGGGGTAGATGATAAGGGTTAGTTTTCATATGTTGTCTCTAGAATTATGCCTAGAGGACGACCTCGAAGCCGAAACGGGAGGTAGATGCAAGCATGGGAGATCTAGTGTCTGTACTGAGACGATTGGAACAACATTTTGAGGTTACTCAAAGCGTACCAATGCCAGCAAGATCTGAACCGAACATGATATATGAACAGTTTCGGCGTTTCAATCCACCGACATTCAATAGAAAGGGCAAACCAGCTGACGTCGAAGAATGGCTAAGGTCGCTAGATCGTTTGTTTGGACACCTAACCTGCACGAAAGAGCAAAAGATCTCGTGCACGGTGTTTCAACTCACAGAAGAGGCTTGACATTGGTGGGACTCGTACGAGAGGACCTTATTGCCTAATCAAAGAGAAGAGATGACATGGGAAGATTTCAAGGAAGTGGTCGCTCATCATTTTATACCTTGATCCCACCAAGATGAAAAAGAAACTGATTTTCTACATCTCCGTCAAAGAATCGCGACGGTAGGAGAGTACGAGCGGAGGTTTAATCAATTGAGTAGATATGCAAGTCACTTGGTTGACACTGACAACAAGAAGGCCCGATGTTTTGAAAAGGGTCTTCGCTCGGAGATCAGTTCAATTCTGGCAGGTTAGGGACACATGACCTATGCCACTATCGTCGAAAGAGTCCAAGAGATCTCCTCTCGTTTACACTTGGATAGGTTGCCGCCCAAGAAGTTTAACGAGGTACCCGGAAAGAGGAAGTGGATTGAGCCAAGTCAAAGCTTCGATCAAAATAAATTCCCAAGGACTAATAATACACCGCTTCTACCTATTTCTAGGCCAAGGAACTCATGTCCTAAGTATGGAAAGTCGTATATAGGACCATGCTGGCAAGAGACTCAGAATTGTTTCAGGTGTGGAGAACCTAGACATGTAGTGAGGGATTGTCAGAAGCGCAGACATTCAACAGTGCAAGAGACTCAAAATTGTTTCAGGTGTGGAGAACCTGGACATATCGTGAGAAACTGTCAGAAGTATAAATGTTCAACAGCTACAACACCGGGGCCGAGGCTAGGGGCAGGCAAGGCTCGGGCTTTCACTCTCAATCACCAGAGGCTGCCGAGAGATAGATTACAGACGATGAACTGTTAGTTTTATATGTGTAGATAGATGTGTGGTGGCTTTTACCTTGTAGTAATGAACAAGATCCTTTTGTATAATATATGAGCTACCCATCTTTTGCTAATCGATGGAATCCACGTTTACTTTTCCATCGCGTTTCATGTTTTATTTCTTCACCTATAGGATTGTTGTGACATCGGATCTGTGGAAGTATGAAGATGGTAGGATAGTCGCCAAAACCTTAGAGGTTAGTATCTCGTCAGGGAAAACGGTAAAGACAAAACACATATACCGTCACCTTAAGATCGCTTTTGAAGATAAGATTCTTCTAGTTGATTTTCATGCTTTAGGGATGGACTGGCTAGAGTCCAATCGCGTAGTAATCAACTGCCGTGCAAGAGAGATTATCTTTCAGGTCCATGAAAAACCGGAGTTCACTTTCCATAGGACACGAGTCAAAGTTGACACAAGAATTATACCAGCCATGAAGGCAACTAAGATGCTTAGCAACAAAAATTATGAAGCTCGATTGGTCAACATGGTAAATCCCGAGCAGGGATCAATATTTATCGAGAATGTGCCGGTGATAAAGAAATTCTTGGACGTCTTCCCAAAGGATTTACCCGGCCCTCCGCCAGATAGACAGGTGACCCTCAAGATTGATCTCGTACCCGGATCAGCACCAGTGTTGGAAGCTCCAAATGGGAGTAGCTCAGGACTCACCAAAGATCTGAGCATTGAACTTAGCCAAATAATCGAGGCTTGCAAGTTCCTTGATGAGAAATAGAAGGAACAAAACAACACGGGATTAAGAGGATGAGATTTGAGGCTTGTAAGTTCCTTGATGAGAAATGGAAGGAACGAAACAACACGGGATTAAGAGGATGAGATCCTGGCAAAGTAGCCAATCTTGTCGTTCCTAAGTACACGTTTGATTTCGAGGATGAAATTCTTTTAAAGGGTAAGAGATGTAGCACTCCGGATAAAAAACGAAGCATAATTGATTAATTAAATATTAAACCCTTAATTAAATTATTATGTGCACTAATCTTGATTGTTTAATTTAATTATGTGCGTTTCAGATACGTGTTTAACGCCGGTGTTAGATGGATATAATTTCTAGACATGGAACCTGGAAGGTTTTTATACTATTAGATGCATAACGGAAAAATAAGAAGATAGACACAAACTAGAGGTCAATTGGAGACCCGTAGCTCAGGTTGCGGCAAAAATGGCAAAATACGAAGTTTCAGAAAAACGAGTGGTGGAATCTTGATGAATAGTGAAAAAGAACAGTAACCTACCCTAGTGAACAGTAACTTTTCTAAAATTTATAAATAGGGTCTCATTCGGTTCATTTTCTCACCATTTTTCTGAGCGAGCCAAACAGACGAAAACACGTAGGTCTCTCTCTCCTCTCCCCCTCTCTCTTCCCTTTATATTCTGTCTCCGGCGCGCCGCCGTCGGAGTTCGTCGGAAAAATTCAAACTCGTCGGTTTCGGCTGATTTTCGCACAGATCGTAGGTCTTGTCGAGATGAGTCTAAGACAACTTCTGGAATTCAATTCTGACTTTCCGTTTGCCGGAAAATGGTGAAAAATGGTCTCCAAACCCTAAACCCTATTTCTTGCCACCTTTCTCTCTCTTCCTCCTCTCGTCGTAGCAGTCGCCAAAGAAGCTGCTAGGGTTGCTAGTGAGCCACCGGAGGGGTGGCGGTGCCGGAGCAGTAGCAGGATGTGTATGTATGATCGAGCATGTGTGTGTGCTTTAGTGTATGTTTTGTGTGTGCAGGTGTTGTGAGCTGGTGTTAGGATATTTCTGAATAGGTTTTGATGAGACAAATGTCATAATAGATGATCTTTTAGACTACCCATATTCCACGTTCTATAAGTGGAATCTAGCTTATCTATCTTATCTTCTTTTGAGATGTTTTCAAGATGTTATACATGACGGAAAGATAGGAAATTCAAGAAAAGCAGGATTATGAAATTGAAGACTCGAAGACTGCCCTTCTTAGTAAAAAGTCAGTTATCCAGAGTTGAAATTAGAATCAGAAACATGAATCAGCAAATGACAACCAAGAGAATTTCCAGGAATAGTAAGCTAAAGTAGAACAGAAAGGAGATGCAGGACAGGAAGTTGACTTTAGGATTCAGGAACAGGAAGTTGTTACGAATCAGAATCTTGGCACAAAACAGGAAGAGTCTACTATTTTCATAAATGCAAGAAGCAACTCTCCAGCCAATTCAATGCAGTACGAGGTCTATATTGATAACCATACGAGGTTTAAAACCTATCGAAGTTACCAGTAGAGAGAAGCAAGTGAAGAGCCAATGAGGTGTCGCCACCTGGAAAGCGGCTCTGCAAAATACTGCAACAAAGAGCATGTAGCCATTAATGCAAATCAGAGTAGACCATGCCCCTAAACTCTGATCTCCGGCGATGCATTAATTATGAAGATTTGAAGATCTATTTGAATTGCAACAGAACTATGTCTTCTCTTCAACAGGCATCTTTCTACATATATAAATAGAAGGTTGAACTGACCTTGAAGACTACTGAACAACTGAGATCATATTCTTTCTAAAAGCTATCACACTTAAGCTATCAAGCCTTCTTGTTAAGTCACTCAACCTTCGATGCCAGTTTACCAGTCAAGCATTCGAGCTAGCACGTTCAAGACTGACTTCAACAACACAGTTGAAGAAATCTATATACTTTTAACCATTTGTGATGTGTGCGCTAGGTTGTGTTTGGTGTAACTTAGTTGATAGGATTATATCCTTGCTAAGTATATAGTCTTGTGTAGGCTATTTGCCCTGTGTGGGATTTGTACCCTGTGTGGGTTGTAACCTAAGAATCTGAGATTCTGTAGGTATAGCTTATTAGGAAGAGGTTTGTAGAGTGGAGACTTGTAAATCAAACTGACCTAACGAAGTTCCTCCTCAATGAATGAGTAGAGTGGACGTAGAAGGATTACACAACCTTCGAACCACTATAAGCCATAAGTGTTTATTTGTTTTGAATGCATGTTGTGTTTATTGTATATCTATATTGTTGCATGTGTCATAAGCATACTGATCAAAGATACTTTACTAAAATCATATTGCGAAAAGAAAACGTGTTTGCAAAATAGGAAACTCTATCTTAGTTTAATCTGTTGTGTACTGTGATTCGAGACAGGAACCTGATCAGCATTGTGCCAGGTTACTGACTCCAATCGGGTTGTTGTTTCTCTTTGGAATCAGGAACCTATTCTTAAAAAGAGTTTTGAAAAGATTTTGTAAAAATCGATAGAGGTTCATTCACCCCCCCTCTGAACCTCTGACCACCACTTGGGACCCAACAAGTGGTATCAGAGCTAGTTGGGTTTTAACAGCCAACTTTTCTGGCTACCTACCCAGATCCACTCGTTTTGATTTGCAAAAACCATTTTTCTTTTCTTGAGAGCAAAATCATAAATTTAGCATAAGCATGGATTTCTCACACCACAAGCTACCTATGTTTTCCATAG
Source organism: Scutellaria galericulata (assembly GCA_946896805.1). NCBI lineage: Eukaryota > Viridiplantae > Streptophyta > Magnoliopsida > Lamiales > Lamiaceae > Scutellaria > Scutellaria galericulata. The sequence continues at coordinate 14,184,983 of OX335788.1, forward strand.
ATGAGTATGATGACTGGAGGATACGCATGGATGCTCATCTGTCGGCCATGCACGATGAGATGTGGTATGTCATAAATGAAGGACCACCGGTGATCTACAAAGTTAATCTTAATTATGTAGCACAACTTCGGGAACAAAGACGAACCGAAGAAGCTGCGGCAACAACAAGTGGAGAAGCAGAAGGTGCAACGATCATTGACGATGGTACTGAAGCACTACCAAGAGCCGGACCACGAGAGTCCGGATCTGCCCACAAAAGAGTCCCTCCACCTCAGGAATACATTGTCAAGGAAAGATATGAATACACTCCTGAAGAAAGGAAAAGAGCCAACCTTGACAATGTGGCAAAAAATGCCCTATTTCTTATAATGGATAAAGGCACTTTCAGCAAAGTAAGAAGATGCAAGACAGCAAAAGAAATTTGGGAAAAGCTAACGGTAATCTGTGAAGGCAATGAACTAGATAAAGATAACAGGATTTCAAAGGCTACACAGCTATATGAGCAATTCACCATGAAGCTAGGAGAAACTCTTGAAGAACTCGACTTAAGATTCACAACTATCATCAGTGAGCTAGAATCATTAGGAAAAAGCTATAAGCAAAATGAGAAAAACCTGAAGGTTTTAAGAGTTTTACCGTTGGAATGGCACAGCAAGGAAACCGCAATGAGAGTTTCTCTGGATCTCAATGCGATGAGTACTTTTGATTTGTTCTCAGACCTCAAAGCTTTCGTGTTTGATATTGAAAGGAGAAAGAAAGAGGCTGAAGGATCAAACTCCAAAGTGACAGCACTCACTACTAGGCAATAAGATCCTGCCATCTCAAGTAGTAGCAAACTGAAGAGCAAACAGAAAGAAGCGCCAGCTGAAGATACTTAGGAAGAAATGGCACTCTTATTGAAGAAGTTCAAAAGATTTCTGAAAACTAACAACAAAGGAAACGACTTCAGAAAGAAAGCTCATAACTCAGAAATGAGCTCCCAGATAAGGCCACAACAGCAAGCAAACTCAGATTCGTCCGACTTATGCTACAACTGTAGGAAACCTGGCCACTTTACCAGAAACTGTCCACATTCTCAAGTACACAAGTACCCAGAAAATGAAAGACTACAGAGGAGATATGATAAGCAGAAAATCAGAGCCATCCTTAGTGAAACAGAAGCCTTAAAAGCAGTAAGCAGCTCCAAGGAAGAAAACAAGGGTGACTACTCATTTGAGAGTGATTTTGATAGCTCTACCTCTGATGAAGAAGCACTACTTTGCTTAATGGTCGATGATTGTGAAGACAATGAAGAAGACGAGGAACAATTGCCAGTGTCATGCCCCGTTTTCTTTTACTAAAATATCAGAGTTTTCTTTATGGGTGTGAAGAAAGAAGGGGAAAAAGACGTGCATGATATAAAATAGAAATCTTTGGAAATAGATAGGAGATGATTTTACGAATACAAAACCCTCGGCGTCTAGCCAGATTAAAACATTTAAAACATAGCAGCGGAAAATCATCAGGATCCTTTACAAAGAAGATGAACGGTTTATCTTTTACAAACGTGAATTATATACAACATCGCTTGAACTTTAACCTTTGAAAAAAAAAGCTTGATATGGCGCCACCCTCTCTACGCATCTTGACATTCTTCATCTCCTGTAGTGTGAGTACAGGTGGGGGTGAGTGCGTTGAATACACTCGTGGTGAATACTTTTTTAGTTTAAGCAGATACACAAATCAAACATATATAACACATAGCACATAATTCGGTTCTTTAATGGACACCCAACTCATGACTCACCAATGGCCACACAGCCTCATGAGCACAAAGCCCGTGACTCGCTAATGGACACACCACACAGCCTAATGAGCACATAGCCCATGACTCGCTAAGGTACACACCACACAGCCTAATGAGCACAAAGCCCATGACTCACTAAGGTACACACCACACAGCCTAATGAGCACAAAGCCCATGACACACTAGTGGACACTTTAAACAAAAGCATATAAACACAGCACATAAGGTTTAACAATTCATTTAATATCTTAACACATATGACAAACATCGAATAGGGCAAACTGTAGACAGATAAAGAGATAACAATTACCCCCACAGATCAAACATACATAAGTTCATAAGCATGCGTTCATTCATCATCATAATATATTGAATACGGAAACATATAGTTAATAGGGTTTAGAGGTTACCCCCACCTTATTCGGTGGTTACCACGTGAGTCGCAAGCATCAAAGATTCAAGTATCACAAGCTCCTAATAGCCTACATAAGTCACGGTGTTTCTTAGATCCTTAACAAACATAATTAAAGCTATAAAAACTCCTGGTGAAAGAAATGATCGTTTACTATGCGGTGGATCGAGAGATCTAAAGATTGGAGTCCAAGAAACGAGAGCGTCAGATCTGTCCAAGTAGCTGAGATGTTAGGGAATGGAATTTGGGTCACGACGGAAAAAGAATGAGCTCGATCGGAGTTGAAACGAGCTTGAACGGAGCATTTTAAGTTTAGGGGTATTTTGGTAATTTTGGTCAAGAGTTGACCTTGACCGGGACCCACAACTCCCGTCGACTCGATGAAAATATCGGAAACGGATCGACATGCGAAAACGCTCGCCGACGCGCACCCAGCGCGTGCAACTCCCGGTGCACGCATCACGCGCCCAGCGCTCGGCGTCTCTCGGCAGCATCTTCTTGGGTCTCAGCGGCTGCTAAGTTTTCTCGGCAGCGGGTCAGCTCCACTCGGCAAGGGCCAAGATTTCTCGGCAAGCGCCCACCCGGCGCGCGCAGCCTCCAGCACTCCCGGCGTCGACCTGCTCGATCAGCCACCTTCCCGGCGCCGCCCTCCGCCGCCTCCACCTCGTCCGCCGGATACCTCGCACCGCTGGCTATCACCTCCGGCCATTCCTCGCCGGATTCCGGTGGTGAATAGTACCCAAATCCTAGCCGTAAAAACCTTCGATACCTTGTTTTTCTAACCCAACCCCAACTTTCAAAACTCAAGCTGGCGACTCCCAGTCACCGGCGGCCCTTCCTAGACCCCCGGCCGGTGACCTCCCATCGCCGGCAACCTCTTCCGACCACTCCCTCACCAGAAAGCGGTGGTGAACAGTAGCAGTACCCTCAAACACACACACCAAAAACACACTCAAACACCTCCCAAAACTACTCCAGCCGGTGACTTTCCGGCACCGATCACCACCCCAAAACCAACCCAAACTCTTCCCCATCACCCCGAATAGCTCCAGCAAAAGGAAAAAACCAAAACCACCAAGAAACGAGAGAGAAACGGGAGAGAGAAAAGGTGATAAAAATAAGGGTTTAGGGTTTGGAGACCGTATTTCGCCATTTCCTGGCGAACGGAAACTCAGAATTGAATTCCGGAAGCTGTTCTAGACTCGTCTCGACGAGGCCTACATTGTATGCAAAAATCGGCCGAAACCGACAACGTTGAGATTTTCCGGCCACCGCCGGCGTCAGTTCCGATGGCGGCGTGCCGGAGACAGAAAACTGAAAAGAGAAAGAGAGGAGAGAGTGAGTTACTTGTTTCGGCTCGTTCAGCTCCTTCGAAAAAATGATGAAAAATGAATCGAAAGAGTCCCTATTTATAGAAATGGAAAAGGCACTATTCACATAGGGTAGGGTCATTGTTCATAGGGTAAGGTACTGTTCATAATAAGGCTTGGTTATTGTTCGGTTGAAAAGTCTCTGTTACTATTCACATAAATATCTTCCGTTTTTCTAAAACTTTGGGTTTTGCCCTTTTCATCTCCGTTTGAGCTACGGGTCTCCGATTGACCTCTAATTAGTGTCTATCTTCTCGTTTTTTCCGTTACGCATCTAATGGTGTAAAAATATCCTATGTTCCATGTCTAATAAAATTATCGATCTAAATCGGGCATTAAACACGTATCTGAAACGCACGTAATAAATTAAACAGTCAAAATAAATGCACGTACTTATTAAATCATGTGTTAAATATTTAATTAATAAATTATGCTCATTTTGATCCGAGGCGCTACAGCCAGAGAGCAGTAGTGATGTATGGTATATAGATAGTGGCTGCTCCAGACATATGACTGGCAACAAGGCTGGATTAAGAGATTTCCAACCACGTAAAGGTCCTAAGGTAATCTTTGGAGATGACTCCAAAGGAAGCACCAAAGGTACAGGAACTTGATCCGAGGTGATACAAGCATCAGTGATGTATCATATGTCAAAGGACTGAAATATAATCTCTTGAGTATCAGTCAATTTTGTGACAAAGGATATTCAGTGGAGTTCAACCTCAACAAATGTCTGATCAGAGGCAACAAGACAAATGAGGTTAAACTTACTGGTACCAGGAGAGGCAACATCTATCTTGCCGACTAGACTTCAACACGGCAGCCAACATGTTTCATCGCAAAAAGTTCTCCAGAGCTGAGCTGGCTATGGCACAAAAGGATGAGACATTTGAATTTCAAAATAATCAACAAGCTGGCAAGAAAGAATCTGGTAAGAGGTCTACCAGATGTTGCGTATAAAAAGGAAAGTGTATGTGGAGCTTGTCAAAAAGGAAAACAAGTAAAAAGCTCATTCAAGGATAAGATCCAAAGATCATCATACAGGATATTGGATCTCCTGCATTTGGATCTGTTTGGACAAGTGGAACTTGTTAGTGTAAGTGGGAAGAAGTATTCCCTAGTTATTGTGGATGATTACTCCAGATTCACTTGGACCATCTTTCTGTCCAAGAAGTCAGAAACTCAATACAAGCTTCCAGAATTTATGAAGAGAATACAGAATGAGAAGAATCTGAACATTGTTAAGATAAGATCAGACAGAGGAACTGAGTTCACCAACAAATTTATAGAAAAGTATTGCTTAGAAAATGGGATCAATCATGAATATTCTGCAGCAAGAACTCCTCAACAGAATGGAGTTGCAGAAAGAAGAAACAGAACCCTGAAGGAAGCTGCAAAGACTATGATTGCGGATGCTGGGGTCCCTAAGAGATTTTGGACAGAAGCAACGAGCACATCATGCTACACTCAGAACAGATGCCTGATCAACAAAGACCATGACAAAACTCCTTTTGAGGTATGATATAGAGTAACACCTAGTATTTCATACTTACATATCTTTGGATGCAGGTGTTACATATTAAACAATGAAAAGGAGCACTTCAAGACCTTTGATGAAAAATCGGATGAAGGAGTATTCTTAGGATACTCTTCAGTAAGCAAGGCCTTCAGGATATTCAACAAGAAAAGTCTGATTGTGGAAGAATCAATGCATGTGGTATTTGATGAACCACACTGTGATACTGCTGAGCTGAAAAAATTAAAAGAGGATGTATCCAAAATCAAGATCAAGGATCAACAGTAAGATACATAGATGGAGTCCCAGTCCCAGCAGAAATGGGTACTACAAGCTATTCACAGAATACTAGTCATAAGGAAATAGCAACACAGAATGCTGAACAACAAGCAGAAAGAACTCAGCAGACCAACAATAACCACATACAGGAAGTTGGTGATCAACAGGTTACTGTCCAACAACATACTCACTTCTTTGAGCCCGATAGAACTTGGTTAAAAGATCATCCAAGAGATCTTGTAATCGGCAATATCAATAAGGGAGTAAGAACAAGAAGAGCATGAACTCAAGAATCACTGTTCACATGCTTCATATCACAGGAAGAATCTAAGAGTGTGGAGGAAGCTCTTAAAGACAGTAGCTGGATTCAGGCCATGCAGGAAGAGCTAAATGGATTTGAAAGGAACCATGTATGGAGATTGGTTCCAAGGCCTGATCATCAAGGAGTTATTAGAACAAAGTGGGTGTTTAAAAACAAGTTAGATGAATCTGGAAATAAGGCAAGATTAGTAGCAAAAGGATATTGTCAGGAAGAAGACATAGATTTTGATGAGACTTTTGCCCTAGTTGCTAGACTTGAAGCAATAGGGATATTTCTGGCCTACACTGCTCACAATGATTTCAAAGTTTATCAGATGGATGTAAAGAGCGCATTTCTAAATGGACTTCTTTCAAAAGAAGTATATGTAGAACAGCCACCAGGTTTTAAAGGACAGGCAGAAGAAAAAGTATTTAGATTAGAGAAAGCTCTGTATGGACTAAAACAAGCTTCTAGAGCATGGTATGATACACTGTCTCTGTATCTTCTGCAGAATGGATTTTAGAAAGGGACAGTAGACAAGACTATCTTCAGAATACTAGAAGCAGACCAGATATAGTATTTGCAGTTGGAGTATGCGCAAGATTTCAAACAGCACCAAAAGAGTCACACCTTTCAGCAGTAAAAAGGATTATCAAGTATTTAAAAGGCACTCAAGATGTTGGACTTTGGTATCCAAAAGAAGGTGGATTCAACCTTAAAGGCTATTCAGATTCTGATTTTGCAGGATGCAAAATTGACAAAAAAAGTACCAGCGGTACTTGTCAATTATTGGGACATAGGCTAGTCTCGTGGTATTGCAGAAAATAGACGTCCATTGCAACATCAACCGCGGAAGCTGAATATGTAGTTATAGGAAGCTGTTGTGCTCACATTTTTTGGATACAGCAACAGCTAAAAGATTATGGGATAACGGAGAAAGAGACTCTCATTTTGTGTGACAATATGAGTGCTATTGTCATTACTCATAATCCTATCTTCCATTCAAGAACGAAGCACATTGATGTCAAACATCACTTTATAAGAGATCATGTAGAGAAGAGGAAGCAAGAGAAAGAACAGAAGCTGAGGAAGAAGCAAAGAGGAAAGCTGATCAGAATCTGGTCTTATAAACTCAAGAGGAATCAAGACCAACAGATAGGGTTGAGACCCTTACTGATGAGCAAGAAGTGTCTCTCCAAGGAGTACTGAATGTTGTTCATAGATTGATGAAGGCTATGGAGACACATTAGATGAATCTGGCCACCAACACCAGTATGTGAGAAAAAGCACACTCAGAAACCTTGAGTGAATTAAGAAAGGAACTTGATGCACTTCCTGGAAAAATTCAGACCAAGATGAATGATGAACTAAACTCTCATCTCACTTCTAGAAGAAGATTTGAGAACGAACAAAGAGCTATCTCTAAAGCCCAAAGCAAAGTGTTGAATGAACTAACTACATAAGTCGACGAGGTTAAAAGCACCTAGACAGTACAGAATCTAATAAATGAAGAAGTGAGAGCCACAACTAGAAGCACCAATGATAGGATTCTAAATCTAGAGCTGTTAGTAGGAGAAATAAGAGCCATCATGGAAAAAGTCTATCCTAGTGAGGTTGTTGCGGTTGCTAACCCCAATGCTGTTTTTTATGATAACAAAAAGGGGGAAGGGAAGTAAAGAGCTACTACTCAAGGAAAGGAACTAGCCCTCACTAATGAACCAGGTGATGAGATTGTGGAAACTACCACAAAAGAGATAGATGATGATGATGATGATGAACTACTCTTGACCAAGCTTAAGCGTAAGAGGTCAGATATCTCTGAACATGGTCAAGATGGTAAGCCGAATAGGAGAAAAAAGGATGACGATGATAATGTAGGTGTTGGAGGTACTGTATCTCAAACAGTAAGCAACACTGCATTACAGCAAGGAAAATAGGTTACTGTTGCACCTTCAAGAACCTATAGGCAGCAACCTGGTCGAAGCAGAGGAAAAGGCAGACAGCAAACTATAGAGCAAGCTAATCTCAATACCAAACCGTACATGTCTATTCCTATAGATCCTCTTCTGAGTGAGGAAAGATGGAGGCAGTTGTTGAAAGCTATGGATGAAGAAATAATAAGGAAGAATGAGGCAGAATGGATCTCAAGATTCGGAATTGTTGGACACAGAACCAAGATTGCTGAGAAGGTTGATGTAGCCTTACAGTCATTCCCAGATCAAGAAGCTCCTGATTTCAATAAAGAAGATGCTCCAGGAGAACTACTAGCTCTGTTGGATCAAAGACCTGAGAACATTTAGCATTTCTGGGACTTAAGTATTTTCGAAGAAGTTTTACTGCCCAGAAACAGAAATCCAACATTTGAAGAACTCACAAGGTATAAGCGATCAGCATACTGGAGATACTTTCGGAAACTTCTGAAAGACGGATTCTTCAGAAATTTTCCCTCTTGTGAAACTGCTCTGAAGAAATATGAAGAATTGACAAGAGAATGAAAATTAGAACGACAGAAGCTTCTGATCGAGAAAGTCAAGAAAGGAGAAGAAGTTCCTTACTGCCAGGACTTCTGGTTGAGATGGATATAGATTCCTGAAATTGCCGAGCAAATGGAGAAATCTTATCAGGATTCTATCATAAACTGGTGAAAGGGGACTCAGTATGGAAAGCAAAAGGCTTCAGGTCATGATGAAGTCAAAAGGAAGTTGTTCGCTGACAGGAAATCCAATGAAGAATAGCTTACCATCAGACACTCTGAGTAAGCACTTCTTATTGAACATATTGTATTCCTTCTTGATCCTTCATTTTTCTTAAAAAGAGTACTTATTCATGAGTTGTAAAAACTTTCTCTGTTCTATACTTGTAATTACCACTTATGTAAAAGTACATCTATTTTCTGCTTTATATGGGTTTTGTCATCATTAAAAAGGGGGAAATTGTTAGGATAATTCTGAATAGGTTTTGATGAGACAAATATAATAATTGATGATCTTCTAGACTACCCATATTCCACGTTCTATAAGTGGAATCTAGCTTATCTATCTTATCTTCTTTTGAGATGTTTTCAAGATGTTATACATGATGGAAAGATAGGAAATTCAGGAAAAGCAGGATTATGAAATTGAAGACTCGAAGACTGCCCTTCTTAGTAAAAAGTCAGTTATCCAGAGTTGAAATTAGAATCAGAAACATGAATCAGCAAATGACAACCAAGAGAATTTCCAGGAACAGTAAGCTAAAGCAGAACAGAAAGGAGATGCAGGACAGGAAGCTGACTTCAGGATTCAGGAACAGGAAGTTGTTCCAAATCAGAATCTTGGCACAAAACAGGAAGAGTCTACTATTTTCATAAATGTAAGAAGCGACTCTCCAGCCAATTCAATGCAGTACGAGGTCTATATTGATAACCATACGAGGTTTAAAACCTATCGAAGTTACCAATAGAGAGAAACAAGTGAAGAGCCAATGAGGTGTCGCCATCTGGAAAGCGGCTCTACAAAATACTGCAACAAAGAGCATGTAGCCATTAATGCAAATCAGAGTAGACCATGCCCCTAAACTCTGATCTCCGGCGATGCATTAATTATGAAGATTTGAAGATCTATTTGAATTGCAACGGAACTATGTCTTCTCTTCAACAGGCATCTTTCTACATATATAAATAGAAGGTTGAACTGACCTTGAAGACTACTGAACAACTGAGATCATATTCTTTCTAAAAGCTATCACACTTAAGCTATCAAGCCTTCTTGTTAAGTCACTCAACCTTCGATGCCAGTTTACTAGTCAAGCATTCGAGCTAGCACGTTCAAGACTGACTTCAACAACACAGTTGAAGAAATCTATATACTTTTAACCATGTGTGTTGTGTGCGCTAGGTTGTGTTTGGTGTAACTTAGTTGATAGGATTATATCCTTGCTAAGTATATAGTCTTGTGTAGGCTATTTGCCCTGTGTGGGATTTGTACCCTGTGTGGGTTGTAACCTAAGAATCTGAGATTCTGTAGGTATAGCTTGTTAGGAAGAGGTTTGTAGAGTGGAGACTTGTAAATCAAACTGACCTAACGAAGTTCCTCCTCAATGAAGGAGTAGAGTGGACGTAGAAGGATTACACAACCTTCGAACCACTATAAGCCATAAGTGTTTATTTGTTTTGATTGCATGTTGTGTTTATTGTATATCTATATTGTTGCATGTGTCATAAGCATACTGATCAAAGATACTTTACTAAAATCATATTGCGAAAAGAGAACGTGTTTGCAAAACAGGAAACTCTATCTTAGTTTAATCCGCTGCGTACTGTGATTCAAGACAAGAACCTGATCAGCATTGTGCCAGGTTACTGACTCGAGTCGGGTTGTTGTTTCTCTTTGGAATCAGGAACCTATTCTTAAAAAGAGTTTTGAAAAGATTTTGTGAAAATCGATAGAGGTTCATTCAACCCCCCCTCTGAACCTCTGACCACCCCTTGGGACCCAACAACTGGGGAGGGCAGTGCCGGTGGCGCCGACGTCTGGGAGCAGTGAGCCGGCGTTGGTGATGCGCCAGCGAGGCCTGGTGGTGGTTTGAGTGTGTGTGTAAGCATGCGTGTGTGTGTATATGCTTGTTGTTGTGATGGTGGCCGTAATTGAAGGGTTATCGGTGATTGGAAGTCGCCGGCCAGTATTTCAGGTGGCAGGGGGTGGTCGGTAGGTTTTATTTTTGGCATACGTGATGTCGAAGGGTTTTACGGCGGATTTTTCCGGTACTGTTCATGACGGAATCCGGCGATGAATGGCCGGAGGGGGTAGCCGGCGGTGCAGGCTTTCTGGTGGTCGGAATGGTGGTGGTGCAGGGCGGTGCCGCCGTATTTGGTGGCGCCGGGAAGGTGGCTTATCGAGCAGGACGACGCTAGGAGCGTTGGGCGTCGAGCTACCGAGACGGGTACCGATGCTGCCGAGAGAAGCTGCCGAGCTGTGAAGAGAAGCTGACCCACTGCCAAGAAAACTCAGCAGCCGCCGAGACCTGCCAAGATGCATGCGCACTGGGCGCGTGAGGCTACCGAGAACGCTGAGCCTGGCCGAGGGTACCAAGTGTCGGGCGTGAGCTATGCGCGCGCCAGGAGACGGGTGCGTGCACAACGCCCTTTTTTCGATCCGATTCCATTTTTCTCCCTCGTACATTGTCATTGAGTCTTCGCCAATGAGATGTCGTTGACTGGGGGTCGTGGGTCTCGGTCAAAGTCAACCCGTTGACCAAAATTACCAATATACCCCTCAACCTTAAAATGCTCTGTTCGAGCTTGTTTCAACTCCGATCAAGCTCATTCTTTTTCCGATCCAAATTTCTTTCTCTTTCATATCAGTTGCTGAACTGAAACTTCCACCCTCATTTTCTCAACCTCAATCTTTAGATCCCTTGATCCGTCATGTCTGTAATGATTGTTCTTTCTTCGGAATCCGTTATATCTTTAATTATATATATTTAGAATCTAAGAAATGTTATAACTTGTGTAGGCTACCAGTTGGATTGATCATTGAGATACTGATCTTTGGTACTTGTTACTCACGTGGTAAACCATCGAACAAGGTGGAGGTAACCTCTAATCCCTAATAACTTTATGTTTTCTGTATTTAATGAAGGATAATAATTGCATGCATGTAAACTTGATGTGTGCATGTGAATTGTTGAATCCTACGTGTGGTGGGGGTAACTTCTGAATTCTAACCCTTTATGTTTCCATTAATAAATGCTTATGTGTTTGTTACATGAATGATGAACTTATGTGTTTTGAGATAAATGTTGTGATGATATGTCGTGTGAAGGTGGTAATTTCTAAACCTCTATGCTGTGATGGATTTGATATATGAACTGATGTGAATATTGTAGACATATTTTTTTATCTTGGGGATGGACTTGGTGGTCTATAAATACACCGGGATTTGGTGGTCCGTAAATACACCAGGATTTGGTGGTCTATAAATACACCGGGACTTGGTGGTCCGTAAATACACCAGTAGCTACGGATGGGATGGGACATCCATTAAGGAAATGATTTACGTGTTATGCCATATATGTTTATATTGTGTAACTGCTTAATAATTATTTGAACATGGAAAGTATTCCCACGAGTGTATTCAACGCACTCACCCCCCACCTGTACTCACACTACAGAAGATGAAGAAAGTCAAGATGCGTAGAGAGGATGGTGCCACATCAAGCTTTTCCTTTCTGCTTTCAAAACTTAATGTTCAAACGATGTTGTATATAACTTCTCGTTTTGTAAAAGTATATCATCTTTTTTCTGCAAATGGATCCTGATGTATTTTTTGCTGCTATATTAAATGTTTTATTTCGGCTAGACGCCGATGATTTGTATTTTGTAAAATCGTCTTCTATCTGTTTCCAAAGGTTTCTGTTTTATTTCATGCACGTCTTTTTCCTCTTCTTTCTTCACGCCCACAAAGAAAACTCTGATAAATTTTATGAAAAAAAACGGGGTGTGACAGTCAAGACTTAATTCTTTCAATGACAAGGTATTATATTAACATTTTTATAACATATAATATTTATAGTTATTATTTAACTCTTATATGACAAGTTAATTTTATTTTTCTTATTAGGATATTCATTCTGATGATGAGGTGAGCACACCAAACAAACTGAGTGTGAATCGAAGCTCAAATGTTGATCCTAATCTTGAAGTTGGAGATAAAAGGAACATTAAAAAGCGTTCCATAAAAGGGTTATCTTTTATTAAAAAAATGTGCTAAAAGACAACGCATAAAGAGCGCTGCATAAAAGGGTTGTCTTTTATTAAAAAAATCCGTTGAAAGACAACCTATGAAAAAAGCGTTGCAAAAAAGGGTTGTCTTATTTTTTTAAAAATGCGCTGAAAGACAACACTATTTAAAAAGCATTGTCTTTCTCATTATTTGCGTTGTCTTTCAGCTCATTTTTTTAAATAGTTTTGAGCCAATTGTAAGTGTGGGTTAATTTTTTCTCATTAATTTAGTTTTAAATAGGGTTGTCAATTTTTTCTCATTAATTTAGTTTTGAGCCAATTGTAAGTGTGGGTCAATTTTTACTTTTTTAGGAAATCTTGACCACACTTGTTTGACCATTAATTTAAGAAATCAAAGTTAGGCAAATGTGAAAGTAAAGGGCAAAAGATCATTCTGCATTTCGAGTAGATGATTGTAGTCTAAAAATAGATTTTCTATGAGTGTAAATTAATGCATGAAGTTAGTGGTCAAACATGTTTTGTGGCCAAATATTGCGTCTAATGTTGGGAACATGATGGGCATTCATTTACAAAGCCCAAAATGCAAAGGCCCTTCGAGAAACCCATTTGGGAAGGCACATTTGACTAATGACCTTCCAAATCCTCATAATTTATGATGGGAGGTAGTTGAGAGTTTCACTTATTTAGTGGGCCTAAATGCCTTTAATGCTCAATTAATTGTGGAGTTCTTTCACTTGGTGGATGTGCCTATAAATAGAACATTGTTTTAATAACTTTGCATACCATATAGAACACGAAATTTCTCATTGCAAGTCATATTTTCTCATAGCATCTCTTTAGTTCCCAATGCAGCAAACAGTTCAATCCAAAATGAGCTCAGAAATAACGGGTCTCGATCCATGACGATGGAGCGAGACACATCATGCAAACGAATAATCTCGCGAGCAAAGACATTAGCAACATCCCTTGCTGTGAATGGGTGTGTGAGCTTTATGAAATGCACGGCTTTGGTGAGACGATCAACGACCACAAGAATCGTATCTCATTTCTTCGAACGAGGTAACCTGGAGATAAAATCCATGCTCAAATCTTCCCACACTTAGGATGGGATTAGCAAGGGTTGAAGGAGCCCGACGGGTGATCGAGTATCGACCTTGTTTCTCTGACAAATTAAACATTGAGCCACCAACTGAGTGATATCTTTGAGCATACATGTCCAATAAACATTTGCAGTGATTCGCTGATAGGTTTGGAAGGCACCAGCATGACCCCTAGTCGGGGTAGCATGGAACTCGGCAAAGAGCTTGTCCACCCACGCTGACACTTTTGGAAAAGCCAATATGTCCTTGTAAAAAAGCACCCCATTAACATGTGTGAAAGGTTGTTTGATCGACTCCCCCTTCTTGAGTGCACTGACCAAGGGCCCATATACGTCGGGATGACGCATAACGGCCTGGAGCTCGTCCCATTCCACCCAACGGGGCACCAAAATTGCAGTTAACTCAACCTCGTAATCCCGCGGCGATAAGGCATCTGCGGTCGAGTTGGAGACCCCCGTTTTATACTCAATGTCAAAATCAAAACCCAACAACTTCGCCACCCAATATTGTTATACCAGCGACACGATGGACTGGTGTAACAGGTGCCTGAGGCTACGATGGTCCATTTTGACAATGAATTTATTTCCCAACAAATACGGTCACCAGTGCAAAACGGCAAGAACCAACCCTATGAACTCTTTCTCATAGGTGGATTTGGAAGCACTACGCTCTGATAAAGCCTTGCTGAAATAGCTGATCGGTCGTCCCTCTTGCATTAATACCGTCCCAAGACCTCAGCCGGATGCGTCACACTCGATGCAAAATGGAAGTGCAAAATTTGGCATGGCTAAGACTGGAGCCGAAGTGATTCGAGACAGGAAGCTGATCAGCATTGTGCTAGGTTACTGACTCGAGTCGGGTTGCTATTTCTCTTTGGAATCAGGAACCTGTTCGTAAAAAGAGTTTTGAAAAGATTTTGTGAAAATTGATAGAGGTTCATTCACCCCTCCCCCCCTCTGAACCTCTGACCACCACTTAGGACCCAACAAGTGGTATCAGAGCAAGTTGGGTTAACAGCCAACTTTTCTGGCTACCTACCCAAATCCACTCGTTTTGCATTTGCATAAACCGTTTTTCTTTTCTTGAGACCAAAATCATAATTTTAGCATAAGCATTCATCTCTTGTAATAGAAACATCTCATATTAATCCAAATATATGTTTTTACAAGGAAAATGATGAACTCATTTTTCAAAACAGATGTCTAGGAATCCCCAGCCCAGATCAACAACTGGATGATAACAACCGAGCAGTGGTTGAGAAGAACGCACAAGTTGAGGGGGAATATCATCTTTTGCAGGAGTAAAAAATGCTCAGAACTCAAGTAGGACAGCAAATTGTCTCAAATCATCTAGCAGCAAAGAAGACAAAGAAGATTGCTGAAGCGACTGGGAGCTACACCTTTTATAGTAGTTGAAGTTACTAAGGAAGCAAAGACGAGGGTTGTTGAGATAATCCACAGGTACACCTTTTATAGTAACTGTAGTCTCTATCTAAGCAACTTGTGAAAATAGCTGCTGAAAGATTGAAAAGAAAAAAGATAGTGTTTGAACAGGTTGTTGTAGCTATCATACTCTTGCAAGAACAAGCTTCTTCAAAAGGAATCCTGAAAAACATATACTAACTGATTCAACCAGTCCAGGAACCTGGACCTATGAGTAAGGATGAAAGAGTTCCTTGAGTAAGAGGGAACTTGTATCGTCTTAAAAGCGTTAATCACTCAGATCATATACTTAAGTTTTCTGAAACATGTTACGGTATTCTTATAAGTACAGACCTCTTAACAGTGTTTAATTTCAGGACACAGAAAAGATAGCAACCTGATGACAGGTCTCTACAAGAAAGATTCAAGTAATGTCATCAAACAATACCAACAAGTGATATATCACAGGAGGAAATACAACAGGCGATATCAGAAAACTGATAGGAAGGATCATCAAGTGGCGTCAAAAACCAAGAAATTATCTAGAAGAAGAATACTGCATGAAAGAGAATATCCAAGCAGTATCACAACAGTACAGGTTTCTGACCAACTAAGAGACACTAACAAGTAGCATATCATCATCAAATGATATATCAAGCAAAGACCTTGGGCACAGATGTTGTTGAGACAGCTCCTGCGGAGGATATAGAAGGGATGAAAAGAAAGTTTAACATGCATCAGCATGCTCTCTACAGAAGAAGTGATGGGTATCTACGATCTCCATATGCGCGGAAGATCTAGATAGGTGGCTGACAAGTGAGATCTACCTTTTCAGAAAGGCAAAAGACGGTTATGAAAGTCTATCCAAGAGAAATCGTCAAGTGGTTTCATCAAATTACAGAAAGGTCCCTCCACCTTTTTAGAATCAACCGTTAGATCGTGCGTTTCATCTTCCAACCATCGATCCAAAGAATCATTCATATTCTTCAGCCTATAAATAACCGACCCTTCACCATTCTTCTACACATTCAAACTCACTAAATCCTTGACACTTCAAAACAACCCCTTATGTGAGTTACACCTATCGTAAAAAAGAAGAAGATGGAGACACAAGAAGGCGGAGAAGGAGATAGAGATGAAGACGATGATGAAGACAATTCTCTGTTGACCTAGAAGTAGAGAAGGTCTTCAGAAGAATGGAATGTAGAGGCTCTACTTACCAAGAAGCAGAGAAGGTCTTCAGAAGAGAAGACGGGCCTCTACAGAATGGACGCTATCAGAAAGGAGCAGGCGTCCATCCTCCATTCAACATTGACACAGGGCTGACTTCATCTCAATAGAAGAGATGAAGTAATGAGGATCATGAGAGAGCTTTCATTCTCACAATACGAGATGGAAGTTACTATTTTATGAGGCCCCTCTTCAGACTTTGACAGCATCTGCTGCCATTCATGGAGCCGAAACCCAAACAAGCTAAAGGGTGAAAGCTACTTGTTCGAGGAAACTGTGTCAAGCAGCTTCGAAGCTGGGTTCTGGGCAAAGTAAAAGATAAAATAACAAGCCAGACCAGCAGTCAAGGATCCAAGGTGAACGTGCCTGGACATTGACGAAGCTGCCCAGGTAACTGATCATCCACCGATCAGGTACCTGACCTCCTGACACCTCTCTCTCTCTCTCTCGACCTTATTCCCTTGGGTAGGAATAAGAAGGAGGAACTTCGAGAAGAGACAGGTAGCTGTCTTGGCTTAGAAGTAGCAATGTCAGACAGGAGGAACCTGATGGCCAATCTTGGCGTTGTAACTCCACCCCTGAGCAGCAAGCTAGAAGATGATGACAGAAAGGGGGAAGAGAGTTCCAAGTCAAGAGTCACTGAAGAGCCACTATTGAAGCCTTATTGTAAGGGGGAAGCAGTTAATAATGGCGATCAAGAGTCACCTACCATATGGAGCAACAATCTGACTAGCAAGCTGATCATCCAAGAAGATTTGAGGGATGCAGCAAGCTGATGAAAACATGCTGAAAAAAGGCATGCATAGATCAGATATGGTAGAGAGGGAGAAGAAGAACTCCCTGGTGGAAAAACGTGGAATCAGCAAACTAAAGAAACTGGAGAAAGAAGTAAAGCTGGATGGAGTAGGAACAACTTTCTTACTTTTGTACTCAAAAGTAATTGTACTTGTACAAATCACAAGTTTCTTATAAAAGAGCATTTTCTCTTAATGACTCTTGTTCTTATTATGTTCTGTCATCATTAAGATAAAGGGGGAAATTGTTAGGATATTTCTGAGGTTATCTTAATATGACAGAACAGGTTGCTAATACGAAGATATAGTTTGCTAAAGTAAGTTTCCACGAATTGCATGATTAGATAAATAGTGAAATCATGTAATGGTTTTCCAAATTATAAGAAAAACCAACCTTAGAAGAAATAGGAAGTTATCTTCTAAGAGTAGCAAGCATGGAAGAAACAGCAAGATGTTGTAGCAGAAAAGATGGATGAAACAGAAATAGGATGCTGAAACAGAAAGTTGACGCAGGACAGAAAGCTGAAGAGAAGGAAACAGAATCCTAGCAGCAAACAGAAAGAGAAATAGAACAGCATCCTGAAATCATGCTAGCAAGGAAGAGCGAGCTACAACAGTCTACAGAAGAAGCAGAAAGTAGCCAACGGATCTCTTGCAGAAAGACAAGTGCTACTCACATCCATGCAGTGCGAAAAAGACCATGCCACTCAAACGGGAAAAAAGCTATCTAGCAACCAGACTAGCTAACAAGTTGCATAAAAGTCAAAAGGTGGGCGCATTAAATGCACATGTCAGGAATATCTCAGAAACATTTAATGCGAACACAAAAGAAGATCTTGGAGAACAGAAGCTTCAATTCAGAACGGGAAAGTGTTCACCTTCAATGGATACATTTCCAACGGATATATTCTCAAGATCTATAAATTGAAGGTGTGGCTGACTAAAGCAGGTGCTGAACAGTGTTGAGAGGAAAATCAGAAATTCTCCAGAGCTCCTCAAAGCTCGTGCATGTTCACGCCACACAACCTTCAAGGAGCAACATACAACAGTTATAGGACTTCATAGATCAAGATTGCTCCACGCCAATTGAAGAACCTTTTATTTTCTTTTAACCATTTGTGATGTGTGCACTAGGTTATGTTTGGTGTAACTTAGTTGATAGGATTATATCATTGCTAAGTATATAGTCTTGTGTAAGTTATTTGCCATGTGTGGGATTTGTACCTTGTGTGGGTTGTAACGTAAGAATCTGGGATTCTGTAGGTATAACTTGTTAGGAAGAGGTTTGTAGAGTCGAGACTTGTAAATTAAACTGACCTAACGAAGTTCCTCCTCAGTGAAGGAGTCGAGTGGACGTAGAAGGATTACACCACCTTCGAACCACTATAAGCCATAAGTGTTTATTTGCTTTGACTCCATGCTTTACTTTGTTTATCGCATATCTATCCTATTGCATCAGTCATGAGCATTCTAGTCAAAACTACTTTGCTAAAATCATATTGCGAAAAGAAAACGTGTTTGCAAAATAGGAAACTCTATCTTAGTTTAATCTGCTGTGTACTGTGATTTGAGACAGGAACCTCATCAGCATTGTGCCAGGTTACTGACTCGAGTCGGGTTGTTGTTTCTCTTTGGAATCAGGAACATGTTCGTAAAAAGAGTTTTGAAAAGATTTTATAAAAATCGATAGAGATTCATTCACCCCCCTCTGAACCTCTGACCACCACTTGGGACCCAACAATATTAAAAATACAAATAATAAAAATTAACAAAAAATGTGTGATAATATTAATTGTTTTTTAATTAAATTAAATTTGAAAAGTTTAATTATTTATAATATTATCTTATATTATCTTATGTTAGTTAGTCATTAATCTTCCAATTATATATATATATATATATATATATATTGTTAAACTTTTAAAATATATTAAAAATACAAATAATAAAAATTAACAAAAAATATGTGATAATATTAATTGTTTTTAATTAAATTAAATTTGAAAAGTTTAATTATTTTATGATATTATCTTATATTATCTTATGTTAATTAGTCATTAATCTTCCAAATATATATATATATATCTTATTATTTGCATTAATATTTTCTTATATGAACAAACTCATAATTTAAAAAAATAGTATTTTTATAAAATATATTAAAAGTATACACTAGTATATTTTATAATTGTCTTAAAATGAAATTAGATTAAACATTACTAAACATATTAATTAGTCAATAATCTTCCAATTATATATATAACCTTTTAAAATATATTAAAAATACAAATAATAAAAATTAACAAAAAGTATGTGATAATAGAAAATTGAAAAATATCAAAAATTGAAATAAAAGAAATGCATGTAGAATATTACAACATAAAGCACTAGTGGTCTAGTGGTTGGAGTACCACCTTGTCACTCGGGTTCGAATCCCAGACAACGCACAATATTTGACATGAACGTGGCATGATGACGTCAGCATCAACACTTCAGCACTTTAACGACGTGGTATGATGATGTTAGCACTTTGATGACGTGGCAAGACGAATTTCTTGTAGTGATTCTACGACAACGGTTGTCTCTGCTGTTGTCGTATGTGTCTACGACAACGGTTAATAACCGTTGTCTATGAGCGAAATTTTGTTGACCCTACGACAACACCATCTACGACAAAGGTTGAAATATAGCTACGACAAGGGTTAATAACTCTTGTCTATGTGCAATTTTTTTGTAGTGTAGGGTCACATAGAATGATGGCTAACATCTCATAATAGAGATATAAACAAGGAAAAAAAATTCACAAAATTTCACCAAAATTTCGGTAAAATCGAGTTATCGAAATAGAAATACAGCACTTTGATGACGTGGCAAGACGAATTTCTTGTAGTGATTCTACGACAACGGTTATTTGTCTCTACCGTTTTCGTATGTGTCTACGACAACGGTTAATAACCGTTGTCTATGAGCGAAATTTTCTTGATCCTACGACAACACCATCTATGACAAGGGTTGAAATATAGCTACGACAAGGGTTAATAACCCTTGTCTATGTGCATTTTTCTTATAGTGTGGGGTCACATAAAATGATGGCTAACATCTCATAATAGAGATATAAACAAGGAAAAAAATTCACAAAATTTCACCGAAATTTCGGTAAAATCGAGTTATCGAAATAGAAATGGGGTTATAAAAATTCCGTTAGTGTTGCACCAAAATTTTGGTAAATTTCGATTTCAATAAAATTATAGTAGAAAATGTTTGAAAATGTTGAAATTTCGGTAAATTTCGTTTCGATTTCGGTTTCGATAAAATTTTAGTAAATATTTTTGTTTACCCCAAATAATTATAATAGAATTTTATAATGAGTTACATCAATTTTTAAGGAAAAAAATGTATTTTGTACCAAAATAATATTGTAATTTGCACATTATAATTGTAACATGTATAATCTATCTATATATATATATATAAAATAACAACTACCCCTCAAAATAGAAATGATAATATTTTCCCGCTCATTTCCACCTCCCAGAAGTAGAAATGCAATATTTATTATTTCATAATTTATAATTAAAAAATTATTGTATTAAATATGATTATATATATGGTAATAATATCATCTATGATATTGACAAAATCTTAGAAATTATAATCTATATATGGTATATGAATGTTAATATGATCTCAGCTAATAAATGCTTAATTATTGCTATAATAAAGATTAAAGATATATATATATATATATATATATGTTGAATAAATTAAAATAATACAATTGAATGAATCTCAAGAGAATTTTAAACCATCGAAGTAAAAATAAAAAATTATCACTAATGTTGTAACTCCCTATAATTTTGTCTATATATAGAAGGAGATTTAGAACAAAAGCAAAAAGAAAAAAAAATTCAAATTTAAGTTGACTTACTATAATTTCACCAATATGTAAAAATGTGATTCAAATAATTTTATGATTTTTATTATATACGTAATTATAAATAGATTTATAAAATTCATAATTTTGATCTATATATTTATATGATTTTTTTATATGTGGTCTTAATTATTATTCATCTATAAATATATGTAACCTACAAGTTTGTACATCATTGACTTCACTTCGCCATTTCAAGATAAATGATCATTTTGTTTTTCGTTACAATAACCATTATTTTGACAAATATGACTCATATTTTTAATTTTGTTAATGGTATCAATACCTTCCGTAATTTTGTGGGCATTAAAATTTTGTTTCGTTAGATCACATGACATTATTCCATACATAAATAAAAAAAGATGTTTATAGTTATGAGAACGTCTTCAAAGACCAAGAGGTAATTATGCGATATTCTTTTGTTCAATATATATATATATATATATATATATCACCTTAATAAATATATAATAATCAAGTTACTTAGCATAAATAACATAATATAAATTATCTACTTCTATAAATGTATTCCAAATATGTTGAAAAACTATAATAAAAGTCACATAATTTTTATTTGACAAATATGTCATTTATAATACTCCATTTTAATATATCTTTCATATAACATTACTAATAATATGACACAATTTTTACATAATTTAATTATATTAAGTAGAAAATTATTGTATAATCTTATAAAAATAATATAATAATAAAAATGATGATAGCTTTGAAGCATTTACCTTATCTATGCTATATTAATTCTTTTTTAAAAATCATAAAGGTTATTTATTGTATAAAGATTTTTAATATATATATCTTGAATATAATAAAAGAATATATATATATATATATAATATGATACATTATTGCATACAATTAATATTATAAATAGGAAGTATAAAACTTATGAACTTATATATTTTCTATTAAAATCTACAAATTAAGTATATGAAAATATCATTTATAAAAAAATTATATAAAACTATATCATTTATACTTATAAAAAAGTAATAAAACTCACTTTTTATGTCCATTTGTTGGATTATATACATAAATCTTCAATATTAATCTTGAAGAATAGAAAGTCATTGCTATTTATAAGAGTGATAATATGTCAATGATTTTTTTTTTCATATATCTTTTAAATACTTTGAATTTTTAATTATGAAATTTCATTGTCATCTATATAAAACCAACTAATCTTATTTCCACTTTCTAAACTAGAAATACAAATATTTATTATTTTATAATTTATAAATTATAAATATTCGATTTTGCACAATTTATGTATATCCATAAATCATTTTGTGGTATAAAAATCATTTTGTATATACATAAAAATTGAGAGAGAAAAAAAAAACATGATCATATTTGATATGTTATAAATTTCTCATGATTTGTGTAAATAATGTACTAATATCATGCTAAACATTCATAAAAATTGTGAATAACAATTTGTACCTAAATTTAAAGTATTATACATATCCACGAAAATTTTACCAAAAACTATATCTCTTTTAATGTAGAATGAATAATGTTTCATCCATGATTAAAAAACAATTGTAAATCTGAAATTTCATTATAATGGTAGCATGAAGTTTCTAATTATATGAACAATGATAAAATATTTTACTTTCAGTTGTTATATAGTTTCATGGCTTTAAATTTATTAAATTTTGAAATATTTATCATCAAATATGATTTTTCTAAGAGATAAATTTTAATTTTAGAGCATTTGGAAAAAAAAATATTATATACAATAATATCATTATTTTTACACTCATTATGAATAAGTTATTGAACATATATTTGCATAAGTTTTTTTTTTTTTTTTTCAGGTCAATTGTGACAAAACAAATAGTAAAGTAGCCAAACAACTTAAGATGAAAATAAGAAATATTCAAAATTGGTAAATTAAATGAGTAGTAGATTAAATAGAAATATCTTAAAAGAACTATATTGTTTTTTATGATCACCATTTTTATATCAAAAAATTACTAACACTTGAAACTTATTTACTACATCACATAGGTACCAAATGAGATTAAAATATTATTGAGAATTGATTATAATATTTAATAATATCATCAGTTTACACTCATTATGATGAATAAGCTATTAGCATATATTTGCATAAGCTTTTTCCAAACTAACTGCGACAAAAACAATTAGTAATAAAGTGGTCGGATAATGTATGATGAAAATAAGAAATATTTAAAATTCATAATTTATATGAGTAGTGGATTAGATTGAAATAACTTTGAAAAAGTTGTTTTTCATAATTAACATTTTTACATCAAAAATTTATTGACATTTGAAATATATTTGTCCATACGTCACACAAATACGAAATGAGATTGAAATATGATTGAAAACTTGATTTTTTTTTCATAAATTAATGTTTTCACATCAAATTAAAATATTTCAATTTATGGTCATACATCACACAAGTAATAAATTAGACCAGAATTCTTCTAAAAAATTTATTATTTTTCGTGTTCTACATTTTGTTATCTAAATTGTAAAATTTATATGTCCGTGCATCGTACGGGACTTATACTAGTACTATCAAATAATTTTATGATTACATTCAAAATTAATCTAATGTCATGAATTGGTACTAATATTGTCTAAATCAAGATAACTTGTCAACTTATTCATTTGAACCTCATAGAAGTTCATTTTGGTATTAGTAACAATGTATTCAACTATTTTCAATTTCTGATATTATTATACCAGACGATATTTATATGATAGTTAAAATTCCTATATTTGTTGTAAATATGTAATTTTGTTTGAAATTTTAAGTTGAATATAAGTATTAATGTTAGTTATAATATTATGTACAATACCATATCTAAATTCCCAAATTTTAGCTAAGTTTCCATCATTTTTTTTTTAAATTTAATCGAAATTTCCACTGAAATCGAAATTTTCACTGAAATTTCCGTAAAATTGAGATACCGAAATTTCTGCCAAAACCAAAATTTCGTCCTTGCATATAACTCACCAAACTGGAGTAACTGCAAATTAAGCTTAGTGACAATTTCAAATTTAAATGTAATTAAAGTAAAGACACCTATCAGCTCAGAAACATATCATCAAATACAAAAATAATGACAGAACAAACCAATCAGCTCAGCAACATATCAAGTAGACAACTTTGAAGGAGTAAAACAATGGAAGAATGGACTCTGTCCGTAGTTGACCATGAACGAGCCTTTTTGAGCGTCAAAATTGACCCAAGAATAATAGATTTTTCATTACAAACCCATTTCTCAATTCTGAATTTCATAAAATAATAATAAATCCATACACCACAAGATTCATTCAACATAACTCAATTTGGAGCAGGATAAATACTATACATGATTAATGAATCAATATTCTGTACAAAGAAAGCCCATCAGAACACTTTGACCATGAATCTAAAACTCTTAAAAAAAAAAGATCCTCATTGCAACAACCAAGAATCTTTAAATTGGTGGAGAGCAGTATCCCTAAAATTATTAACCCTCATCAAACAAAAATGAGTGCAAAATCCCAATCCAAAGCCAGAAGAGACCCTATCAGTCTTGAGCAAATAGCAAGCGGGCCCACACTGAACCCCCCTCCCCTGTACAACCAACCCCCAGGCCCTGGTCACCCCATCTCCTTTATCAGATTCATCTTCTAATTCCTCCACAAATATCAGCCCATCTGGTGATTTAATTTCCCCACGTGCCCAATTCTCCTTCACAAGAGGCCACTTTGCCTTGTCTGTCTGAATCTTGATTCTTCCGTTTTCGTTCTCTGCGTAGATTTGCACTAACAAAGGTGCCTCTTTAAGGTTCTTTACGATGTCCGAAACCGAACCCTGCATCCAAGCATCGATTTTTCCCGGAAAGTCTCCGTCTTTGATTTCCGAATCGGGCATAATCTTTTCTTGATTGGGAGAAACAATGGATGAAGTGATTGATGCAGAAAGAGAAAGAGGGATTTTCTTGGGTGTTGATAAAGAAGAGAATTTGGGATTAGATTTGGTGGTGGGAAGAAAAGAGGAGTGCATGAATTTGGCAGAATGGATCATCCCAATGGACGCCATCTCAGCAACAAAGATGGCCACTGGGAAGAACGAAGATGATGATAATGAGAATGTAATTAATTAATCTTCCGTTTGTTAATTCACGAACTCAATTTTTGGTGAAAAATCAGAAATGTATGAGAGAGAGAAGAGAGGGGGATTCAGATTTTGTATAGGACAAGGCAGTGAGACCCAACTGTGCAAAACTCCCAAGAGAAGGGTCGGTGTGGGTCTCTATCTATTTATAAAGGAATTTGAATCCAACAAAACTATTGGTTCAAGGCACCCACGATACACGACTTCTCTCTCCCCACGTTAACCACACCTATATCATTTTTATTTTATTTTATTTATTTATTTATTTTTTTATTTATTTTGAGGAATCAACTTTGGGGTCAAATTAAAGACCATGGAATAATCCAGTCAAGACCATGGAATAATTTTTTTATTAATTATTATTGACCTTTTTTTTTTAATTCTAGTATATATATATTAAGGTATAGTAATTTCGTTTATTCATCTTCATTATTTTATTTTTACAAGTTACATTTAATTTTTTATGTAGTTGATATATGTAGTTTCATCAAAATCATGTACACAAGTAAATGATTGATACTATATTCAATGTTTTAAATTAGACATAATATCTATAATATTATGTATTGTAGTAACAAATTAAAGTTGAGATTTATATTTTATATGGACAATGAATGCCCAGCCATGCTTCCATTTGAAGCACATCACAGATTAGTAAAGAAAAATGACAATAAAATTGGCAAAGCTAGTCATGATTAAAGTTCAGCATGTGATTGATTCCTTAGAAGGCAAACATCTTATGATTTAACCAATTAGATATTTCATAATTTTGACGTAATTTTAGATGAAAATTTTGTTATTTTTCCAACATTCATTAAATACATTATAGTTATTATTCATTAAAACAAACAACCATACATACACTCGTGTATATACACACACGTAAATACAGTTTCATTAAATGTAGCAAAGGAGTGGCATCCTATCATATGCTGTACAAGTCAGCAAAGGGTCCCACCTTTCAAGGAGGATAGGTGTGTTGGCATGTGGGTTGCGTGCAATTAAAAATAATAGAGTTGCCACGTCGGATGGAAAAGCGTGGTTGAAAACGACGGCGTGTGGGTGGTATGAGGAGCCTCATTCCATAATCGTGCTCTTCGCGTGAATAGAACACTACATAACAAACACATGGAAAATACCATATTTTTGGCTCCATTAATACAATACTTTCTTTACCCATGGATACGGATCATTTCCATTTCAAAATATATTCTATTCTATAATTAATGATATACAACTACTTTTTATTTAATACAATGATATGAAATAATATTTTCCTGCCTTTTTTTTTTTTTTTTTGTTTAAGCATGATTCTTGAATCATTTATTTACTGTGTTTCAATATTTCAATTAATTAAAAGTTTATATCACCATCATATACATAATACACTTTGATAAAAAAAAAAAAATACAAATAATAATGCAATATAAAATGGATTTCTGATCATGTGGCTAACATGCCATCCAGACCCTCTACTGTCAACATATTGTTTATTACATAATATATTTAATTTATAAGTTACCCATTCCTTTATTTTATGACAAAAACCATCAATTGACAGGATGATTGAGACAAATCATCACTCTGTATATAGAGTAGTCTTCCTAGGAACCAGGTACACATATTAGATCTATGCAACTAGGCGTGCGTGGTTGAGACGGTTTCGGTTTGATCCGGATCTGTGTCCAAATTCTTTTTTTTTTTTTTATACGGTAACTTTTATGTTATACGAATATAACATTTATATTATATTAGTATAATTTTTATATACATATATCATACCTTTAAATGAATAACTTAAACTTTTTTCAGTATAAGTATAGTTGAACTTTTATGTTTTATTAATATAACTTTTATGTACAAATATTATAACCTTTATGTACTCAAAAGTTATATTATTATAACTTAAAAGTTTAAAAGGTTATTACAGATCTGTAATATATTGTAAAAGGTTAAACTAACATAAACATAAAAGTTATACGAACATAACATAAAAGTTATGCGAACATAACTAAAAGTTAAACGAATATAACTTAAGATTAGAAGCGCGGATATGGGGGTGTGTGGGCACCTGTGTGTGAGTGAAGCGTGCATGGGGTGCGTGAAAAACACCATCGAATACAGTTGACTCAATTGCATTGTTCCCGACTCGTGCACCTAATTCACAGGAACAATTGTGTTGCATATAAATTAACTCATATGCAGTTTAAATTAGAACGAGAATATACAATTTTTAATTTAATTATACATAAAATTTGATGGCCAGTATAACTGCAGCACGTGTAAAAATAGAATTACTATATAATTTATATGCATATATATATATAAACGTGTATTAATATCTATATCTATATCTATACTATATATTAAAGCAAGAAAGTTGGAAAAAATTACAAGAATGCCACTTTCACGCTTAAAAATGTCATGTCAATAAAAAAATAGTAAATATTACTTGATAAGCTATTTTTTAATAATAACTAGTATAAATCCCGTGCGATGCACGGGCATATCAATTTTACAATTTATATATATAGATATGAAAATATTGAATACAAAAAATAATAATTTTTTTAGGACAACCTCGATCTAATTTATTACTCGTGTGACACACGATTATAAAATTTAAATATTTCGAGTTTAATATAAAAATATTAATTTACGAAAAAAAATCAAGTTCTCAATAATATTTTAATCTTATTTTTGTACCCGTGTGATGTATGGGTAAATAAATTTCAAGTGTCGATAGTTTTTTGATGTTGATCATGAAAAATAAATAATCTAGTTTTTCAAAATTATTTCAATTTAATCTACTACCCATATAATTTATGATTTTTTATCATACATTATCTCACTACTTTAGAACTTTTTTTTTTTTGTCACAATTAGTATGAAAAAAATTATGCAAATATATGCTCATACCTAAAGATGCCCAAACGGTTCCAAAAACCGAAACCTGGCAGGTTCGAACCAACCGTCAACGGTTCGGGGAACCATTGACCCAGTTTCGGTTCCAAACCGGAACCGAAAACCGGTTCTATTTCGGTTCCGAATTTTTCAAATCGGCTAACCGCCTGTTAAACCGCCGGTTTTCATATTTTTTTTTGAGATCTATAAATAGGGGTTCAAATTGTGTATTTGCTCACACCAATTGTAACACCCTGTTTTCAAGAAAACCTGCATTGCATATTTAAAAAAAATACTTTTAATGTTTATTTAAGAATGAGTTAAGTGAGAGAACTTATATGATGCTAAGTTATGATTTATGATTATACGTTATGTTTAATTATTTTAAAGATTTTATGATATGATTTTCTTTCGAGATGTTAAGGGTTTTGCAGGATTGCTCACGGACGAAACCGAGCTCGATCTCCACTCACTCGACACACATGAACGGAAGTAAAAGATAAGATGTTAATTAAATTAATTGAATAAAATGATTTAGGTTTATATGCTTTCTTTTTAGGAAGTTTTACTTATGATCTTATATGTATATTTATGAAATAAGGCGTCTTACTTGAACGAGCATGCATTATAGGTAATTATTGAAATAACCGAAATGCTTATTATTATATTTATTATTAATTTAATTTAATACTTAATTTTATGCTTAGCAAATTCCACACTTATGTGAAATATACATCACATTATGATTACTAGTCCATTTAATAAGGTATACATATACTTATATATATATGTGTAATATGAAATATGAAATATCAAGATAAATAATTAGATTAACCTTTATTTTTAATCCAAATCTTCCAAGATAAGTTTGCTAACCTATGACTAGGTAACCTAGCCTAGCCACCTCACTAATCTAATAGCATCATGCAAATAACCATCAACTTGCAACATGCAATACATCTTAGCTTGAGGATATTTCTTCTCTCTCCCTCTCTCTCGATCACTCTCTCTCTCTCTCCCTCTCTTGATCACTTCATATAAAAGAGCCAAAGTCAAAGATAAGTTAATACAAGAGATAAAGGAAAGCAAAGATCATATATCCTTCAAGTTCTTCTTCTCAAACCTAAAGGTAATTTTGGTTAAACCCTTTTGAATCCTTCATTAAAACTCATGATTTATGCTTAATACTTTAGGATAAGAAGTCCAAAGATGTTCTTTGGCATATTTGTTGGGATTATATGTTGTTCGCATGGAGGAATAAGTTGATTCTAGAATAGGCTTACGGATATGCTTTGTTTTGTTACTGTTTTAGTTGTGTTCGAAAATTTTAAAAATTTAATTAAGATGAATCCTTTTGCTAGATTGATATATATGAAGTCAAGAATATTCCTGTAAAATTTCATGAGGTTTGGAGTTAAATTCAATTTTATATGATTTTTCTAAGATAAACTGTTCGGAGAAAGTTTTCACCCTGTTTTTGGGTCTGGTTCGTATAATTTTCTGGAATAATATACTTCGAATTTGTGCATAATATTTTACTATATTCAAGAACCTGTTCTTAGGTACGTGTAGGATTTTAGTATGCATTTTTTCGAGTCTTGTACGATTTATGCCGAGTTTTACAATAAAACCTGTTTTTCACGTAGACAATGTCCTGTTTTCAGCTTCGTTCTAAAATTCATAACTAATTTTTGGGATCTAATTTATAAGCCATATTTTACTATGTTGTAGTAAGTGTTCTTATGAGTATGTAGAATTTTTCTGTATCATTTTTGGAGTCTTGTACGAATTATGGTGATTTTTACGAGAAAGCCTGTTTTCGGCATATGTTATGTTCGGTTTTCGGAAAACTTAGGAATATCCATGACTAATTAGGTGAATCTTATTTGTAGTTGACATTTTTATATGTTTTATAATTAAGTGAAAGGTATGAATATGTTTAAGATTGATGTGATCTAATATATAAATGTAAAAGTATGTGTTATACGATATAAGGAAGCTAATTAGTTAAGTGTGTCGAGCGCAGTCGAGACGATCGGTGGAACCTGAGGCAACCCTAGCACCTTTTACGTAGAAGTGGGTAACTTCTACTCTCTACTATGTGCTGTTAATTGAATTGATAAGATATGTATGAAAATCTACGACTGAAGTCCGTAGCTATAACCAGTATGTAACTTCCATACTAGGCGACGACCTTAAGGGCGTAACTGCCTGGTCTATGAAAGCGACCATAAGGGCTTAATTGCCTGGTCTATGCAAGGTTTAGTGGGCGAGCGACTCTCACATTCCTTTATGTTGACCTTAAGGGCGTAACTGTCTGGTCTATGCGAGGTTTAGTGGGCGAGCGATTCCCACATCCCTCTATGAAAGTAAGGTTTAGTGGGCGAGCGATTCCAACATTCCTTTACGATTATGACATGTAATACCTGCTTAATGATTTAATTGCTTCACTATATTAGACAGTAAAGTTATCCCACTGGGATCCCTCTTCGGAGGTGTCTCATGATATTACCGTTTTATATTTTCAGGCTCACTGGATGATGACGTGGATGAGTAGAGGCTGGACTGACTTCTCTCTGTTGCATTAAATAAATATGTTAGAACTAAGTTCTTTTTCTTTAAAAACAGTATGTTGTCTTAATCATGTATATTATATGAAACGATGGGTCTAGACTTATCTTATATTATATATGTTTTGTTGTGTAAATTCATGTTGGTCTATGGTTCAAACATTTTACCTAGAAATGTGGGTAAGACACGACTAGACTTGTTTAATAGTCGATGTATAATTACATATATATGTTATATTTAAAAAGTAAAAATTTTAAAACTCTCGTATCTTCACTTTTAAGTCTTCCGCTGTATGTTCTAAAATCATTATAATTTCTTTATTTCCTAAGTATGTAAAGGGTGACAACCTATTTCGAATAAAGGGAAACGGGACGTTACACCAATTTTCTTGCTCTCTCTCTCTCAATTCTTGCATTCTAGCTCACTTTAATATTTCAAGTTCAAAACATCTCAAATTCTTGTTACATTTCAATTTCTAGTTATTAAATTATCATCTACTTCTAGTTCTACTTCTACTTCTATTCTTTCTATTTTACATTCATCATGTCTAGAAGAGGTTCTTCTACTTCGTCCTCTCATGGGAAGGGAAAGAGTCTCATGCCACCTCCACAATCATAC
The DNA here is from genome assembly GCA_946896805.1 of Scutellaria galericulata. Taxonomy (NCBI): domain Eukaryota; kingdom Viridiplantae; phylum Streptophyta; class Magnoliopsida; order Lamiales; family Lamiaceae; genus Scutellaria; species Scutellaria galericulata. Next base: position 14,216,102 of record OX335788.1, read on the forward strand.
GAAGAAGTTGATCTCATTGATCGATGGTGTGACAACCTTGACCCAATGTCGATTTGGGGGAACAAATCGCTCAAGCCTTAGCCGAAGAAGATGAAGAAAAGGTGCTGCCGACACAAGAGAGTTTGAATGCCACTCAAACCACTTCAAGTAGAGCACCTTCTTCACTTCGAAGTGATATTTTCTCCATTCACTTTAAGAAGGAAGCCATGCTCAATAGTGACGTCGACTACATAGTGACGTGCAACCATTGTGGGAAACAATACAAGTTCAAGCATGGAGGGGGCTATGGAACGTTCACCAACCACGTCACGAAGAAGTATCCCGACAAGATTGGATTGAAGCGTTCTCAAACACAACTACGAGGATTCACCGGGTCTATATATGATGATTGAAGTATGAGAGTGAAATGTACAAATAAAAAATATAAACGGAAAGATTAATTATTATGATTGAAGGAAATATTATTGTATATAATAATTTTAATTTGACAAAAATATAAAATCAACAAATAAAATAAAATGTTTAAAAATAAAATTAACAATTAAAATTATTAAAGTTATATGACAATTCGTGCAACATACGTGAGTAATATGAAAAATCATTTGTATATGGTATATGTTTTAAATTAAAATAATAAAAGTTGTTATGAATAACCTATTAATTTATACAACTTCATTATATTATTACAATTTATAAATATTAACACAATAAATAATAAACCGCCCGGGTGGACTGCTAGTTATATATAAAACGAAGAAAGATGGTTAATACTACTGATTTGCTACTTTCCTGCCGAAACTATCTTGCAATAAAAAAAATGAAAATATTATTTTTATTATGTATCTTACAAAATAAATTTCACATATATCTTACATAATAAGCTTCAAATATATCTATGATTTAGAATATCATTTTTGTATATATTATGGGGTTAATTCGGCCAACTTTAAATGGACCTTGATACAATGGATATTTAAAAAATTTGGTCCTCTTTATTAAATCTTTGTAAGTAGAAAAAAGATAATAAAAATTTTAAAATAATTATTTTCAGCAACAGTCATTTTATATAATTTATTTTAAAACTTCAAATATTAAAATTATAGAATCATAAAAGGTTTTTTTAATTATAAATGACACTAAAATTTTCATAATTTTGATATCCATGTAATCAATTTAACTTATGTTTTACTTTAAGAATTAATTATTCACAATTATAGCTGAAATTATATAAAAATATAAATTTTAATTACATAAGAAAGTTATTTTTAAAAAATCAGAAAATTTATTATAATTATCAAAACATCAATATATAAAATTAAAATAAAATTATTAATAATAAATCTAAAAATTCTTAAAAATTTTAAATAGAAGATTAAAAAACTTGGAAATTATTTTATAAATTAAGAAAACAAATCTAGAAAATAGCATTAAATTCTGAAATTATTTTTAAAAAGTACATAAATAAAAAATATAAACAAAAAAGGAAAAAAAATTAAAAATATAGTAAAATCTCAAATAACGAATCTGGAAAAAAATTACAATAATAAGGTCATAAATCATAAGGTTAAATCTAATAATGTAAAATCAAAAAAATTGTAATATTAAAATTCATGTACATATATGTATATAAAATATTAATTATGAAACAGGCATATAAATCAATTTTTCTTTCTATATATAAAAAAATAACCATGATGACACTTGGCAAACCTACAATGTTTTCATATTAAATATGCTAATTAATAACTAAAAATTTAATGTTGATAAGAAATATTATTATTATTAAATAATAAAAAATATAGTAATGTTAATTATATTTATCTAAATGACACATGCTAGAGTTCAGTAATAGATATAATTACATATTTGAAAATTTTAAAATTTAAAAATGTAGAGAAAAAATATAAATAGATACAAAAGAAAAAAAAACTAAAATAAAGGTGGGTATTTTGAAAATTATTATTCAAACTTTTCAAACATATTAATTGTTGAAATCAAATAATTTTTTGAATATGTGCTTTAAACTAAAATATGGAATTTATTTGTGAAATTTTGATTTTCATTTTTTATCATTTAATTGAAAATAAAAGTTGAGGGTTGTTACAAATGTAAACAATATAAAGCAAACTAAAAAAATGGTGGGTGAGTTGAATAATATAGTAGGTATAACAATGTATATTCTTTTCAAAATAAAAATAATTTTTTTAAATGATCATCTACAAGTGCAACACATATAATACTTAAATTTTTTAAATTTTACAAAGTATAATTTATTTTTTTATAAAATCTCATGTATTACATGGGCCCTATACTAGTAGAATCTATAAAGGATGTTTAACAACAACAGGAAAAACAATAATAATAGATTTTTTTAATAATATTATTATTATTAATCGAAAAAAACATTATAAAAATCAACAAATAGAATTTAAATACTAACAATGATGGGTAATGTAAGACAACATAGTCAAAATAAAAATAAATATATAATTAATCTACAAATTGCTTGAAAAATCTTAAATTTGCTTTTGAAATTTTGATAATTGTTTTAAAAATCTAAATGTAAATTCTAAAGCAAAAATCTATTTCAAAAGTCTAACAATAATGTTAAATAACTTAAATTTATAAAATTTTATGACCATGCAATAAATAGTAAGATAGATCATATATATCCCAAAAGTTAAATCTATGAGAAGATAAATTCTTGGAAAAAAATGAAACAAAAACTCATGGTCCAAATATTAATTGAATATTTTATTCATTTAATTATTAGTATTTTTTGTTATATTTATGAATTAAATCTATTCATGATTTTATTTAAATTTCATTTTTAATGCATATTATATCAAATTCATATCAATTTTAAAATTCATAATTTATTATTTATATCAAATTTAAAATGTTGAGTTTCAAAATTTTTTGCATTTAAAATTTCTAATTTTATCAAATACAATTATTTTAAATAACATAATTTTAAAGTTGAAATATCAACATTTTCATTAAATATAGATATTAAAATCAATATATACTTTACATTTAAATGATATATCATTACACTATATCATCAACATTAGCAATTATTAAATCTTATATAACAAACTGCACATCGTGCACATATAATTTATTAGATTTACTATAAATAATAAACATGTATATATATAAATATAAATACACACATATAATTTATGAGATTTACTATATAACAAATATTATTATTTATATATACATGTATGTAGTGTATATTTGTATATCTATTTATATTAATAATATGACAAAAACTTGTGTGCATCAAGTGTAAGGGTTAGGATCCGTACAATCTGGGTCACCTGACCTGGAGGTGAGATTCATGTGCCCTAGCACACGTCTCATGCACCACAAACTCTCCCACGCATCTCCATGTTCGTGCCCACACTCTTATTCCGCGCGCTTAACCTTTATGTTATGTTTGCATTACTTTTATATTATGTTCACGTAACCTTTATGTTATGTTAGTTTAACATTTACATTATATATATTACACACATTATAATACCTTTTAAACTTTTATGTTATAATAATATAACCTTTTAAAAGCGTTGTCTTTTTCAAAAAATACGCTGAAAGACAACGCAAATAATGAGAAAGACAACACTTTTTACATAGGGTTGTCTTTCAGCGCATTTAAAAAAAAAGAAGACAACCTTGTTTTGTAACGCTTTTTTCAAAGGGTTGTCTTTCAGCGGATTTTTTTTAATAAAAGACAACCCTTTTATGCAACGCTTTTTTCAAGAAGTTGTCTTTCAGCGGATTTTTTTAAATAAAAGACAAATCTTTTATACAACGCTCTTTAATAGACAACCCATTGTGCAACACTTTTTTTATGTGTTGTGTTAATTGTGCACCTTTTCATAATATTAATTATTTTTTAATTAAATTAATTTGAAAAGTTTAATTATTTTATGATGTTATCTTATATTATTTGCATTAATATTATCTTATATGAACAAACTCATAATTTTATAAAAATAGTATTTTTATGAAATATATTAAAAATATGCACTAGTATATTTTATAATTGTCTTAAAATGAAATTAGATTAAACATTACTAAATATATTAATTAGTCATTAATCTTCCAATTATATATATATTGTTAATCTTTTAAAATATATTAAAAATACAAATAATATTGTGATTCTTCAATAATATTTTAGGTATTGAATAAATCTATGTATGTAAAAATATATGTAAATAAATCTATGTACGCAATATGACAAATAGTCCAACAAAGTAAATAATAATATTTTAATTGAGTCACATTTATATTTTGTATCGTGAGTGCATTAACATTTTGGGTTTTGAACATTCATATGTTGGCCATTGAAATCGAGTTAAATATAATAATATATCAAAATTGGAAATCAATGACTTATATTAATAAGTATTAATGGTACTTTATAAAAATTAATAAAAAATATGTGATAATAGAAAATTGAAAAATATCAAAACTTGAAATAAAAAAATGTCACGCCCCAAAATCTTTTGGTATTTTATTAGAGTTTTCACATGGCGTGAAGAAAAAAAAGCAAGGGACGCATAACTCATACAGAAAGAATTAGCAAGAGATGCCAGAAGAAAGAGGTAAAAGACGATGTGAATCTTTCACATATCAACAACGGCCTCGGCCGATAACATTCGATCTCAATACCGATATATAAACAACATAATAAAGTAGCGGAAATCAAACCATCAGGATCTCACGACTATCATATGTATCAAAAGGTTATTACAAAACGTGATTTAAATAAAACATTGTTTGAAAATGTTTGTGCGACAACATCTTAAAAACATAAGTTCAGAAACAACACTGCCTCTCTCCATCTAGGGTTCAACATGCTCATCAGCTCCTGTAGTGTGAGTGCGTTGAATACACTCGTGGGGATAACATCCGCCTCATAAGACTCAAGACAGAAATTAAATACCGAAAAGCTAACTTACAGTCACGTTGTCACAGCACATAAAATGCATAACAGATATTAGAAATAGCAAGGGACGCATAGGTGCGGGATTTCCCTGTCTTACCCTGTAAAACGGTCTCATATACCGCTAGCGCATTTCAAGGACCGCCAGACCTTTTCAGAGTATTAGAAGGGGGGAGACAATTCTTTTACGGTCCATAGGACCCTCCGAACATGCAATGTGAACCGAAGTCCTTTCACAGTATATAGTATGGCACAACAAATGTATTCACAACATATAGTGTTCCTCAATCATGCTTATAATAGGGAAAACAGTAAACAGATAAAGAGTTAGAAATTACCCCCACCTTATTCGGTGGTTACCACGTGAGTAGCTAGAACCGAAAGTCTGATAACTCAAAGCTTAGTAGCGGATATCAAAAGTCAGATAAATCAACGCTCAATCCAACAGGTAGCCTACACAGTTACGGTGTTTCTTAGATCTTAAATACAATATAAATAAAGCTGTAAAGGGTTCCGGCGGAAAATGTTCGTTAACGACACAGCGGATCGAACGATCTAAAAATTGGAATCCAAGAAACGAGAGGATCAGATCTGTCCAAGTGGCTGAGATGATAGGAAATGAAATAAGGTTTGCAATGCAAAAAGAATGAGCTCAATCGAAGTTAAAACGAGCTCAAACAGAGCATTTTAAGTTTGAGGGTAAAATGGTAATTTTGGTCAAAGGGTTGACTTTGACCGGGCCCACGACCCTTGGTCAACAATGTCTCGTCATCAACGACTCGATACGGATGAACGACGGAAAGAAAACGAGGTTCGGATCGAAAACACGGCTTCGGGTGCACGTCGGCACCCGATAGGTGCGCACGGTGCGCGCGCAGCTCTTGGCACCCGACGGCTGTCGAGTTTTCTCGGCAGCAAGGCTCGGCGTCTCGACAGCTCTCGGTAGCTGCCGAGTTTTCTCTGCAGGTCTCGGCGGCGTGGTTCGGCAGCTCTCGGCAGCTGCCGAGTTTTCTCGACAGCAAGACGTGACTCGACGAGGCTGGTCGAGTTTTCTCGGCCAGACCCTTCCCAGGTCGCCGGCACCGGGCCTGCTCGACCAGGCCACTTCCCGGTCTAAAACTCCAATCCAAAACTCCGACCGGCGACTCCCCGTCGCCGGCCACCTATTCCGGCTAACCCCTACCACCAACATCTCCTATACACCTATGCATGAGCATACACACACCCACACCCGTTTCCATACACACACACACACTGATTTTCCATCTCCGGCCGGCGGCCACCTATCGCCAACGACCACCTCTACTTACCGCGACCTTGGCCGGCGACCACCAGTCGCCGGTCACCACCACCACCAACGCACAAACACACATACAACATCATACACGCACATACATCGCATGGTGTGTTTACACACACACAACCGGATATCCTTGGCCGGCGGACACCAGCTGCCGGCCACCCACCAGACCACCTCGCCGGCGATCTCCTGTCGCCGGCCGTTCCTTCTCCCACGGCGGCACCCCCCGGCGCCGCCTCTAACAACATGCACATCCACACACACTCATACACCACACAACACACACACATGCACGAAAACATATATATACACTCTGTCCATCTCCGGCGCCGCGACCCATGGCGGCGCCGGCACTCCAGCGATTGGCCACGACCTCCGGCGACCTCCAGCAGCAGCTCTGGTGCGGTGGAGAGAGAAAACTCAGAGGAGAAAAAGGGTGATCAAGGGTTAGGGTTGGGGTTTCAAGGCTGTTTTTCACCGTTTTCCAGCGAACGGGAAATCGGAATTGAATTCCGGAAGATGTCCTAGACTCGTCTCGTCGAGACGAATGTCGTGTGTGAAAATCAGCCGAAACCGAGAAGTTTTAGATTTTCCGGCGACCTCTGGCGGCGGCGCGCTGGAGGTAGAAAAGAGAGGAAAGAGAGAGGAGGGAGGAGAGAGAACTTATGTGTTTTCGTCGTGTTCGGCTCGTTCGACTCGCTTGAGAAAACGGTAAATAATAAACTGACTGAGCCCTCTATTTATAGATTTCCAAAAGTTACTATTCATCAGAATATTCTTTGGAATATTCTTTTTTTACTGTTCATCAAGAATATCTCGTATATTCTACTCTTCGTATACGTCTCGTATATGTCGTATTCTTCGTTTTCACTGTTTTCTTCGTTACTTGAGCTACGAGTCTCCGATTGACCTCTAGTTCATTTCTATCTTCTCGTCTTCTCGATACGCATCTAATGGTATATTAAAAATCCTATGTTCCACGTCTAATAAAATTATCGATCTCTAACGTGCATTAAACACTTATTTGAAATGCACGAAATTAACTAAACAGTCAAAACACACGCACATAATTATTAAATTATAGGTTTAAATATTTAATTAATCAATTATGCTTGTTTTGATCCGGGACACTACAAAAAATGCATGTAGGATATTATTACATGAAGCACAGTGGTCTAGTGGTTAGAATACCACCTTGCCACCTGAGTTCGATTCCTAGACAACGCACAATATTGGCTATGATGACATCAGTGCTGATGTCATCATCCTATACAATAGTTGGGTATGATGATGTCAACGCTATGATGACGTATCAGCGCTATGCAATAGTTGGGTATGCTGACGTGTCAGGGTTATGATGACATGTCAATGCCCTATGATGACATGTCAGCTCTATGATGACGTCAACGTCCTATTTAATAGTTAATTAAAAAAAGATAACCCTTTTGTGTAACGGTTTTTATGTGTTGTCGTATCAAGTGTTGTAAAAGATGTACGCTGATTATCTGAAAAAGACAACGCTTTTAGTGCGTTGTTTATCAGCGCATATCTTTTACAATGCTGGATACGACAACGCTCATTTTCTAGGAAATACCATTGTCTTTCAGCGAAATTCTTGTAGTGTCAACAATACAGCCAACATGCATCATTGTTAAGAGCACTCCTGAATTGAGTTAGTTATGGCACAAGAGGATGAGCCAGAACCTAGTGAGACGACTGCCAAATGTTGCGTATAAAAAGGAGAATGTTTGTGGAGCTTGTCAGAAAGGTAAACAAGTAAGAAGCTCTTTTAAGGACAAAGTTCAGAGATCCTCTCACAGGATACTGGACCTTCTGCATATGGATCTGTTTAGACCAGTGGAGTCTGTTAGAGTAAGTGGGAAGAAATATTCCCTGGTGATTGTGGATGATTACTCTAAATTTACTTGGACCATCTTCCTAACCAAGAAATCAGAAACTCAAAACAGGCTGCCAGAATTCATGAAGAGTGTGCAGAATGAAAAGCTCTTAAGTATAGTGAAGATAAGATCTGACAAAGGAACTGAGTTCACAAACAAGTTAATAAAGAAGTATTGTTCAGAGAATGGGATATGTCATGAGTATTCTGCTACAATGAATCCCCAACAGAATGTAGTAGCAGAAAGAAAGAACAAGACTCTGAATGATGCTGCAAGGACTATGATTGCAGATGCTGGTATACCAAAGAGATTTTGGGCTGAAGCAACCAACACAACATGCTACACTCAGAACAGATGCCTGATTATCAAGGACCATGACAAGATCCCCTATGAAGTCTGGTATGGTATTACATCTTGTTGGGATATTTCTGACTAGGTTTTGATGAGACAATGTAATATTAGATGAAACTTTTGAGTACCCATTTTCCACGTTTTATAAGTGGACTAAGGTCTGATGAGTTTAATATTCTTATATATACCTTCTAAGTTATATACATCAGAAAAGATAGAGACAACTATTCTTTAGCAGGATTCGAGGTTCTTAGAATGACTTGAAGACTGCCCTTGTGAAGGGAGGACAGAAAGCTGAAGAAAGAATCTGGACCAGTAAGCAAATAATACAGAAGACACAAAGCTGATTGCAGGTTTCGAGAACAGAAAGCTGTTTTGGAACAGGAAGCTGACGCAGATCAGAAAAGCTGGCATAAAGTAGTAAACAACCACTGCAGCCTTTATAGGAAGCTGTAAATATACCAGACATATTCAATGCAGTATGAGGAATACATTGATATCACACGAGGAATGGCTCCTATCAAGGATCCGTTAGACAGAGGTTTGTGCCAAACCAATAAGGAGATACCACCTAGATCCGCGGCTCTACAGGCACTGTAGTGGAAGTATGTCGCAATTAATGTGGGTCAGAGAAGGACAAGGATCAATAGCCGCACTTTTCAGACGCATTAATTACAAAGATTTGAAGATCACCTTTTGACATGACAAGGACAATGCCTTTCTTCAACGAGCATTTTTCCAACTGATATAAATAGAAGAGTGGAGTGACTATGAAGACTGCAGGACAACTGGACAACTAAACAACTGAGCTACCAACTATTATCAAGATTTTTCAAGCTCTCATATTTCTCAAGCTTTCAAAGTTCAGTCACTCAACCTTCGAAGCAGTCTATCTTTCAAGTGTTCGAGCTCTCAAGTTCAAGACTGACTTCACCGCAACAGTTGAAGAAATCTTTTATCCTTTTAACCATTGTGTTGTGTGCGTTAGGTTGTTTTAGTTTGGTGTAACTTAGTTGATAGGATTGAGATCCTTGCTAAGTATATAGTCTTATATAGGCTATTTGCCCTATGTGAGATTGTGTACCCTGTGTGGGTTATGACCTAGGAATCTGGGATTCTGTAGGTATAACTTGTTAGAAAGAGGTTTGTAAAGTTGAGACTTATAAATCAAACTGACTTAACAAAGTTCCTCCTCTGGGAAGGAGTAGAGTGGACATAAAAGGATTACACCACCTTCGAACCACTATAAGCCATAAGTGTTTACTTATTTTTGTCTTTGTGTTTTGCATTGATATACTTACTGCATATATCACAAGCATTCTGCTAAAACCCTTTATCAAACAACATACTTGTGAAAGAAAATGTTTTCCAAAACAGAAACTCTATCGAGTATTTTCCACTGCATACTGTGATACCGAGTTAGGAACCTGATACAACATTCTGCCAGGTTACTGCATTCCTTCTTGAATCAGTAACCTGTTCACCAAAGTTTTAAAAAGTTCAAAAATCGATAGAGGTTCATTCTCCCCCCCTCTGAACCTCTGACCACTTGAGACCAACACACCTAACATTTCATATTTGCATATCTTTGGATGCAGGTGTTACATTTTGAACAATGCAAAAGTACACCTGAAGACCTTTGATGAAAAATCAGATGAAGGAGTATTTTTGAGATACTCCTCAGAAAGCAATGCCTTCAGGATTTTCAACAAGAGAAGCTTGGTTGTGGAAGAATCAATACATGTGGTATTTGATGAACCACATTATGATACAACTGAGTTGGACAAGCTAAAAGAAGATGTATCTCAAATGAAGATTAAAGATCAAGTAGTGAGATACATTGATGGAGTTCCAGTACCTGTTGAAGTGGTTACTGACAGCAGTCAATAGGTTACTACTTCTGGGAATGCAATGGCGCAGGATGCTGAAATCAAGCAGTCAGGATACTGGAATCCAACAGTAACCACAGTCAGGATACTGCAGACTAATAGGTTACTCTCCAACAACCTGCTTACTCTTTTGAGCCTGATAGGACATGGCTCAGAAACCACCCAAGAGAGCTTGTGATTGGAGATATCAATGAAGATGTAAGAACAACAAGATCAAGACCTCAAGAATTACTGTTCACATGCTTCATATCACAAGTTGAACCCAAGAGTGTAAAGGAAGCTCTTGGAGACAGTAACTGGATTCAGGCCATGTAGGAAGAGCTGAATGGATTTGAAATAAATCATGTATAAAGATTGGTTCCAAGGCTTGATCACTAAGGAGTTATTGGAACAAAGTGGGTGTTCAAGAACAAGCTGGATGAAACAGGTACTGTGGTCAGAAACAAGGCAAGACTAGTGGCTAAAGGATACTGTCAAGAAGAAGACATAAATTTTGATGAGACCTTTGTCCTAGTTGCTAGGCTTGAAGCTATAAGGATATTTTTGGCCTATGCAGAATGGAGTTGTGGAAAGAAAAAACAGAACCCTCAAGGAAGCAGTAAGAACAATGATTACAGAAGCTGTTAAAAAGAAACTCAAGATGTTGGGTTATGGTATCTTAAAGAAGGAGGATTCAGTTTGAAAGGATATTCAGACTCAGATTTTGCTGGAGAAAGGTTAATGTCAAGGTTCTGCAAGAAGCAAGCATCTATTGCAACATCAACGACATAAGTAAAATATGTTGCTGCAGGAAGCTGTTGTGCACATATTCTCTAGATATAACAATAGTTGAAAGATCGATTACAGGATTATGGAGAAATAAACTCCTATTTTTGTATGACAACACAAGTGCAATTGCTATCACACATAATCTAGTATCCCACTCGAAAACAAAACACATCAATGTAAGACATCATTTTATTCGAGATCATGTGGAGAAGAAAGATATAGTATTAGAGAAAGTTCATACAGATTTGCAGCTGATAGATATATTCATAAAACTTCTGCGTGAATCAAGATTCTCTATGCTTAGAAATGAACTTAGGATTATCAAATTATGAGATGATCATGAAGTCCAATTCAGATGAAAATGTATGCATGGTGCAAGGGGGAATATTGAGCTTTCATCAGTATTCATCACCCTTACAAATAGTAAGAGAGAATGTTGCATCTATGCCAGGATAGAGCAAGACATCAAACAAAAAAGTAAGAAAAATGCAGGAAGGATTGAATACAACAATAAGCTAGGTTACAACACCAAGAAACAACAACTTGACTTAGGATTGATGATAAATAGTATTTATTGCTCTACAACCTTGTATCAAAACTATAACCTTAAACGCCTATCATTTAAGCAGAAAAATCATTTGTCGAATTTAAATGTGAAATCTATTTTTTCAGAATCATATAAGTCGTGTTTTTCTTTAAACCCCTACAGTTTCTGTTTTTATAAAAAAGCCCTTCCGACCTTTTATTAAGTTGAGTGGTACTACTCTTGGAATTAGATGTTAATTAATTAAGTTGTCAGTAACTTATTTAATTAACGGACATTCGATATCTTAAACACAGGGAGATAAATGTACACATAATAAGAAGGAGCCCATATTAAATATGGGATTGGGACGGTAGTTCAATAATAATTTGGAACCGAAGGATCGCCGGCTCTATGCAATTAATTAATCGGTTTCATGCTAGATATAACAAACGCAGCGGAAAAAAAAATTATACCTTTTGATCGATCTAGAAGAATAACGAGCCAAAGATCGATCTTTCGTAACCCTAGACCTCTTTGATCTTCTGATGTATTCCTACAGCCTTTCTCGAACGTTGCGTGGCCAACGATCCTTCGAGAAATCTCAGTTCTGCTCTCTCTCTCACTATCACGTGTTTTCTGTGATCTGTGTTTTTGAGGCGCTGAGAAAAAGAGCTATATATAGGCTACACCAGGGACCTAGAGGAGGAATTGGGTTGGGCCTCCTGATGGGCTGAAGTATCCTGTGTTCAGCCCGAACACATAATTTAAACCCATCAATAATAATTCAGTCCACTAAAGAATTATTATTGAACTACCGTCCCAATCCCATATTTAATATGGGCTCCTTCTTATTATGTGTACATTTATCTCCCTGTGTTTAAGATATCGAATGTCCGTTAATTAAATAAGTTACTGACAACTTAATTAATTAACATCTAATTCCAAGAGTAGTACCACTCAACTTTATTATCATGTCGGATTAAATCCACCTGCAGGGTTTACATGATAATCCTTATGAGCTCCTCAAGGGGACATCATCATCCTAAATAATTAGGACACAGATTCCTTCTATAATCAACAGTACACCATATAGACAATACTGTTTCCCAATTCACCGAGTTTATTGATTTAATAAATAAATCTCACTCATTGGCAAATTAAAGAAACAAATATTGTGTATACGTGGCTGTTATTATATAGGGATTAAGAGAACGCACATCCATAATAACAGAGGTCTTGTTCTATTATATATAGTCAGTATAAAACGAACAACCTCAAATGGTCCTGCTCAATACACATAAAGTGTACTAGTGTAATTTTATAGTCAAGACAGACTAATACCAAACTACACTACAACCATTCCGATGATTTGTCCAAATTCATCTTGGTTGTGAGCTACTATTTATAATTTATAAGAAACTGATAACATGATCTTCTGTGTGGCACCACACACCAAGTTATCTATAATATAAATTAATTGGACATTGCATAAACATATATAAAATGCAAACATATGACCAAAGTGATTCTCATTCAATAAAAGATGTTTATACAAAAGCTAGGCTTACAGTATACATCCTAACAATCTCCCACTTATACTAAAAGACTATGCTGTCATCTACACTACCATACATCTGATTCCCATTCCTTCAACATGCTCATCGAAGGCTTTCGCCGGAAGGGCCTTTGTGAAAGGATCTGCTAGGTTATCGGCTGATGCAATCTTGGCGACAACACCTTCCCCTCGTTTTACGATGTCTCGTATCAGGTGGTACTTGCGCTCAATGTGTTTGCTTGTTTTATGGGCTCGTGGTTCCTTCAAGTTTGCTACTGCACCGCTGTTATCACAATAAATTGTGATAGCTTTAGGCAAACTAGGAATCACTTCTAAGTCCATCATGAAGTTTCTGAGCCATACAGCTTCTTTGGCTGCCTCAGAGGCTGCCACATACTCAGCTTCCATGGTTGAGTCCGAAACGCATTTCTGCTTAACACTCCTCCATACTATGGCTCCACCTCCCAAGGTAAACACATAACCCGAGGTAGATTTACTGTTGTCCCTATCCGACTGGAAATCAGAATCCGTGTAACCCACAGGAAGCAAATCATCTGCTTGGTAAACCAACATATAATTTCTAGTCCTTTTCAGGTACTTTAAAATATGCTTTACCGCAGTCCAATGTCCTTGTCCTGGGTTACTTTGATATCTACTAACCATGCCCATGGCGAAGCAGATATCTGGCCTCGTACATAGCATTGCATACATTAGGCTTCCTACGACCGAAGCATAAAGAACTGCCTTCATATCCTCTATCTCCTTTGGTGTCTTAGGACACATCTCCTTAGATAAAGGTACTCCATGTCGAAAAGGTAGAAAACCTTTCTTGGAGTTTTGCATGCTAAAACGAGCTAGGATAGTATCAATGTACGAAGCTTGAGATAAGCATAACATCCTTTTCTTGCGATCCCTTATAACTTTGATCCGAATAATATGTCCAACTTCTCCCAAGTCCTTCATATCAAACTGCTTGGATAGCCATACCTTTACGTCTGACAACACCTTGACATTGTTGCCAATGAGCAAGATGTCATCTACGTATAGTACAAGAAATACCACCACGTTTCCGTCATTCTTCTTGTATACACAAGACTCATCCGGACATTGAATGAATCCATAAGACTGGATTACCTCATCAAAACGGATGTTCCAAGATCTCGAAGCTTGTTTCAGTCCATAAATGGACCGATTAAGCTTGCACACAAGATGCTCTTTGCCCTTTGCAATGAATCCTTCTGGTTGCTTCATATAGATGTTTCCTTCAAGACTACTCATAATAGATATTTATTTATATGATTCTCAGGATTTCATTATGTCTTTCAACCCACTTGCTGTTATACTCAAAGAAAACAAACTTACTGGTCCTAATTATATTGACTGGAAAAGAAACCTGGATATTGTCCTAACTGCTGAAGAGTACAAGTTTGTACTCCATGAGCACTGTCCTGACATGCCTGATGAAAACTCTAGTGAAGAGGAGAAAGTGCATTATAGGACCGGGCAGGTCGATCCCCGTTTAGCAGGCGAACATTCGATCGAAGTGGCCATAATAGTTGGATTTATTTTATTCCTTTTTTATTGCCTATCTATATGTTTGTTGTTTTATCAAGCATGCTTTTATATGTCACATGTTATTGCATGCTAAATTCCCTCATTTAAATAACTAAGTGGGAGAGGGATTTATTTTGAATAAATCCCATGGTCTCCATTACTGGTTTGTAAGTGATGCATTTAAACTTGCGCGTTGGCTTTAAGTGCCTCCTCCATATCGGATGAGTTTGATTGCGGATCACTAGATCAAACTTTCTTTATGGATAATTATAGGAAATTATTTAGGAGTGTGTAATCTTCTCCATCTGAAGAGACACAAACCTAGATGATTGACTTGGTATTAAGTAATGGTATACACTTAGGTGCATATGATAGTATCCTCCCCATCGGAGTAAGTGCTGTTATTTGCATGGCTAAAGATAAACCAACTATTAATTTTATTTTGTTTGTCAAGATAATGAAATTAATGGGTAAAACCTCCTCTAACGAATGTTTGAATTAGTATACGACCACACTATCGTGGCATGCAAAATTCACGGTGTTTTGAGGTGTTGGTGAATTTAATTATATTGTTTGAGGGAACAATATAGGCTTTAAATTCTATATGTTATGACCTGTGTATTTATTTATTTATTTATGTGATTCTCAGGATTTCATTATGTCTTTCAACCCACTTGCTGTTATACTCAAAGAAAACAAACTTACTGGTCCTAATTATATTGACTAGAAAAGAAACCTGGATATTGTCCTAACTGCTGAAGAGTACAAGTTTGTACTCCATGAGCACTGTCCTGACATGCCTGATGAAAACTCTAGTGAAGAGGAGAAAGTGCATTATAGGAAGTGGGTTAAGGCAGATGAGATGGCGCGATGTTACATTTTGGCTTCCATGTCAAATGTACTGCAACATCAGCATCAGGCCATGCCCACTGCCTATGATATGATGCACAATCTCAAAGAACTCTTCGGACACCAGAGTCGGGCTGCCAGACAGGAGGCAATGAGAAACTTAATGACGACCACCATGTCTGAAGGGACACCTGTGAGTGATCATGTCCTTAAGATGATGGCTCATTTGAATGAGATGGAAGTCCTTGGAGCTGAAATCGATGGGGAAACCCAGGTCGATATCGTGCTCCAAACACTGCCTAAGAGTTTTGAGCAGTTCCGCCTTAATTATAATATGAACAAAAGGATGTACTCCTTGGCGGAACTTCTGACAGAACTCAAATCGGTAGAAGGATTGTTTCGTCAAAGTGCTCAAGCTTACGTTGCTGAAAATGTCTCTACTTCTAAGCCGAAAGGTGGAAAGAAGAAGAAGAAACAGAATCCTTCGGCGAAGAAAGCGAATGGACCTCAAAAGGCTGGGCCACAAGGTGGTGTGAAAAAGCCGAAGGGCAAGTGCTTCACATGTAAGCAACCTGGACATTGGAAGGTGGATTGTCCTCGTAAAAAGGAGAACAAAGAAGGTACATCTTATTCACTAATTATTGAAACATGTTTAGCGATGTTATCTACCGGCACCTGGTGTGTAGATACGGGAGCCACTGATCATGTCTGCAATTCTTTGCAGGGGTTCCAGGAAACCAGACGACTTAGTGAGAGCGAGATTATCATCTACATGGGCAACGCTGCGAAAGTGGCGGCTGTTGCAGTGGGAGATGTTTATTTATATTTTGATAGGAACAAGACTTTGGTTTTGAGGAATTGTCTTTACGTACCTTGTTTTAGAAAGAACTTGATTTCAGTTTCTAAGTTGTTTTTGGATGGATATTCTGTTTCTTTTGATGGCAAAGTGGTTGTCAAGAAAAATAGGGTTATTATCTGTTCTGGTACGTTGGTTGGCAATTTATACACTCTTAATCCAATAACTCCTACGATGCAACAAATGGAAATTAATAATACATCTTCTAACTCAAATAAGAGAAAAGAACCTTCAAAAATGAACCAAACATATCTTTGGCATCTAAGATTAGGTCACATTAACTTGAGTGGGATTCAAAGGTTGATAGCCGATGGACCTTTGAGTTCATTGGAAGTGGAAAACTATCCGACCTGGGAGTCCTGCTTGGAAGGAAAAATGACCAAGAGGCCTTTTAAAGCCAAGGGGTATAGAGCCAAAGAAGTGTTGGAATTGGTTCATTCTGATTTGTGTGGTCCTATGTCTATCCAAGCAAGAGGTGGTTTCGAATATTTTGTCTCTTTTATAGATGATTATTCGAGATATGGATACATTTATTTGATGCGCCGCAAGTCTGAGTGCTTTGATAAGTTCAAAGAGTACAAGGCTGATGTGGAGAAGCGTCATGATAAATGTATCAAAACACTACGATCTGATCGTGGTGGCGAGTACCTCTTAGGAGAGTTTAGGAATTACTTATCAGAGGCTGGGATTCAATCCCAATTGTCTGCACCTGGTACACCCCAACAGAATGGTGTGGCGGAACGAAGGAATAGGACTCTCATGGAAATGGTTAGATCAATGATGAGTTATTCGGAATTACCGAATTCGTTTTGGGGGTATGCCCTGGAAACGGCAGCGTACATTCTGAACTTGGTACCTTCTAAGACAGTACCCTCTACTCCCACAGAATTGTGGAATGGGCGTAAGCCTAGTCTAAAACACATTCGGATTTGGGGTAGTCCAGCACATGTGCTGAAGGGAGATGCTGATAAGTTGGAATCTCGTACGGAAGTTCGACTGTTTGTGGGCTATCCTAGAGGAACGAAAGGTGGTTTGTTTTATAGTCCTAAAGATCAGAGGGTAATTGTTAATACAAATGCCCGATTCTTAGAAGAGGACTATGTAATGAATCACAAGCCCATGAGTAAAATTGTTCTAGAAGAAATAAGAGGGGAAACTCCTACCTTAGTACCAACGGTACAAGATGAGATACCACAGGGGTCGGCACCATCTGTCACTAATGATACACTATTACCACAAGTGCCTCGTCGTAGTGGGAGGGTTGTTAGACAACCTGATAGATTTATGTTTTTGGGAGAGTCTTCGGACTTAGTACCTGGTGAACATGAATCTGATCCTTGGACCTATGACGAAGCACTCCAAGATAAAGATGCAGAATATTGGCAAAAAACTATGAATTCTGAATTAGAATCTATGGATTCTAATCAAGTCTGGGAGCTAGTAGAACCACCAAATGGTGTAAAAGCCATTGGATGTAAGTGGGTCTACAAAAGAAAAAGAGGATCAGACGGGAAAGTAGAAACTTTCAAAGCAAGGCTTGTTGCGAAGGGGTATACTAAAAAAGAAGGCATCGATTATGAGGAAACCTTTTCACCGGTAGCCATGCTTAAGTCTATCCGGATTCTTTTGTCTATTGCTGCTCATATGAATTATGAGGTTTGGCAAATGGATGTCAAGACAGCTTTCCTTAACGGTAGTCTTGAAGAAAACATCTATATGAAGCAACCAGAAGGATTCATTGCAAAGGGCAAAGAGCATCTTGTGTGCAAGCTTAATCGGTCCATTTATGGACTGAAACAAGCTTCGAGATCTTGGAACATCCGTTTTGATGAGGTAATCCAGTCTTATGGATTCATTCAATGTCCGGATGAGTCTTGTGTATACAAGAAGAGTGACGGAAACGTGGTGGTATTTCTTGTACTATACGTAGATGACATCTTGCTCATTGGCAACAATGTCAAGGTGTTGTCAGACGTAAAGGTATGGCTATCCAAGCAGTTTGATATGAAGGACTTGGGAGAAGTTGGACATATTCTTGAGATCAAAGTTATAAGGGATCGCAAGAAAAGGATGTTATGCTTATCTCAAGCTTCGTACATTGATACTATCCTAGCTCGTTTTAGCATGCAAAACTCCAAGAAAGGTTTTCTACCTTTTCGACATGGAGTACCTTTATCTAAGGAGATGTGTCCTAAGACACCAAAGGAGATAGAGGATATGAAGGCAGTTCCTTATGCTTCGGCCGTAGGAAGCCTAATGTATGCAATGCTATGTACGAGGCCAGATATCTGCTTCGCCGTGGGCATGGTTAGTAGATATCAAAGTAACCCAGGACAAGGACATTGGACTGCGGTAAAGCATATTTTAAAGTACCTGAAAAGGACTAGAAATTATATGTTGGTTTACCAAGCAGATGATTTGCTTCCTGTGGGTTACACGGATTCTGATTTCCAGTCGGATAGGGACAACAGTAAATCTACCTCGGGTTATGTGTTTACCTTGGGAGGTGGAGCCATAGTATGGAGGAGTGTTAAGCAGAAATGCGTTTCGGACTCAACCATGGAAGCTGAGTATGTGGCAGCGTCTGAGGCAGCCAAAGAAGCTGTATGGCTTAGAAACTTCATGATGGACTTAGAAGTGATTCCTAGTTTGCCTAAAGCTATCACAATTTATTGTGATAACAGCGGTGCAGTAGCAAACTCGAAGGAACCACGAGCCCATAAAACAAGCAAACACATTGAGCGCAAGTACCACCTGATACGAGACATCGTAAAACGAGGGGAAGTTGTTGTCGCCAAGATTGCATCAGCCGATAACCTAGCAGATCCTTTCACAAAGGCCCTTCTGGCGAAAGCCTTCGATGAGCATGTTGAAGGAATGGGAATCAGATGTATGGTAGTGTAGATGACAACATAGTCTTTTAGTATAAGTGGGAGATTGTTAGGATGTATACTGTAAGCCTAGCTTTTGTATAAACATCTTTTATTGAATGAGAATCACTTTGGTCATATGTTTGCATTTTATATATGTTTATGCAATGTCCAATTAATTTATATTATAGATAACTTGGTGTGTGGTGCCACACAGAAGATCATGTTATCAGTTTCTTATAAATTATAAATAGTAGCTCACAACCAAGATGAATTTGGACAAATCATCGGAATGGTTGTAGTGTAGTTTGGTATTAGTCTGTCTTGACTATAAAATTACACTAGTACACTTTATGTGTATTGAGCAGGACCATTTGAGGTTGTTCGTTTTATACTGACTATATATAATAGAACAAGACCTCTGTTATTATGGATGTGCGTTCTCTTAATCCCTATATAATAACAGCCACGTATACACAATATTTGTTTCTTTAATTTGTCAATGAGTGAGATTTATTTATTAAATCAATAAACTCGGTGAATTGGGAAACAGTATTGTCTATATGGTGTACTGTTGATTATAGAAGGAATCTGTGTCCTAATTATTTAGGATGATGATGTCCCCTTGAGGAGCTCATAAGGATTATCATGTAAACCCTGTAGGTGGATTTAATCCGACATGATAATAAAGTTGAGTGGTACTACTCTTGGAATTAGATGTTAATTAATTAAGTTGTCAGTAACTTATTTAATTAACGGACATTCGATATCTTAAACACAGGGAGATAAATGTACACATAATAAGAATGAGCCCATATTAAATATGGGATTGGGACGGTAGTTCAATAATAATTCTTTAGTGGACTGAATTATTATTGATGGGTTTAAATTATGTGTTCGGGCTAAACACAGGATACTTAAGCCCATCAGGAGGCCCAACCCAATTCCTCCTCTAGGTCCCTGGTGTAGCCTATATATAGCTCTTTTTCTCAGCGCCTCAAAAACACAGATCATAGAAAACACGTGATAGTGAGAGAGAGAGCAGAACTGAGATTTCTCGAAGGATGGTTGGCCACGCAACGTTCGAGAAAGGCTGTAGGAATACATCAGAAGATCAAAGAGGTCTAGGGTTACGAAAGATCGATCTTTGGCTCGTTATTCTTCTAGATCGATCAAAAGGTATAATATTTTTTTCCGCTGCGTTTGTTATATCTAGCATGAAACCGATTAATTAATTGCATAGAGCCGGCGATCCTTCGGTTCCAACAGTCAAGTTGTTGTGCTGTAACCTAGACAACTGTATCTTCCAGTATAGGTTCTCTTGTATCCTCTATTGTAAGATCTTGATTAAGAATTAGTATATGTACACCTTCAATGTATAGGACGATGCTATCTTTCATTTTAAGTTGTGACATATCTTCTCTCAGATTCTCAAGATTAGTTGTATCATAGTGTGATTCAACAAATACTAGATGTATTGATTCTTCAACTACAAGAGTTCTTTTTTTGAAAATTCTGAAGGCTTTGCTTACGAATGAGTAACCTAAAAATACTCATTCATCTGATTTGGCATCAAAAGTCTTCAAGTGCTCTTTTCCATTGTTCAGAATGTAGCATCCGTATCTAAAGATATGTAGATAGGATATGTTTGGAGTATATCCATACCAAAGTTCATAATGGGTATTGTCATGATCTTTGTTGATTAAGCATCTATTTTGAGTATAACATGATGTATTGGTTGCTTTAGCCCAAAATCTTTTAGGTATAGTAGTTTCTGCAATAATTGTTCTTGTTACTTCCTTGAGGGTTTTGTTTCTTCTTTCAGCAACTCCATTCAGCTGGGGTGTTCTTGCTGCTAAATATTCATGGTAGATCCCATTCTGTGAGCAATACTTTTCTACGAAATTGCTAGTGAACTCTATTTCTCTATCAGATCTTATCTTTATAATACGTGGGTTTTTCTCATTTTATATTCTTTTCATAAAGTCATGTAGCCTGTTCTAAGTTTCTGACTTCTTGGCTAAGAAGATTATCCATGTAAATCTTAAATAGTCATCCACAACTACTAGAGAGTACTTCTTGCCACTGATGCTGATAGATTCAATAGGTCCAAAGATATCTATAAGAAGAAGATCTACAATTTTGTGAGATGATCTTTGAACCTTATCCTTAAATGAACTTCTAATTTGTTTACCCTTCTGACATGCTCTACATACACTCTCATTTTTTAAGACTAAGTTTGAAAGTCATCTTACTAAAACAAGTATTCCCCACTTCATTAACAATTTTTTTTCTAGAAACAATTTGTTTATGAATATATCAGTCTTGATGATATTTCTTATCATTTACTTACTATCTCCAATTTATTTTTATTGTGTGATAATGAACTATGTAATAGTAGTGTGTTACTTCTATCATGGAAAAATAAAATAGTATTAGTTGACAAGTAATTAATTAATTTTCAGAGATTGTTTTGTAGTGAAAACAAAATTTTAAACTAAGTACTCATTTACTCTTTAATGTAGTGAGCATAAGAAAACTTACGCTCGAGAAATATACGAGAAGAGGATATTGATGTTATACAAAAGCATGAATTTCCTTCTTGGTTCAAAGAAAAGGTAAACAAGTTAAATGGATCCTTTTCTATTTTAAAGTTTAGATTGTTCTCTACTATTAGTTTTATATAGATGGCTATTCTTAAGGCTAGTTTGGATTGGGTGATGGGAAAGTAAACCCACTGACACATTAGATTTTTTATGTTTGCATTGAGGGATGGTGAAGAGGTTTGATTATAGTCCTGGGTTGTGGATTGGGATAAAACAATAGATTAGGGTCTTTTAGGGGGAGGACAACTCAACTCACCAAGAAAGGTGGGTTTATATTCCCCATCATGTGCCAACAATAATACTGTACAATTTACATAAATGTCCCTCATAATTGATGTTAAATGTCACAAATACCCCAGTTGATCCATTTATTTACGAAATGTCTATCATATATATAAGCCCTATCTTGTCGTTACCTTCTCCAACACCTGAGATTTTGTCCTAACCCTAGCCGCGTCAGTTTTCCATTTCTTCCCAAATCGTCAATCTTTGTTTGATTTTTACTTTCTCTACACTTCCACCTTCAACATAAACATGATAAAATAAGTTGCTCCAAGGAAGATATA
Source organism: Scutellaria galericulata (assembly GCA_946896805.1). Classification (NCBI taxonomy): domain Eukaryota; kingdom Viridiplantae; phylum Streptophyta; class Magnoliopsida; order Lamiales; family Lamiaceae; genus Scutellaria; species Scutellaria galericulata. Next base: position 14,238,650 of record OX335788.1, read on the forward strand.
CCCAAAATCAGTTTTTTAATCGCGACTGAAGACAAAAAAGATGGAGTAGCCGAACTGATTTGAAGTTTTTGAAGATTTGCTTGGAAGGCTCTGTGAACAAAAAACATAAGTCCTACCTTAATACTTGCAGTGTGGATTTTCTTCTTTTTTTATTTCAGAAGAGTTTTGGGTAAAAAATTAGGGTGTTACAGATTTAAGACATTTTTTATGAAACGTATTTGTGAAGGCGCTCTTTCATTTATCCTAGTCTTTTAATGCAATTTACACAAAATCAAGAATAAAATAATGCTGCTGTTTTATGAAACCTGGATGCTATAATGTTATAGAAATGTGTTGTGTTCATTGACTTGAATTTGATGGAGTAGTGCATTTCCAATACATATTACATGGAAATGCTGAAATTTTATCCAAAAGGTCTCATTCCTAGCTATTTTTCTGTAAAAAAAAAAGGATAGTTTATGTTGAGAGTCTAAAGGAGCATGTGAAGATTAAGTTCTATAGGATTATGGGATCTGCTTTTGATTTTTCCGATAAAATCAAGTAATAAGATCATGTGTGCCTAGTCTTTTCGCAATTCGAAATGCCAGCGAATTCTCTATTTGGAAGCTGGTTGAGTGTAATAAGGCTTTTCAGGTAGCCTGTCTTTTCTTGTCTCTGTTGCAAGAGGTTGATTTACAGGATGCATTTCCTCAATATGTCATGTGCTTGCTGTTGTTCTCTTGGGTTGATCCTATCTGTAGCTGCAGTTTTGTTTTGTCAAGGTTCTAAGTTTTCATCTTATATTCTTGCGCATTTCAATAGATTCATATATAATCAATTTATCATTGAACAAAACAAGAAAAATATATTGCTGATGGACGTATTTTAAAGGTTTCAAAGTTTCTGTACATTTTTTATTCCTCTTCAAAATATTATTTTGGGTCCTTGTGTTAAATGTCTGTATATTGATAATGTAAGGAACATTTTTGTGTTTTCTCGTTCTTCCATTGAATGTTGGCATTCATGAGTATTTTACTTGTATCAAAACTTGTGCAATTTTCCATAGTGCAATTTGTGTTTTATCCGCTTTTACTTGTGTATTTGATTGGAATGGTTTTATCAATGTGGGTTGGAATGAGTATCTTACTAATTATCACACTTGACAAAAATATCAAATAAGTGAGTATCTATTTCATTTTAAAAAGTTTGTTTTGTATAAATCTGAATTACTTCTCCAACTCATATGTTTTAACATATTTTCTTTGTATGTTTTACATGAAAATACATTTTTGAATCTTAAGCCACTCAATCAACATACTACCAGTTTGAGGAAAGCCTTCCAGGTATATATTTTTTCATTTAACTTAAATATATGTATTGTGTTGTAAAACAAACTGCCATCTTATGTTATATTGTGTGCATTTTACATTATTATACTAATGAGGTTTGGGTTGATCTATTGTATTGTTGGATTATGAAAGAAAATTTTTGAGATTTTTCAACTTGAATTGTAATGAGAGATATAACTACATGCATGTTTTTGTTATTTGTTATATAAATAAATTGTCAGCCAAGTTTTTTAATCTGCATTATGCTATTTTTTGGGGTAAAAAGTTGGGTTGATATGTTGTATTGTTAGGTTTGTTTTGATTTAAAATACAATGATTACAGTCTTTTTTGGGTTCTGAATCGAGTTTTAACTGCATGTTTTCTGTGATGGTCTATTTGCTTCTTAGATGTGCTCATTGACTCCTTGAATCTTATGTTAGATACTGTTGTTATAAGATGAGAGTTTATTTTGAATAATTATCACATTTCTTTTGTTTAACTTTCGGTGCCTAAATTTAAAGTCTTTAATTACTTGAGTATGTATACATGTGCTGATTTGAGTTGTTTTTTGGTTGCTAAAGATGGACGGCCATGTAGAAACTAAATCCATGTTACTTGTGCTTGAGAGAGTGACTCTATCATTGAAGGCTTTCGTAATGTTATTCACTATTGCCTATATACGTATATTGCGCAGAAACCGTCGTAGGCAAATTAGAGCTAATAGGGGTACCCATTACAACCTACGATCTAGAATAACCCGAACATTAGACCACATTAGTAGAATAACCCAGATAAATGATGTTACCTGTCTAGACCACCTGCGAATGAGTTGTGATAGTTTCTCTCGTTTGTGTTATTTGTTGGAAAATCTCGGTGGTCTCGTGTCTACTCATCATGTAACTATTTCTAAACAAGTTGCAATTTTCCTAAGTATACTCTCTCATCACAAAAAGAATAGAGTCATCAAGCATGATTTCAATCATAGTGGTTACATAATTAGTACACAATTTCATGGTGTTCTTAAGGCACTTTTACGTCTACATACTATCTTTCTTGTACAACCTGAACCTATTTCTGAAGATTGCATGGATGAACGCTGGAAATATTTCAAGATACCAACCTAAATTTCACATTAAGTAATCAATTTCCTACCTCTACCCAAAAATGCATTTACCAATTACTTACATAATGTAGGGCTGCCTTGGTACACTTGATGACACTTACATACCCGTCAGAGTGGCATTACAAGATAAACCACGCTATAGGAATCGTAAAGAGAATATTTCTGTTAATGTGTTGGCGGTTTGTGACCAGCACATGAACTATGTTTTCATGTTATCCGGTTAGGAAGGTTCGGCGGCCGATAGTAGGGTGTTACGTGATGCTATCACTCGACCGCATGGCCTCAAAGTTCCACATGGTAACATAGATTTATTCCAATAATCATTCCATACCAAACATTCATATGTTCTTGGGTATTTATTGCACTAATTAAATAAATATCATTGATTTCAGGGAATTACTACTTGGTTGGTGGAGGTTACACCAATGGAAATGGTTTCCTAGCACCTTATCGAGGGGTTAGGTACCATTTACAAGAATGAGACCATTGTAGTGTAAATCCTCAAACCCCTCAAGAATTTTTCAACCTAAAACATGCTAGGGCACGTAATGTAATCGAACGTTCATTTGGAATACTCAAAGCCCGATGGGGTATACTTCGGAGCAACTCATACTATCCAATAAAAACTTAAAATGTAATAATCATGGCATGTTGTCTCCTCCACAACTTCATTCGAACTAACACTTCCGAAGACCCATATGAGTACGAAGTCCCTGAGTCATTTGTTGAGATAGATGGTCATGAGGACAATGAGGGTATCCTTTACATTGATCAAGTTGAGACTTCCCATGCTTGGACTACTTGGAGAGACAATATTGCGTTGCAATTGTTCAATGAATCACAAGTCCCTTGAGTTTTTGTTAACCTATTATGTTTTTATTGGAGAAACCAATATTTGACCTTAATTATTACTTATTGTCATTTTGTTGACCTCTATGTACCAAATTCCAGTTAATGTCACAGTTTGTTTTTATTAATGCATATGAGTTGATTCATGTGCTGCTTATCTGTTTTGTTGTGAACTGATACTTCATGGTGCACATTATGCTATATGCTTAAATTAATATATGTTCTTTGTCAAATATATGTATTAATATCATGCCTCTTGCACCATCTATTTACTTTGCATGATTTTTATCAATGACTGAGTGCACTAGCTTCTGTTTGTTTTTAATTGTTTTATTTCCTTATTAATTATTAGTTATGGACAATCAAGAAGTTGAACCCCACAAGGGAAAGAAGTCAGAAAAGACTAGGAGGATGTGGACATTCAATGAGGAGCAAACTTTAGTCAATGCACTCAAGGAGTTGGTGGCAAAAGGGTAGAAATCTCATAATGGATTTCGAACAAGGTACCTAAATTTGCCTGAGCATGCCATGACACAAAGTTACCCGGGGACACATTTGAAGGTCGAACCGTATATCGCTAGTAAGATCCATATGTGGAAGATGTCACAACTCATTGAATATGATGATAGGTAAGTCTAGGTTCACATTGACTGGTGCGAGGGTCATCGATGTTAAGGAGGACATATGACTAGAGTACCTTAAGGTAACCTATGATTATCCAAACCGTTACGTCAAACATATTATTAACTCTTTCATTTTTCTCCTTATAATTGTTCATTATGGAGTCATTATACGTCCTCATCGCTATCTTGTTTCAAAAATTTGTGCAGGTCGACCCACCCGCAAGAACTATGCGATATAAGTCTTAGCCATTCTTTAATGATTGGATGGAGATATTTGGTAAGGATCGAGCTATGGGGGAACATGCTGTTAACTTTCATAATGTCGTCCATGAGGTACTTAACTCGCAACACCAGACGATGTCTTCTAATGGTACAACATCTAAGATGCCTCCAGTCTCAAACATCAATGAGTCTAGCAATGAAACTACATCGACTCGAAGAACCGTGAGTGGGGTTGCGCCACATAGAAATGCCCAATCAAAAGGGAAACGAAAAAAAGAAGATGTGGATGAGAGACTCATCTCTACCATGAAAAATTTATGTGAATCGATCACGAAGGAAATGGTTGAACTTTCGAAGCGAGTCGGGTCCAGGTATGATGCTGTCGAAAAACAAAAGAGGGTTTTCGGAGAACTTGCCCAATTCGAGCACCTAAGTTTGGAGATGAAAGTGAAAATTGCACGATGTTTATGCCACAATGAAGATGATCTGGTCCTCTTTTTTAGTCTTCCACAAGATGCTCAACTTTCATACGTCAATGATTTTCTAGACGGTATGGCAGCCCTTTGAAGGTCCAACCTCAAAAATACCTTCTTTTATCAAGTTATTTATGGACCTCATTTTGGTAATTCCACTTATCGATAAGCTTTTGCCTTAATTGTCATGTAATTTGAACACAAGCCCAACTAAATACATTCATAGTGGACTGTATCCTAGTATGTATTTAAAATTGAAATCGAATGCATGTAATGATTAAAGGTTACTTCATGGAGTTCATTTGCTTAACCAATGCATCTTTTGCTATTATAATGGTCAAATAGAATAATCATCCTTATGTACCATACAAGCTAACCAGTTTCCAATTCCGAAGTACACCTTCTTTTTTAGAATTTAAAATCATGAGTAAATAATGCATATTACTTAATTATATTACTCGCAAAAGGGGTACACATATTAGATCATATATAAACTGAGAAGATAAAATATTGTAAACGTATGGCAACAAAGCACATCACTCTAATCTGATGAGAAAATAGCCAATACGTCCAAACCATATACGGTTAATGCTACTGGAATGACAAGCTAGTGCTAAACTAATACAACATAACATAAACATATATAAAACAACAGGTCATGTAATGAAGTTAAAATTTTTCGCAATACTTCATTGTTGACCCTCCTTCAATATTCATCACTTCTTGGCTTGAGGAGAAGCATCCTTACTGGAAGAAGACACATATGATGTGTTCCACAAATTTTTCGGTTCAACATTCATTCTACCCTTGCCCTTTCGATTCTTCGGCTTGTTAGACGTACTCATCTCTGTCTTCAGTGATGGAGACTTGAAGGAGTCCTCCTCATCTGAAAGGTCACAATACTTTTCGATGATTGTTTTCCAATATTTTGTGTCAACGCTCACTTCTTGGTCCGAACTGATTTGGATGACTTCTTTTTTCAAGTCTTTATTCTTGAAATCACCAAAGTCATCGGATGGGATGATGATCACATTGTTTGGTTCGTCCACAACCTTGTACTCATTCATAAAGCAATACCTATCAGTCTCGAAAATCACCCATAAATCATCCCAACTAGGATCCCCATTTTTCGAGTATGTATTAGCAAAGGGCTCACCATAGCATCAATGTTTGAAAACATAAAGAAGGTTATTATATTATTTCGCAACACCACACACATATACGATCATAAAGAGACATCACATAAATGGTTGATAAAAACTTACATGTACGATTTCATTCCATGTAGTTGGGTTACAGTTGATCTCATTAATCGCCGTATTGTATCTAACACCATTGGTGTGAATAAGTCTTGAAAAAACTGAGTACCTCTTTCATAGCAGATCCATCTATCCCTTGCACTCGGTGTACGTGAAACTCTTGTTAAAGAATTTGTTTATCATGTACTGTGCTGTTTGGATTGCGCAGTAGTTGTTTTGACCTTCCTCATAATGGCCCATACGAGTTTGGTCGGCAAGAACGTCGATGAAAAGATTGCTTATTGATTCATCCCATTCCAATCCATAGATATAGTCTGCTTGTGTCAACTCTAGGAAGGTGGGTGCCATTTTAGTGATTCTAGTAATTTTTGAAAAACTTGAAAACTAAAATTCGTATGCTTTCTGATTTCAATCTAGATCTCACAATTATATCTACCTTTATTATTAGTTACATATATATAAAGGCTTGGTGAGATGTGAATGCATTCCTACCCACTTTGAATGCCATTAATGATGATTTACAAAATTGATAAAAATTACTCATGAGAATCTTACTTCCTATCAAAGATCTCTACAACTCATTATTATGGCTAAGTTGATAGATTTTGTTCAATAAAAGACAAAGAAACTTAATGGTATTTTCCTACCAAAAAAAACTACTCCATGTGCAAGTAATAATTATTTTTACCGCATCTCTTCAACAATATGTTTGAGTATTGTTCAATAATGATCAATGATGTGAACATAATATTGGTTCTGGTTTTATTTTGGGTAGATAAAAAAAGGCGAGTAATTACCATCATGTTATCCGAATTTTAGATTCAAAATAAATTATTAACATGTGCCAAATATTTTTATTTGAGGCCGAAAATTTGTTTTTTCTTTTTGAAGCCTTTCTTTTACAATAACCAATGCTATATATTTAGCTCTATTGGAAATTGTTATTTGTGATCTTTTGATTCTTTCACACTATCCAATTTAATACTTATCACAACACTTACAATCTGAACAAAATATTGCAAATCTTATGATAGAAATGATCATCATGAATATAGTGGAAAATTACTACTTGACGTAATGCTGCAATCAAGTTGTCAATTTCCACTTTCTTTTTTTTGGTCATTTCTCATGCACTATCATAACTACATGCATTGATGTTCAAGGTGGGTTGCTGAGTTACTTTATTTGCATAAGGGACACATGACGAATATTGGAAAACCCAAAAGATATCTGGCCAACATTTATTAATCTCCCCACTATATTCAATGTAATTTATTATACCAAAAAACTTGAAATTTCATTTGGATTTTATTTAAATATATGCACCTTATATAGCAACGATCGCCGTTGATGAACCTCGCTTTACATAGGCTTATAATGGCAAGAAGAAATACAAATTAAATTACCTAATTAATTTTGCGCTAGAAAAATTGAATTGGGATACATGATGAAGGGGTTGTGCATTGAAGTACGAAAATGATATAAAATATGTATGATTAGTAAGGGCATTTTAGTCATTTGGTTATGATGGAATAATAAACATGTAAACCAAATACAATATCAATAAATAAACATCCCTCAAAAAGGTTTTAAACCTTCAATCCAAACAAAAAATTAAAGTAATCCCGATACACATAACATGCAATCCAAACAAGAAAACTATCAAATCAAAGGTTACTACAAACCTAATCTAACAATTCTTAACAATCCCAACCCCCAATCCAAACTAGCCCTTAGAGTCAATACTGATCCCAAAGTAATTGATGATTTGTACTCATTGTCACAATTTTTGGATGATCGTTACACTATTTGGAATAATTGTATCGTGATTAGAGATATATTTTGATGTAAAGAACATGACGACAAGTTTAAGACACAATGTTGTGGAGTTTGTTCGAGGTGCTGATGAGAAGAGAGAATTATGGTATTTTACTAATTTTGGAATTAGATTTTGTGAGACCCACGAATTAGGCCTTAGATCTTGCCCAAATTCATAATGAATCTAACCATAATTATGGATTTCGTATCTAAGGAAAGGGGGCTAAATTGGGGGAATTAGATCAATTAACATCAAATCAAATCCCTTAAAGAAGAAAAGTATCCCCAAATTAATTGAGGGAGGTTTGACTCTAGAACCCTAGGATTTCTCTATAAATACATCAATTGATTCCATGACCTTTTCTCAAACTTTTGAAAGCAACATCTCAAGGTAAGGCTAAGTTCTTCATTCTGCTATTTACCAACCCTAGCCGCCGCTGGAAATTTTTTTTTTCCCGACGAGCATCTTACATTTACCATAGTTGTTTTGTGAAAGGAAAACGAAGAGAAAGATGAGAGAAAAGAGAGATATATTGTGAGGGGAGGAAGAGAAGAAATGAGAGAGAAAATAAAAGAGAAAACACACATTTTTTAAGAGAGAGAGAAACCATTTTCTTTTTATTTAAATATAACCACATGATTCCTTCTTTAATCCTCTGAAGCCAAGATCCCCAAATTTTGCTCCAACCCTTTCTCAATTCCAATCTCATCTTTTTACTTTATAATTGAAATGATCTCTCTAATATTTTAAATTAAATGATGTTTATTTTCTTACTTATGAGACGAAGGGGCCGAGTGGAGAGAATTTTAAGGCTAGCTTATAACGCGTCAAGAAATTCGGTTTTTAAGGTGGGTGTTTCTATTTGTTGATATTAAATGCTACATGATAATGATCTATACTAGGTATATAAGATGATTAATATGATAGTAATGAGATCTATGTTGAAAGTATGCGATATTGATGTTATGAGAATTTAATGATGAGATCTATGTTGGTAGCATGTGTTGATTATTAATTGATGTTGAGATCTTTATTTGACGGTATGCTATGAATGTTACATGAAGTTATGAGAATTTTGATAATGAGAAATGCTTTGTGTGAGTTAGTCATACTTTATATGATATTTATTAATAATGATTGGATGTTATGAAATGAAAATAGCTAAGGACCACTCTAAAAGGCCCAAGACCGTAAGTTGGTCTTTGGGTTTTGCTCGTAGTTGTAAAAGACAAAGAATAGCCAGGGACCACTTAAAAAGGTCTCAGACCGTAAGTTGGGTCTTCGGGTTTTGCCTGTAGTGCTTAAGGATAAAAGATTGCCAAGGATTCACTAAAAAAAGTTTGAGATGGTAAGTTGGGTCTTCAAGTTTTGCCCGTCGTGCAGTAATGCACTAGCCAATGAAAAGGAAAGAAAAGAAGGAATGGATGTTTTACGTGTATAATATATTATTATGTAATGTGAATATATGTGATAATGATGTCTTTGTTGTATTTAATTTTGACAAATGTAACTCCACTGAGCTTGTGAAGCTCATCCCCATAAATGTATCTTTTTTAGATTAAGGAGTTGTGTAGTGGTGGCTTGATGGATTTTAAAAGATTTAATGCGAATTTTATTTATCTTTCAATTAAGAATAATGATTATGAATGTGGGTTGAAACCTTTTAGTTGAAGTTTGTGATTTTGAGAAATGATTTTAGAATTTCGTTTTGAAATGAGTATTTTGCAAATTTTGTCTTATTAATTATGCTTCCGCTATATCTTTAAAAGTTGGTTTTTACTGTTATGAAATCGCATTCCGAACTTCTAAGGAAAAAAACCATTTATTTCAAAATGTAGATTTCGGGGCGTGACAGATTTCCTTTTTAAGAGAAAGGTATTAATATTTCACTGTAAGTGGTACAAAGAAAAGATTATTATTTATTGAGATCAACTGACATTTCATCATATTGGTATGTAGAAGATTGATTTATTTTAGCTACCCAAATCCAACAAGTATTTTATTTGAATAATCGTGCTTGGGGAAAAAATGGATGGTTGTGCAAAAAGTAAATCACCGCAACATCTATGAAATAACTGAGCATGAAGATGAGGACGGTATGAGCAACGATATATTCCAAGAGGAAGATTCTAGTGAGTTACCATCTGTTCATCCAATAGAGGAGGTAGATGACTCATCTCTGTTAGTTCGAAATGGTGTGGATCTGATAACTCTACGTTGTAGTGTGGTGTTTAACCTGAGGAGTGAAGAAGTAGAAAAATTGCTTTATAATGACTATGATGATGAGGGTAGACTTTTTATTAACATGACATAGGATATTTTCATTAACAACTGTAAGTTATTAAAAATGAAATATTATTATCACTTGAATTATCTATTAATTTTTAATTTGTGCAGTTTATACATGACTCTTTGAAAATATGGAAGAGGACGTGCTGGGAGTCGATCACGTGGATGTGGTGGACGATCTACAGATTTTGTTGCTCCCTCTCCTACACATTTTGGTTTGACCTCATTCATACTTGTTAACTTAAAATACTTATAATTTTATTACTATTTGGTATTTGACTTTATTTTGTTGTATACTTGTCCCTAATATATCCATAGACCCATCTCCACAGTTACCACAAACTGGTTAGTAGATTATCAAGATATATTACACTAATGTATTTCAATTCTTATCTAATTTACCCAACTTCTTGTCTATCTTTTTCCTATCTATGAGGAGAATCACCGTCTAGTTAGTAAATTGTAATATAACGATTATTAGCTTAAAATTCTTGAAGATATGTTTGTCGTATAAATTACAATTTATATTATATTAATAGTGTTTCTGAACAACCCTTCAACTTCTAGAACAGGACGTGGTAACATATTGTGACATATCAATATTGTTAATTTAACAATAGATTTAATCTTTATAACTTTTGAATGTTTGACTTTCATTTTTGTCTAACTTGTTTCTCATTTATTTATAATAGGTCGAGCTCCACCTTCAGTACTACAAAATGGTTAGAAAATTATCAAAAATTATAATTAAAATACATGAATTTGAATTTTTCACTGTGATCTTTATAATCATCTTTGAACTCTTTATTGTTTAATTTTTTTCCTACACATTAGGGTAGCCATAAGTTTGTATAAAATTAAAATTTAATTATTATAAACATGAAAGCTTGGAAGATATATTTGTCGGATAAATTATTCATTATTTTTTTTTATATTGCATTACAAAAAATGAGCAACCGTTTAACTATAAGAGACAGATGTGGTGCACGTGGAGTAAGTGATGGACGACACACAAATCTAATTACTCCCTCAACACATTCTGGTTTAACTATCAATACTGTTAATCTAACATGTTTTTAAGGTTTAAAAGTATTGGTTGTTTGAGTTTCATTTTGTCTAATTATCCACAGATCCATCATCATAATTTGTGTGACAAGCTAGCTAGTAAACCATCAAAACTTGTAAATGTAATTTAATTAAATATTTTTCTTCATCTTGTAGTTCTGTATTGTTTGATTTATTTCTACTCTGGTATAGATACATCTCCATTGATGGAGCAACAACCTGGTTAGTAAGCATCACATTTATTTCTTACAAGCACTAATTTGTTAATGAAATGATAGTTTTATAAATTCTTCATGTTTTGTTTATAGTGTCATCTCTTGAAGTGAACAACCTTTCAAATGCCAGTGGATCAGATGTCTACAAAAAATATGACACGACTTGGGATTACTATTGGTCATGGTGCTCGAAAGGCAATGAAAAGTGCTAAGCGTAGATTGATTATACAATTTGACTTTTCCTTGTTGCAAGCAATATGTAGTAATTCAAAGTGTTTCAACAAAGAAATTAGCTACATTGTATGTAAGAATTGTAGCTTACGAACATAGATTGGAGATATGTACCATTGGAAGTTAGAGCACCATTACGACACAAACTTCGGGTCAACATTTCATAAATACAAAAGAAAACTTAGATTTTAGTAAGTGTAAGCTAAATTATATGTTTAAAATTATCGAATTTAATAATATTCTTACTTGACGAGAATTATGGTTTTTGTTGGTGAAAATTTATTAAGCTTCTTATTTGAATAATATTAAAATGAATGCAACTTTTATATATATATATATATATATATATATATATATATATATTTGTATGGTACTTTTAGACATTGTTTAATATCTTCATTGAGGATCGGAAAGTTTGAAAGGTAATTAAACAAATACAAGAAGCTTGGAAGGGATTCAAGTTTAAGTAAAATGATCACTTCAAAACAATTAGTGGAGAACAAGATCCACTTATGGCAAAAGATAAGTGCCCTGAGGAAGTTAGCAAAGAAGACTAATAATATATTTGCAACCTTTGGGTTGATCCTAAGTACTTGGTTAAAGTATACAATTTTTTATCATAATAAGTATGCTTATGTTATTGTAATTTTTATGATTTTATTGTGACCCTTTTTTAATAGGAACGAGCATAGCAGAATAGAGATGCTCGACTAAGAAGAAAATATGATGCTAGATGTTGGTTCAAAGAGGTTCAGAAGGGAATGAATGAACCTCTGTCAATTTTTGAAAATTTGTTCAAACTTTCGACATTGTATTCTATCGTAGAATTCAACATAAAATGCAGTACAATGCGCTAGGCGTGAATGTAGCTCAGCTTATTGTATTGGAGTTCTTTATCCAGCGAAAACTAAAATCTATGATAGAGTTTCTTTTGAAAACGTTTTCTAAAATATGGTTTTTGGAAGACTTTGAAAGCAGAATGATATAATATAGAATACAACACAAAACAATCACAAAAATGTTATGAACTAAAGATATACACACAAGACTTATAGTGATTCGAAGGTGGTGTAATAATTCTACGTCCACTCTACTCCTTCGAGGAGGAACTTCGTTAAGCAAGATTGATTTACATGACTCAACCTTACAATCTAACAGCCTAATAAGGTTTTTTCATCTACTAGGATTCAGCTCCCACACAGGTTGCTTGAATTAAACAGGCTGACCCACATATGATCCTACTAACTCACACAGAGTTATTGCCTTAACAACTTAGGACAAAAACACACATCAATGATCTAAATCCTATCAACTGAGGACACCACTAAAACAACCTAAGCACACAGTACAAAGGTTAAAAGTATATAGGTTTTTCTTCAACTGGTGCTTGAAGCATCCTTTATGACTCTTGAGCTTGATGATTCGAAGGCTTGACTGCTTTGCTTGGAGGTTGAGTGACTGAAAACTTAGAGAGTAGGAAACTTGTTCTTTCGAGAGTATGAATTCAAAGAATCAGGTTTTTAGTGCTTGCTTCAGTCGACCCTCCTCTATTTACAAGAAATGTGTCCGTTGAAAAGACACATTTTATTTGAACTTAAATTCTCCTCAATTATCCTTGAGCCTACATTAATTATCTTTGAAATTCTAAGAATGATTTTCTTGTCTTGTTCTTCAAGTCATTTAATGCGGTTGTACTAAACTGTAGGGTTGTTGCAGTCTGTCGGTTCACGTGTCAGCAGAATATTGGTTCTTGGTAATGCTCAATCACTTTGTCTCCACTAGCTATTTTCGACAAGATGTATTCTCGGATAGTAGTGATCTTCCTTGTACTGCATTGTTGTACGTGAATGTCTATTCTTGCTTCAAATCTTCTTTCAACTTTAGAATTCCGTGCTAGCTTACTACAACACCATTGTAATGCAGCTTTCTGTTCGCCTTATTGTATCCCTTGTGTTTGTTGTCTGCTGCATTGAACTGCTTATGGTATGCAAATATTATAAGATAATGTTGTATCCAGTAGCAGCTTTCCTGCTGCATCCGACTGCCAACAGAAACTTTCTTCTACTGAATTTTCGAAATTCTCCATTCTTCAGTTTCGACTTTTAAGACTCAAAACTATTCTAAACACTCTCTTATATAAATAGAGAGAAAAATGGGGTACCCTAATTTCCTATTACAATATTGTTTTGTCTCATTAAATTCTAAACATAAATTTCCCAACACTAGAAATGGATCAATGACTACAACATGACATCATGTTGTGCATGGAGTAAATCTGAATTCTCTAATAAGTCATATTGAGACTTGGCACCTCCAAGTTTTGCAGCCTGAATATGGTTGTCCATCTCCAGAGATAAAAGCTCTATATGTAAGTATTTGTACATAAATAACATGTTTACTTATCTTGTCGACTATTCATTGAATTTTACCTATTTAAACGTTGAAAACTTGTTTGTTTAGAAGGACACTAAATTTTGGCTAATTTGCAAAATGTTAATTGGCTGATCGGTAGCTAATAGATTAGGTACTTCATTTGAAAGTATATATCTCATTCTTTTGGTTGTGGCGTAAAATTTTATTTAAGATGGTTCTTTAGTTGTAAGTTTAGTTTAATGTTTAGATGTAGCAAAATTTGATTTTTTTTTTTAATTTTTCTATCTAGCTATGTTTTATTTTGTGAATTATATATGTTTTGCTCACAACTAAATAACATAAGTTACGTGATGTCATTGTTACATATCAATTATGGTCATACAATTATTAGGAGAATGTTTGTTTTGAATTTCATATTGTTGCTAAGCAAGTCTTCTGCAAATTAAATAACATCCAGTAAAAGGTAAATAAATGCTTAATTACGTAAACAATGACTAATTATTTTCTGAAATTTATTTGTGGTTCAGCCTTTACTTATATCTAGTTATTCTTTTTTAGTTTTTTTTAGCTCCATCTAACTAGACATTTCTTGTAGAAAGACTAGAATGCATTTTCACATATTGCATGTTGTTTGAACATTTTTATATTATTTATGGATGGAGTATATAATCTTTTAGTTGAAAATCCTTTTACGTTTTCATCTCGTATTATCATTAACATAGTATTATCATTAATATAATATAGATGTGACATGTATTGAAAGTGTTATTACTACTTTATTCTTTCCTTAGACTAGAGCTTCTTTTATGATCAGTATACTTAAGAGTAGTTAATTAATTTTATCATGAATTTTCAGATTCATAAGCCAAAGTTATTGATATTATCTATACATAAACTTAAAGTAAGATCTTTTATAGGACAATACCAGATATGTGAGAAGTGAATACCATTATTATTTCTAAAAGTAGTGGTTGAAAACCATTAGCTTATTGATTATTGGCTATTGAGTTTCTATAGAAAATTTATTTAATATTTGTGCTATGTGTATGCTTAATCTTTTATATCTAGAATAACTCAACATGTTGCCAATACTTTTATTAGTATATTATTTAATATCTATTAATATGACTGCATGTTTAATATGTATGTTATAAATGAACTTCCATTTTGATTTCTAGCATCTTAGAATTCTAGGAGTTATAGAAATTTTACGTTTGTTACTCTATTTTATCTCTTAGTTATTTGCACTACTTAGCTGCCCCTTTACAATTATGCATAAAAATAGTTGTTTTATCTTTAGTCCACGTGAGTATGAAAGTGGCATAGTGAGATTCAATAAATACATATGATTCCATGAGTCAAATTTGTCATTTCTTAGTAGCAAGCTAGTGGCACGATTATTGAAAAAAAAATGATATTTTAAAATTCTGTTAATTGGTATTAATTTCACATTATATTATTTTTTCTTTCTTGTGTGCTCCTAAGTATTTTATCTTTTTCAACAAAATGAAATGTTGCAATTGAGAATGGATAATTCTCCCGACGACAATCAGCCTATTTGGTTGGTTGGGGGCGTGATCCTATTGCACCCGAGGCTACATGTAATGACGGGTTGGGGCATCCTTCATATAATCAAGGGTGCGGCTATCCTCACCCCAGAAATTACTGAACACACCCCATTGTGTTCAGTAATTTCTGGGATGAGGATAGCCGCACTCTATAATCAATTACTTGATGAGTTTAATCAATATAAATCCCGGTTTGAAGGACTTCAAGGAGAAGTGCAACTTTTGCGACAAATATTGATTGAAAAAGATATAATTTCAGCTTCTTCTTTTCCACAAGTACCATCAGACCACTTTTCAGTACATTCCCTACTGGTCCAACTTGTCAAGGTGAATCCAATACCCGTTCTCAAAACTCCACTAATGATCTCGACCATTATGGTTCAGATTTTGATATCGATCTTTGTTGAACTCTCTTGTATATTGTTGACAATACTTAGACTCGTAGTTTTTAGAGACATATATACTATATATAGTTGAATCATGTGTTTTTTTAGTACTACTTGATTTAGTTTTTAACTTGGTTAAACCTTTAATTACATTTTAGTTTGCATTTATTCGTTATTTTGTAAATGATATTTTACCTAATTAATAGGATACTTTTGATGATTCGTGGCTAACTTCTTTTATTGTTATATATCTTGAATTACTATATATATATATATATATATATATATATATATATATATATATATATTTCTCCACACTTAAGTAATTGTTGCCTAAAAAAAAAAACATTTCTCATAAATAAATTATGAAATAATTATATCATTACCTACACATGTTGATTTTTGCCAATATATTAAATATCATTACCCGCACAAATTTTTCATCATTAGCCACACACAAAATGTGATCACATTAATTACCAACACATTTTAAAAGTATGCATCTTTACCCACACGTTAGCATTAGCAAAATGTAGGTAAAAGTTTTTCTCCTCATTTCTCTAGTGACACATGTTAACAGTTTTATTATGTGTGGGCAAAACGTTGTACCCACACATTACTATCTTTCACCCACACTTTAATGTGTGGGTAAAACTCTAATTTTTTTGTAGTGTAATGGATTTCTTCCAAGCAAACATATATAGGAATTAAGCATAAGTTATGTTTTGAGCTTTGGGGTATTTTTCATTTACTTTAAACCAAAGCCAAAAACATGTTGATTAACTGTTGGTCGATCAACAACCACATCTAAAAGTTCATAATTAGAAAACATGACATTTTATTCATCTAGAAGATAGAAATTCAATCTTTCATTAGGAAAATCCCTATATAGTATTTCCTTTTTCCAATGTTCTTCCAATAGTCTCGATGGAGGACATATAATGACAATCATAATACAACTCAATCTCATCTACAATCTTCTGAATTTTATCATCTTTCAAACTATTATAGAATATTGATTTAACACGATTGTGACCTTTAGATCAAAATTAGTTGCACCATTCAACATTAATATGTTCTCTATATTTTAACAATAGAAATTTATTATGCGGCATAATGAATTTGTTATCCTTAAGAACACCATTTTTCATAAAAGTTATATCATAATATCTGTCTATAAACTAGATATACATCATTATCAACAAATGTACTATGAACGAATTGCTTTCAAAAATATTTTGTACATCAAGTCTTAACCATTCATGGAGAAGTTTTTCGGACATCACCACAAGGACTATGAATCATAAAATAACGTACGACTACAAAGTAGGATGGATCTGACTTCTCATCTAGATTTTCAGCTGATTTGATTTTATCGATGTCATAAGGCATTGAATATTTGTCCACTCTACATAAGAAGAGAAAAATATGTGGGTCAGGAATTCCATGTTTTTGAAATTCTACTGTGTAAATCACTGTAAATTAAACGGAAAATGGTTAAAAATTAAGAAAAATAATGCATAATCTAAATAAATCTATATTTGAAAATATAAATATATACTTCTAAATTATCAAAAATAGTAAAAATATACCTACCTTTCATGGAGGAACATTCTACATCCTCGTCCCCACTTTCGTGGGATTTCTCATTGTTGAGCGAAAACTAACACTACGCAAGTGCACGTATCGTGACAAGTAATATAATGGACTGAAAAGTCCGGATATCGAATCCACAGGAAAAATATTAACTATCTATTCTCAAGTACTAGATTCATACAACTTATGATCCTATCCAGCGAATCCAATTTTGAAGGTTGATTGTTTAAACTACGAAAAGCAAGAAAATAGTGAATGCAATTATGCAAAGAAGAATTAAATGAAGATTTATCAAAATAAACAAACCTAGGATTTTATCTCCCCATATGTGTTTTAACTCCCCCCTACTCTTTTCTCATGCAAGATTCAATTCCCGATTCCTAACCTGAGATGCTAATATAATCATACCCCGTTTCTATGTGATGCATGAATCTAATGCTATGAACAATTTAGTGTATTCATACGCAACTAAATTCATAACAAAGCATTAAGCATAAATCCCAAATATGACTTCCTAAGGTGAAATCTACATTCCTACGATTTCACATGCAATTAAACACTATCCTGTTCAATTAACTCGAAGGATCTTCTACCACAATTCTAATCGTCAAACCAATCTTCCGATATAAATTTGACAATAATATAAAGATACACAAATTGGCCAGATTCATGCACTTAATCAAAAACAAGTAGAAGAAAGAATCGTAAATTAAACTTGCATTGGAATCGAAATAAGGGGTTCGTAATTCAACACATAGGGTTTGAATAAAACCCTAGAAAGAAAAACTCTAGCTACTCATTGTCATAAAAACAAAGAAGAAGTTCATAAAGAAACGAAGGAAAATAAACTCTACTTGAATTGTTGTCGATCTTCCCTTCTTTGCTCGATCGTCTTGCTTTCTCTTGTGGGGTAAAAATTGTGTCTTGTATGTCGCTGGGAGTTGATGTAAGATACCAAAAAAAGGCCTTTAGTTGAGAGATCAAATATAAAATGGATGTCCATTATAATATGCTTCATATTGTCATATAGAAGACGTGGTGTGCTTAGGGATGCAGCTGGGGTGGCGGTCAAATTCCAACCATGGTGGCAATTGGAATCCAATCACCTATCAACTCTGTGGCTTCACTAACAGGCTTGGCTCATAGACTAAGGCGCATCCCACAACCTAACCAATGCATTAGGCAACCTCTCCATCCACTCTGAGTATGATGGCACATATGAGATACAAATAACTGATGGCATGTGGTTATCTATAACCCACACTAGTTTATCTAGTATTCAACTACCTCTCGTAAATTTATGCTTTCGAATGTTATATGTGTCCTCAGTGCAGTTAGAAATCTAATATTTTTTAACCAATTTACTAAAGCGTATAATTTTTCTTGAGGATTTCCAGGATTATTTTATTGTATAGGATCGCACCACGGGGGCAGATCTTAATCAGAGGACCATGAAATAATGGTGTCTATTAGTTGCAACCATCATTTTCCAGTTCTAAGCCAAAGTTAGTTGTCTTAGGTGTTTATACTTTAATTTGCATGCCTAATTGGGACACTCTTCGAATATGAAAAGTTCTTTCGTTTTATCTAAGTTTATGTAACCTATTTTAAATAAGTCAGATATTTTGACAGATGGTTGTGTATCTTGTTGCATGAGCAAGGCTCATAGACTTCCATTTCAGTCAAATTCATTTATTGCAAATTATCTGTTAGAATATTTATATAATGATTATTTAAGGTCTTGCATCCACTATCTTTGTTGATGAGTGTTATTATTTCTTACTTGTGGTTGATCTTTAATTTTTAGTCAGTATTGCTTTGTTTATATATTATCTGCTAAATCACAAGTTGAAGGTATTTTTCATAAATTTCAAACTCTTGTGGAAAAACAGTTTAATAGGCAAATAATTTTTTTACATGGATAATAGAGGAGAATTACGTGCACTAAAATTGTATTTAGTTGCAAATGGTATTAATTGGCTTAAAACTACCCCATACACCCCACAACAAAATGGAATTTTTTAGCATCAAAATAATCACTTTCTGGAATCACTCGAGCTCTCGTACATCATACTTATCTCCCACAAAGGTTTTAGGCTTTTGTTGTTCAAACTGCCTCATATTTGATCAACAGAACACCAAGTCCTAATCTGATGGTCTTAGTCCTTTGAGGTCCTATTAAACACGAGCCGAACTACATTAAATTCACATTTTTGGTTGGTAAACTGATTTTTCCATCTAAACCATGCATATTTGTGGGTTACTCCACGAGCAGAATGTCTATTGGTGTTTGATAGATCCAAAATTTGGTAAAGTATTTTCTTTTATGCATGTTAAATTTTATGAGTCCGCATTTTGGTCATATAATGCTTCTTCTTCAGTGCATGATAAAACAGATGCCTCTATTATTTTGTTGCTGCCATACACACCATGAATGAGTGCCACATTGATTTCTTCCCTTCGGCTCCAGTACCGGATGGGGGTACTGAAGCACTAATCCCTCTCCTTAATCCAATTCTAGCAATGGCACCCCTTGTGCTTGCCCAACCGCTTCTTCATACACATGTCATGCATACTAAGGTGGAAAACAATATTTTCAAGCCCAAACTCATAAACATTGTGATGAAACATCCCTTACTCAATGATGTTGAGCCCACATTCGTATCTCAAACATTTTTTCATCTTAAATGGAGAAAGGCCATAATTGATGAATTTACTATTTTGCAATGACATGCTACCTGTGATAACTTGTCTTGTCATTCCAAATCAAAAGAAATCATGATGGCCTAATTGAATGGTACAAGGCTTAAGTTGCGGCAAAAGTCTTTCATTAGTACCCTATAGTGGATTTTAAAGAAAGTTTCAGCCCCGTTGTGAAGTTGACAACTCTTTGTATTATCTTAAACACTTGAATTATTTTCTAATTGACAATTAAAACAACTTGACCTAAGAAATGCATATTTACATGGAGATTTACAGCATCCTACTCTATTCAAACTTCAACGGAGATTTAAATTATGGCAAGTCTAAATCTGTATATATTATTTTTATTGGAGAAAACCCAATTTCATAAAGATCTAGAAAGCCGTCGGGGTGGCTAGATCTTTTCTAGAGGGTGAGTATCATGCATGCTTTAGGTGCATCGAAGGATGGACGATTGTTCATCTATTTTTGAAATTTGATATTCCCATCACTATCACATATCGCCTTCTGTATGACAAAATGAGTGCTACATGTCTTGCCATTTACACCTAATTCAACACTCAAGAGTGAAACATATTGCAATCAACAATCATTTTGTGCATGATCTCTCGGCTTTCTTTCGGTATCCTATGTGAGTACTATTGATCAATTGACAGACTTGCTAACTAAACCACATTCAGAATAACCATTACCGACGGAACATCCATTTTAAGGTGGTGTATAAAGGAAGATTGTAGAGACAATCATGTCACATTAGATTAAAAGATATGTTTGAGATTTCAAATTATATTCAACCGTATATAGTGTAATTTGTTAGGATTTCATATTTTGAACTATTATGTCTCTTCCTTCGTAATTTATATCTATTTGTACGTGTACTCACAATCAATAAAATCAATTGAATTCTCAAATATTCAGTGATTTTATAATTTATTTATGATAATAATATATATACATATATATTAAACATATTATTAATTATATTGTTAATATAATATAATACAAAATAAACATATATTAATAAATATGTATATTTATTATATATATGTAGTATATATGTAATATAATATGAATATATATATATATATATAATGTGTATATTATATATATATGTGTGTATGTATCCATTTTCACATTAAAATTAAATATGAGGTGGTAATATGTGTTGGGATATAAGTTGTAGCTATTAATTAGGATACACAGTATGTTTTATAGATATTGATAATACTAAACGTAATTGATTTTTTGAATCGTCATTTAAAACCGTAACTGACGGTTCAAACCGATTGATCATTTCTATCTGAAGAGTGCAATTAAATGGCCAATACGAATCTAACCAACATTCAATTGCTAATTTACCTCTTTTCAACATGAAAATCATAAAATTATAATAGCGAAGTGAGTGCACTTGAGAAGGGTTATTTAGAACTGAGATTTCAAAGTAATGTGTGTACAACTAAATGAAGTAACTCCCAAACTGGAAATCTGCCACTCAATCTCAAGAAGTAAACTCATATTAGAATATTTAGGTCAAATCTATTCATCAACTCTTTCCATCAAGTCCTAAATTCATAAACTCCAACTCAATCCTAATCACACTCTTTGACTCCCAATACATTGAGCTCTCCGAGCTTGTAGAGAAATCCTTTCTACTCCAAACACTCGAAGAAGCAGTAACCAAGCACGACCTCACCATCTTCGCACCCAACCAATCATATTATATTTATATTTTATTCGAGGATTTGTGTCATTTTTTAGTTATAAGACTATCTTCCTAGTCTAATTTTTTCATAATGACTCTGATGAGTTATATGTTATGAATAATGATACATCATTCTTGTTATGATTCTGCTATTATATGCACATATAATAATTGTTTAGTTCGCTTTATAATTATTGTAACGCCTAGGATAAAACGATGCATAATTGGCTAACTAAATAATTTAACCTCTAATTGTTTGATTCAATTTCGTGCATTTCAGATTAATCGAATAATGCATGTTTTACTTAATCAAAAGTATGATAAATTTATCGGAAGCATAATTGAATGAAGAGTATATGATATAATTTTAATCGAAAAGTTTATAGTGGAAAAACCGAGATGAGACATCGTTAATGGGCAGCCCATTTAGGGCCCATGGGCCAAATCAATGAGTAAGTAGATAAAGGATATAAATAAGGAGTAGAAAATTTTAACCACACTTTGCTAAAATTACAAGGGTAAATCTCTCTCTCTCTCTCTCTCTCCCTACTCCCCCGGTCCCCGTCGTGTCGTCGCCACCGCCGGAGCCGCATTCTCTCTCTCTCCTCCGGCTGAATCTTACATAAAATCGAAGCCCTCTCCAAGCCCGTTCCAAATCTGGGCTGGGATCGTCCGTCCAATGTCGCCTCAGTCGTAGATCGGCCAGTGAAGTCGCGACTTCTTTCTATTTCCTTGTTGTTTTCTCTCACCTCCTCTCTTCTCCTCTCCTTCTTTGTTTTTACTTGATTTTACACCCAAATCAAAGCTCTCACCGAACCCGTCATGAATCTGGGCTCAGAATTCTAATCAGCTGCCTCCTCTACCAGCAACGGCCGGTCAAAGTTCTAGCTTCCCCTAATTTCTCTCTCTTTTCTCTCTCTCTCTCTCATTGATCTCTCTTCTCTCTCGCCGTTCCCGTGTCTTCTATCACTACGTGTTGGTGTGTGCTGGCAGCGCTAGAAGCGCCGCTGTGTGTTATGGTGGCCGGCACGAGGTGCGCCAGTGTGTCGAGTGCATGTGTGTGGTGGTGGCCGGTGACACGGTGTCGCCGGCATGTGTGTGGTAGCGACAAGGAAGGGGATGAGGGATGCGGGGGCCTCCCTGAAAATTTAGAAACCCCGGGGGCCCATGTACAAACCCTAGTATTTTTAAGATCCTTGCATTCTAGTCCTCCATCATTTGAAAATTTCATTTTGGCCCTCCATCTATCGAAAACTATGCTTTTGCCCCCAAAAGTTTTAGAAATTATGTTGAGACCCCAGAACTTTCTGATATAAAAAAAGGCCCTTAATATTCTCTAAAATTTACGAAAATGCCCTTGGTCCAAGTCAACCCTTTACCAAAATTTACGAAACTTTTCCTATACCTTAAAATGTTCCGTTTAAGCTCGTTTCTCATCCATTTTAGCTCGTTCTTTCTCCTATCGAACCCTTATCGATCACTTTTTAACCTCATGACCTCTAAAGCTTCTTTTCAATCCCCTTTCTCTGATGTTTCTTTTTGAGAGAGTTTTGTTAATTTAAAGTTTAAACGAACATAAGAAAGACACTGAGTTAAGTTTTTTACATATGTAGGCTCACATTTGGAACCAACGATTTAGGATCTAGCTCTCGTGCCACATGGAAAAACACCACCAAAAGGGGTGGGGGTAAACGAATACGAGTAGAAATAATGATAAACGAATACTTGAATACAAGCCTTAGCATGATGAAGTGAACCATGATTGCTATGGTATACGAACACATGATAATGATATGACCTTCAGACGTAATGCCGTGTGAACTATATGCTGTGATTAATTGTCGTGACTATATGTGCTTGTTGCATAATTCTAGTATGTTATGTTTGGACTAGGTCGTCCGTAAAGGCACCGATATCTATTTAAGGACTGGATCAACCGTAAAGGCACCGATATCTATTTAAGGACTGGATCAACCGTAAAGGCACCGATATCTATTTAAGGACTAGATCAACCGTAAAGGCACCGATATTGTGTAAGGACTAGGTCGTCCATATAGGTACCGGTGGGAGAAAATCCTGTATCGAAGGGGTAGGATGGGTTGCTCCCGCACCTTCTGGACTGGGTAGTCCGTTAATGCACCGATTTACATGTTGTGCAATATATGTGCCGTGTTAACTACTGTTCTGATTTATGATTGATTAATTTGTCTGTTAACGTATTAATGAATTTAAATTATATGAATTTATTCCCATGAGTGTATTCAAATGCACTCACCCCGCATGTATTCACGCTACAGGTAATAATGTATACAGAGAAGCGTAGAGAGAAGGGTGCCATATCGAGTTGTGTCTTTTTCCTATTGTATTCTGATTTCCTAAAATCTATGTTTTGTATCGTTTGAAAAGACTAGCTATTTTTAAATGTTATAGATCCTGTTTATTTTCCACTGTTATGTCTTCAATGTTTTCTACCGGCTTGTCACCGAGAATTTGAATATGTAAAGTCATATCTTTAACTGCCTCCGAATTTTCTATTTTAAAAGTTGATTTATATCTTCACTCATTTATTATATCTGTAAGTTTTAAAATGTATGTTTCTTTCCCTCTTTTTCCTGCACTCCCATAAGAAAACTCTCATATTTTAAACTATGAAAATGGGATAGTTTAGGCAAGGTCGTTTCATCCACCACAAAAAAGGTTAACAGTGGAAGAAGTAACGTAGGAGCAAGAAGATGAGATCCTATCAAAATATCCACATCTGCTGTTTTTAGATACGCTTCCAAATTTCGAGGACGAAATTTTTCTAAGGGGGAAGGGATGTAACGCCTAGGATAAAATGATGCATAATTGGCTAACTAAATAATTTAACCCCTAATTGTTTGATTTAATTCCGTGCTTTTCAGATTAATCGAATAATGCATGTTTTACTTCATCAAAAGTATGATTAATTTATCGAAAGCATAATTGAATGAAGAGTATATGATATCATTTTAATTGAAGAGTTCGTAGTCGAAAAACCGAGAAGAGACATCGTTAATGGGCAGCCATTTAGGGCCCATAGCCCAAATCAATGAGTAAGTGGATAAAAGATATAAACAAGGAGTTGAAAATTTTAACAATACTTTGCTAAAAATTACAAGGGTAAATCTCTCTCTCTCTCTTTCTCTTTCTGCTCTGGTCGGCCGCTGTCATGTTGTCGCCGATGCCGCCACCGGAGATGTCTCATCTCTTTCCCCTCTGGCCGAATCTTACATCAAATCGAAGCCCTCATCGAGCCCTTTCCAAATCCGAGCTCAGATCGTCTGTCTGACACCGCATACGCCGTAGATCGGCCAGTGAAGTCGCGGCTTCTTTCTCTCTCATCCTCTCTTCTCCTTTCCTTCTCCGTTTTTGCTTGATTTTACACTCAAATTAAATCTCTCACTGAGCCCGTCATGAATTTGGGCTTGGAATTCCGATTGGCTACCTTTTCAGCTGGCAACGGCCGGTCGAAGTTCCGACTTCCACTCATTTCTCTCTCATATCCCTTTTCTCCCCCTCTTTCTCATTGATCTCTTTTCTCTCGCCAATCCGATGTCTTCCGTCGCTGCATGTCGGTGTGTATGTGTGTCTGGCAGCGACGGGGAAGAGGAGGAGGGAGATGGGGGCCTCCCTGCAAATTCGGAAACCCCGGGGGCCCATGTGCAAACCCTAGAATTTTTAGGATCCTTGTATTCTAGTCCTCTATCTTTCGGAAATTTTGTTTTGGTCTTTCATCATTTGAAAACTATGCTTTCGCCCCCAAAAGTTTTATAAATTATGTTTAGACCCTAGAACTTTCTGATATTACAAAAAAGCCCCTAATATTCCCTGAAATTTATGAAAATGCCTATGGTCAAAGTCAACCCTTTAGTAGAATTTACGAAACTGCTCCTGCACCTTAAAACGCTTCGTTTAAACTTGTTTCTCATCCGTTTTAGCTCGTTATTTCTCCTATCGAACCCTTATCGATCCCCTTTTGACCTCATGGCCTCTAAAGCTTCTTTTTGATCTCTTTTCTTTAATGTTTCTTTTCGAGAGAGTTTATATTAATTTAAAGTTTAAACGAACATTAGAAAGCCACTAAGTTAAGTTGTTTGCATGTGTAGGCTCACGTTCGGAACCAACGATTTAGGATCAAGCTCTCGTGCCACATAGGGGTAAACTCTATAATTTACATTTATGTTATAATAATATGAGTAGAAATAATGATAAATAAATACTTGAATACGAGTCTTGGCATGATGAAGTTAACCATGATTGTTATGATATACGAACACATGATAATGATATGATCTTTAGACGTAATGCCTTGTGAACTATATGTCGTGTTTAATTGTCATGACTATATGTGCTTGTTGCATAATTCTAGTATGTTAAGTTTGGACTGGGTTGTCCATAAAGGCACCGATATCTGTTTAAGGACTGGGTCGTTCGTATAGGTACCGGTGGGAGAAAATCCCGTATCGAAGGGATAAGACGGGCTGCTCCCACACCTTCTAGACTGGGTCGTCCGTTAATGCATCGATTTACGTATTGTGCAATATATGTGTCGTGTTAACTATTGTTCTGATTTATGATTGATTAATTTTTTTTGTTAATGTATTAATAAATTTAAATTATACATATTTATTCCCACGAGTGCATTCAAACTCACTCACCCCCGCGTGAGTGTATTCACTCTACAGGTAATAATGGATGTAAAAAAATGTAGAGAGAATGGTGTCATATGAAGCTGTGTCTTTTTCCTGTTGTATTCCGATTTCCTAAAAACTATGTTTTGTATCGTTTCAAAAGACAAACTAGTTTTAAATGTTATGGATCTTGTTTATTTTCTGCTGTTATGTCTTCAATGTTTTCTACCGGCTTGTCGTCGAGAATTTTAATATGTAAAGTCATATCTTTAACTGCCTCTGAATTTTCTATTTCAAAAGTTGATTTATATCTGCACTTGTTTATTATATCTATAAGTTTTAAAATGTATGTTTCTTTCTCTTTTTTCTTGCACGCCCATAAGAAAACTCTGATATTTTAAACTATGAAAATGGGGTGTGACAATTATTGTGGTTATTTCTGTAAAGTTTGATATATTTAAATAATTTATAGATTAATGTGGTTTTTTTAACGTAATATGCAGCCATGGATATTATTGATACAGTATGGATTATAGTATGTCATGATGTTGTTTTTTAGGAGAAGGCTAATGTTGGATGGAGTTGGAAGTACAAGGGTAACAGTGAAAAGAATTTGACACCGCTCTTGGTTTCAAAGTTCATTTCGTATGCAGAATTATATAAGAAAGTAGAAGAAGCATTGGACATAGATATTAGACTTCAAAAGATGGAGTTTGCAGCACTTGTTCTCTGGATATCTAATCTTCCTATCCCACCAATGAAGATTGATAGTGACAATAATGTGTTGTGGTACATATCTGTTTGTAAAGAAGTCCCACTTTGTGTTACTATCTTAACAAAAGATATCTTCGAATTTAATGAAATTTTGAGTGATTAGGATGCAAATACTTTAGCATATGAAGTTCAATTACATCATGATACGGTTCAGAATCACAAAATTGATTCCCCTGAAAGTAGAGACACAAGCGATCTTGATTGGGCCGATTTGAATATAGCTACTGAAATGCAAAATCCTGAAGGAGAGAAAGTTGGGGAACTATTTATCGGTGATGTCGTTCAAGATGACAATAATGTTCTTTTTGAGCAGGTTATTGAAACATTAGATGTTCGGGTTGATAATAATGTTTGTGTGAGCAATTGTGAAGAATTGCATATATCCATGGATGCTCCAGATTTGACTGTTAATTTAGTACCCATTTAACCTGGATCATCAGCAAGAATTCCTAAAAAGAAGATGTACAAGTTAAGAAAATTTTCTCATCCAATAAGGCTTTGATATCAAAGATGCAACTTCTGTCTTTGAGAGGCCACTTTGAGTGTAAGGTGAAGAGATCAACCAAGACTCTTTATTCAGATCAACCAAGACTCTTTATTCTATCACTTGTGTTGATGAAAGATGCAATTAGATGTTGAGAGCCATGAAGATGAAAGGGTTTGATATGTTTGAAATTCTGAAGTATGTTGTCTTTCACACATGTTCAATGAGTGTCCGACGTAGTGATCACAATCATGCTACATATTCAATGATTGAGTCTCACATCAGTGCCAAGTTTGAAGATCCCACCTTAATATACAATCCAAGAAACATTATCAATGACATTCGTCGTGAGTTTGATATAATCATAAGTTACACCAAGGCTTTCATGGCTAAAGATTATGTAGTATCTCGAGTACGAAGGACTTCAGATGAAAGTTATGATGTCTTGGAGTCTTATTGCCATGTTTTGAAGGAAAGAAATCCCGGTACATCAACATTCATTGAAACATTGGATGAAAAACGCTTCAAGTACTTTTTCATGGCCTTAGGTTCGAGCATACATGGATTTTAAACTTCACTTAGATGGGTAATTTTTGTTGATCTACATTTCTAACAAACAAATATAAAGATACTCTGCTTGTTGCCACGTGTCAAGATGCGAATTTATAAATTTATCCTCTTACATGGGCTGTAGTTTACTCTAAAAATGAAGCTTCATAGATTTGGTTCTTTCGTATGTTGAATGATCACATAACTGGAGATTCGGATGAGGTCGTAATTATATTTAATCGTGGTAAAAGTATTCCTACTTTTTTTTCGGAAAGTGTATGACACTTGCAAAATAATTTGAAGAAAGTTTTTCCAAGAACAAATTTTGGAACATTATTTTGGAGAACAACAGAAGCTTACAATGTGATGGATTTTGAGAAAAATATGACTGCTCTTTGTCAGAGGTTAGAGGTGTTAGTGTCTAGAGTAGAGCTCATAGTAAAAACATACGATATAATATTATGACGACCAACAATGCAAAATCCTTGAACTCGGCTTTGAAAAATGCTCGTGATTTTCCTATCGTGGGTTTGGTTGAACAAATTAGAGAGATGTTGCAGAGATGGTATCATGAGACATATTTGTGCAAAAAACTATAGTAATTATCTCATACCACAAATGGAGAAGAAAATATGCAAGGTGTACAACGAGTCTCACGGCATGAAGGTTGTTCCAATTTCTCCCAAAGAATATGAAGTAAAGAATGATTTTGATGCACATATTGTTAATTTTGAAGCTTTGACATGCACATGTAGACAATTTGATTTGGAAAAATTTCCTTGTGCACATGTTATTGCTGTTTGTAAATATGATGGATGTGATGCATATAAATTATGATGGATGTGATGCATATAAATTATGCTCCATCTTCTATACAACATCTTATTGGAGGAACTCTTATTCTAAATTTGTGTACCCATTACCTACTCAAGATAACTGGCAAATTCTGAAAAATATTAGTCCTAAAATTGTGTTGTGTCCATCAATGAAATGACCAAGTGGACGACCACAAAAGCAAATGAAGAAGTCTTTCAAAGAGTTACACAAGTACAACAACAAAAAACAAGTCCACCAAAGTAAAAAAAGTACAGCAGATGCTCCGACATAGGCTACTACCATAGTACATGTATCAATCTCTTGCCTTAGATGAGAAGTTTAACAAGATATATTGATGACTCTTTGTATATATACTTTGAATATCTTATACATAATTGAATAGGATTTCTGGACAGTTTATCATAATTTGTTTGATTTGAGCCCTTTGGGTTTTAAAGGTTTTGTCTCTCTTTATGTGGTTTTGTAATGATGGGATGTAGTGGAATTTGATCTTTCTTTGTTCTAGATATTGATAGTAGCATGAAATGGTATTCTTATTCATTATCACCTTTTCTACACAATTATTATTATTCATATAAGCATTGTTTTAATTGGTCATTACTTACATTCAACCCGTCACCCGACCGGGCCGCGCTCCCGATAAGTTTTTGTTTTTCCTTTTTTTTCTCATTTTTACCACTTTTCACCCTTATTTATTCCCCCTAAATTCATCTCTACACTTAAACCCTAACATCTCAACTCACAATTTGCACCATAACATCTTTGTCTCTTGTTTTTGTAGTGTAGTTGATTAGTGAATTGTATAATTGGTTGTTGAATCGATGATCACTTGATGATGAACTTAAAAGAATATTTTGTGCTAAGTATGATTTTGTGGAGACGTTGATGGGAGGAAAGTATGCTAATGACATTGAATTGATGCTTTGAATTGTGAATTTGATCTGTTTGATCTGTGAGATTTGAGTCTTTGACTAATACATTTCTTATGTATTTTCCCTAAACACTTGAGTGATGAGTGATACACTTACCTTGTGAGTATTCACTTTATTTGAAGCATTAATTTGAGAATATTTGGCATGAATCTCCTATGTCTTCCAAAATTATATGATGTTTGTTTGTTTTTGAAGAAAATGTCTAAGCTTGAAAACAAAATTATCATCATCCCGCTCCATGCATGAATTTTCTCCTTTTCATTGTTCGGGGACGAACAATAGTCATATAAAAGAACATGATGTATTTTAGATACAAAATCATGTCATTTTTCATTTGTATTTCATCATCATGCTAATTATCCCAAATTTACAATAGTTATCACCTAACTAGTTCAATCTAGAAATACAAAAAATGGATTAGAAATATCAAAAAGGGCTCAACTTGGATAGACATTTCTTCTGGATGACCCCATGAATATTTAAGCTGCAAAAAATCATGACATATGTTAGTTCTTTAGTCCCCAAACTATTCATTGAATTAAATTCTCATAACATTTTCAATAATTTAAAATAATTACCTAAAGATCAAAATGTTGTGCAAAGATTTAAGCTGTAAGTTTTCTTCTCCAGTCTTTCATATGATTAGAGCGAATGTGACCAACAACTCTTCTAGCCATCAAATATTAAATATACTTTAAGGTGAACAATGTACAATCATTTATATAATAAAAGAGGTGTTAGCATTTCTATAAGCATATGATTTAATAACAAATAATTTTTTTTCAAAATACTTACCCATTTTTTTGTTTCGGACATGCCACATTGATTATATCAAATTTTTTGATCTCATAACACCTGTCTATCTCGTATATCAACCAGTGGATAATTATTGCCAATGGGTTAATCACTGCACGCCTAACATAGGTCGATATGCTATCATATACTTCAATTTTTCACTTTTTTACATCCACCCTCACAGCAATCCAGTGATGTGATATGTAACAAGGAATATACAAGAATTTACATCCCTTATAAGGTCTACCTAGAGCTGGTGAAGACCCATCGACATATCTAACCAAATATTTCACACAATTTTTTTTCTATCAGTGAACTAACATTTTATATAATCCTCTCATATTGGTTTTTTGCTTTAGGAACCTTAGCAAGTAGTTCATTAACCTCTATCACAAACACATAAAATTGAGTATCCAGGATACATGACTATTGGTAAAAAAGTTTGGGGTGATACACAGCTCGTTCTCTTATATGCTACAATACAAGATCAATATGTTGTAGAATGAACCAATATTAAAATCAGTTTTCTAATTATGTATATAAATATTTCATACAGTAAACTTACATCATCCATAAGCTATTGATCATCAACAAGATCATAAAAAAACTTTCTTCCAACATTGTAAAGTGCTATAGACACTTCTGCATTCGTAAATTTACATAATATATATTTGAATAAAGGATCATCTTAAACTAAGATGACATACTTATATAAAATGAGATAGTTAAATGTAAAAATTTTAGGTTACCTTTCACCAGCCTGTTCCATCAATCTATCAAGATCAACACTTTTTATTTTATCCAAGACTCTATAAGGATCAAATTGTTTCTCCTTGACCAATTTTTGACGTTTTAAAGGATCTGTCAAAGGTGTGAACGGCAACTTCAATGAGGGCTCAAATCTATATTTTCGCTTGCCATGCCCTAAAGGTTAATCGCTCATGAATCTCATCTAATTATGACAATAAATTCCCAAAGTAATAAAAGTTATTAACATTAACTTAAATATAATAATATTATAACGAATATGTCAATAATCTCTTACCAATCTCATCTAAAATTAGATCAACCCCTTGAGGATCATCTTTATGATCATCAACACATGTTTGTACTTTATTCTCTTATCGTGGGTTGTCTTGAATTTCAGTTATTTGCACACTTGATTTGTCCTCTTTTTCTAAATCATGAGCTAAACATAATGATAAGTGTCGTTTTGCACGTATTTTTGCGTATGTTTATCTATTCATTTGAATATGTTTAGATACGTTTTTATGGTGATTTATGATATTATATTGTATAAGTTGCATTTGACGGGTTTGTGCTTAGTTTCATGATTTTGATGAGAAAAGTGCAAGTTTCAAGTGTAATTGATGACCAAGGAAGGAAGAATAGAAATACGAGATCGCATGGAAGAGTTGGTGGCGCACGGTCTTATCGTGCCATGTAGCACAACCGTGCGTCAGTATGCAGTGAGTGCTCGATGATGGGGCACGACCGTGCCCTACAACATGATTAACACCGTGCAAACGCCAGTGATCCCTTAGCAGGGCACGATCGACCGTGTCGTGTAGCACGATTGTGCCCAGGTGAACAGGAATTCAAAGAGTTTTGGTTTTCTTGGAGTGTTTTCACCTCTTACTTCACTTGGAAGATTCCCAACACAATATAAATACCCAACATGAAGAGAAGTCAGAGAGGAGGGAGAGAAATTTAAGGAGAGAGATTCATAGAGAAAAACACGATATTCTGAGAAGCATTGAGAGGACTTGAAGAAGAATTCAAGAGATCGAGGAATCACAAGATCGTCTAATAGAGTTTTAAATCTTTTCTTCCCTTGTTGAATCTTAGTAGATATGATATTTTCAATCTTGTCTATGAGTTTGTTTATCATCATGTCTAGCTAATTTTCTAGGGTTTCTAGGGCTTGTTAGAAATTTGATTCGAATCGAGATGGATCTTTAATTTCAATTTAAAGTTCATGATCATTTATCCTATTTGTGTGTTTATAAGTTGATTGCTTGTTTGATTATGTGGCCAATAATCTAGCATGTTTTAGTAATTAGATCAAAATTCGGGAGATGAGATTTAATTATGGAAGAATAAACACATGACATATAAAAAAACTTAGATTGGGAGATTAAGGAATTTATGTGATGGGAAATCAATCTTAGGTACTTTTGGAAGTTGTTATGTTTCAATCAGATTGAGTAGGGATACCTCTGGTGGCATAATAATCAACCGGTTAACTGACTCGAGAGAGCTGTTAATTCGACATATGTGATTGCTCATATAGGATGATTGATTGTTGAACTTGAATTGGTTAAAGTGATGTTTTGATGAGAATTAGATGAAAGCACGTCCTAGAATCTATCTTAGATATCTGTTATTCTTGAGTGAATTTATCTGCTTATTTACTTTTCTATTGAATTAATCTACAATCGGTGTGATGTGATTTTCCTAGATAAAGTTGAAAACTGAATTTGAGTAGTTAGTTAGTTCCTAGATAGCCAATCTTTGTGGGATCGACCTTGCTCACCACTTCTACACCCTAGCTACATCGTACACTTGCAGGAGTAGCTAAAAAAAATTAGTGAACACATAACAATAAATTATAAGTGTTTGCAAAAATTATCATTAAATACTTAGTGATGTACTCACCAACATACTCAACTATAGCCCACAAACATTTGTCATCCTTATTCTCTATAGGTTTGTGCATTTGTATTTCTTTCTCACTAACAGCCGATACATTCGCTTAATCTACACATTAAAACCATAAGTTCACTTAAAGAATAGAAATTTAACTTTTAACTTAAAATCATAACATTCATATAAAACCTACACAATTATATATCTTTTGATTTATGCCCCATATCTTTAGCTACTTCTTCACAATTGTCGTCTCCCCCAAATTTATTACACTCATCTCCTGAAAAAAAATATTAAATTAATATAATAAAAACTGCAAAAGAAGTTGTAATACTTTATTACCTGTGTAATCTTGATTATGGTGATACTCCACATTCTCATCATTATCATTTTTGTCATCTTCTTCTTCCTCCTCGTACTCTTGTCTGGATTTTTTTTCCATTTATTGACTTGGTTGCCAAATCAATCAATATATCAACTTTTCTATGTAGAACTTCTAGCTTAGGATCTATCTCAACAAGGATTGAGGATTTGAGTTCCTTCAATTTTTTCTCAATCATCTCTTGAATTTGAGAATTAGATTCAGTCTTTGTTGAGCCATTTTCAGATGTTGTCTAGACACCATTCTAAGAAGTTGACTTGACCTCATTCTCGTCATCATTGTAGAGATCAACTCATAAATCTTCAACATCCTCCAAAAGAGTCAATTGTTGCCAGAACAATTCAGATTTTTCATGCTCTGTAGGCTCCAATTTACTTTTCACCTCATGCTGCACAAGATGAATTGGTTTAGATTTTTATTAATTTAATTAGCAATAATTTTTTACGAAGTTGGTTAAATGTTAAATACCTTTCTTGATTCCCAAAAGCTATGAACTTCAATTGACTTTAGCTGGTCAATAACTCTCCAATTAAGCATTTGTGGCACACTTTCTCCAGATGACTCAGCAAAATTATGTCAAAGTCTGGAATTTCCTCTAATCTCATTCTAAAAAATATCAAAATTAAATGTAAAGCATGCACAATATGCTTAATAAGAAAAAAAAATTCATATAAAAATACATTACCATGAAAGCAATGAAGACTATGTCTTATCTTCTTCTTATCTCATTTTCGCTTGAAGTTTTTCATTATGTAGATAAATGATTTATTTCCCCAAGGATAACTATTGAATTTCTCCAGGTCTTCAACAATATAAAATAGCCACTTGTCCAATAAAGTTCTTTCTTACACTCCCAAAAGAACTCATACCAGACATACCAAAAGACCTAATATCAACTTGTCTTGTTAATTCTTACTATAGCACGGCTACTATATACAAACACGACTACTACTTACTATAGCACCATATATGGATTAATTTATATATATATATATATAATTAAATTGTATGTGCATATATATATATAATAAATTATAGATTTTTTCCATCATTTATGTTCAATTTATATTATTATTAATTAAATACTTTACATCATTATCCGAATCTCATATTAATTATTAAAATTTTCATTACATTTTAAATAATTATATTTTAATGGGGATGTTACAATATCTCTCAAAATATTCTCTATATGGTATCATAGCAATATACGGCTCACGTCATTTGTCGATCCTCACAATCTAATTAAATCCTTTTTTTCTCCAAGGATTGGTCAAACTTTATTTGTGTCAATTCTTCCAGAATCTCACTCATTATTCCAAGAATTAGTCAATTCCCCTATTTTCTCTTCTTCTGACTGTGTCATTCAGGACTGAGCATTGAAGAAGAAGAAGATTGGTCGGGGTAGTGCTCGCAATAGACTTTTTTTTATCTAGATGAGAATTTGAATTTGAATTCTGCCTTTTCTTTCAAGCATTATGATAAATTTGACCTATGACATTCTCGTCTTGGTCACCCATCTAGGACTCGCTTTGATTTTATTGTTAAGAATTTTTCTGATGTTATTGCAAATAAAGACTTTATTTGTGATGTTTGCCCTCGCGCTAAGCAGACTCATATTCCTTTCTCTAAAAGCACATCTTGTTCTTCCCATTGCTTTGAGTTAATTCATGTTGATATTTGGGGACCTTTCTCTAACCCCTCTAAAAACGGATCACGTTTCTTTTTAACTATTATTGATGATTTTTCAAGATGCACTTGGATATATTTAATGAAACAAAAATCCGAAACGTTCACTATGTTAACTCATTTTTTTTACTTAAATCCATCATCAATTCAACAAAAAATATCTCGTATCAATGCGGGAAATGGAGGGATTTTTCTTCCTCAACTCTAAACTGTTCGTTCTGATAATGGTTCTGAATTTCTCTCTAAGCAACTTCAACTATGGTTTCATAATAATGGAGTTATTCATCAATGTAGTTGTGTTGCAAACCCTAAAAAAATGGCATTGTTGAACGCAAGCATCGACATCTCCTTGATGTTGCTAGAGCTTTACGATTTCAAGCAAATTTACCTATTTCCTTTTGGGGTGAATGCATTCTCACAACAACTTTTCTCATAAATAAACTCCCAACCCCTATTCTTGCTTATAAATCACCTCATCAAGTTTTATGTATCTTGTGATGTCATTTTCCATGAGTCTGTTTTTCCATTTCACGGTCCTTCATCATCTAAATCCAGTAATTGATGATGGAACTTTTGACTACAATACACCACCATTGGCCTCCGTTGATGCTTCATTGAGTAATTCTATCCCGCAGAATATAGTTGATAATTCCAATAATTCTCCATCTATTTCTAAAGATAATGATTCAACTAAGTCTCCTTTAATGGAGTTTTCTCCAATCATCAATAATAATCATCTTCAACGACTTTGTCATCCACCAGTTCATCTCAAGGACTATATTTGTAATAATATTTCATCCTCAACTGATTTTCCCTTAGCAAATTATTTTTCTTAGTCACATCTAAGTCCTTCCCATTCTGCATTTCTAACTAATATCATTGACAATCAAGAACCACGATCTTATTCTCAAGCCATAAAAGCTGATGAATGGCGTGATGTCATGGCTAAAGAATTCAGTTCCTTGAATCAAATAACACTTGGTCTTTATGCTTACTTCCAAAAGAAAAATCACCTATTGGTTGTCAGTGGGTTTATAAAATAAGATATCAATCTGATGGTTCTGTCGAGAGATATAAAGCCTGTTTAGTTGCTAAAGGTTATAATCAAGTTGAAGGAATCGATTATCATGACACCTTCGCGTCTGTGGCCAAACTAGTTACTATTTGTCTTCTTCTTTCCGTTACTGCCATTAAGAATTGGTCGTTACATCAACTTGATGTCAACAATGCGTTTCTCCAAAGAGATCTCCATGAAGAGGCTTATATGAAACTTCCTCTCGGCTTCTCCCATAAATGGGAGAATTATGTGTGCAAATTACATAAATCTATCTGTGGCCTTAAGCAAGCTTCTCGTTAGTGGTTTTCCAAATTCTTAACCACACTCCTTCGTCGAGCTTTTCGTCAATCTGTTTCTGACTATAGTCTTTTTACATATATTCATGGTCAGACTTCTATTTATGTTCTTATCTATATTGATGATATTATAATCACTAGAAATAATAATGATGTCATCTCTGACATCAAACAATTTCTGGCTCAATCTTTTTCCATAAAAGATCTTGGCAATACTTGATATTTTTTGGGTATTGAAGTATCTCGCTCCAATAAAAGAATTTTTCTATGCTAACAAAAATATACTCTTGATATCTTATCTGACTCCGGCATGACCGGTTTTCGACAATCTGATTTTCTAGTGGAGCCACACCTTCATTTACGCCCAACTGATAGCACTCTACTTCCCGATCTGATAACCTATCATCGCCTCATGGGACACCTTTTATATCTCACTATCACACGTCCTGGCATTCAATATGTTGTGAACACATTAAGTCAATTCATGCAACACCCTCATTCGTCTCATCTTGATGTTGCCAACAGGGTTCTTCGTTATCTTAAAGGTAATGTAGGTAAAGGTCTATTCCTTTCTGTATCTAGTTCACTTACTTTAGACATATATGCTAATTTTGATTGGGTCAGTTGTCCTATAACTCGTTGATCAACCACTAGATATTTCACCATGTTAGGTTCTAGTCCTGTTTCTTGGAAAACCAAGAAACAACCAACTATTTCCCGTTCTTCTGCAGAAGCAGAATATCGATCCCTTGTTGCACTTACTTCTGAGTTGCAATGGTTAAATTCTCTTTTGACAGATCTTGGTTTCACACATCCCCAACCAATTGTTGTTCATTCTGATAGTCAAGCTGTTATTCATATTACTGAAAAATACCGTATTCCATGAACGGACCAAACATATTGAGATTGACTGTCATTTTGTTCAAGAAAAAATTTAAACAGGACTTATTGCTCCTTTATATATATGTTTTACCGAGCAACTGGTAGATCTTTTTACCAAGCCACTTGAAGGTGCTTATCACCGACTACTTGGCAAGTTGGGTGTTATTGACATTTCAATCCCAGCTCCAACTTGAGGGGGGTGTTAGTTGTGATAAATGAGGCCATAATTATCCCATATTCTTAGGTCATTAGTTAGTGTATCTGTTAACTTTATCTACCAATATCATAACATTTGTTAGTTTGTTTTTTTATCTTTATCTTCACATTTGTTCGAAAATAGAGGTTGTTCCACTTTTTATGTATTTTAAATCTTGTAAATCTTATCATGTAAACTATATAAATGCTATGGTAAAGTGAATAGAAAAGTTAAGTTCAATGATTCAATTTTCTTTTCATTGTCATCTCCTTAATTGCTACTGCTGAGACGGCTTGTTCTGCGTGGGACACCCTTGCTACTATGTATGGTAAAAAATCTCGTGGTTGCTCTGAAAAAAAAATTGTATGTTCTCACTAAAGGTAGTAAGTTTATTATTGATTATATGTTGGAGATTAAAGCAATTGTTGATGAATTATCTCTTCTTGGTGCATCAACTGATCCGTAAGACTTAGTTCTACAAGTGCTCAATGGCTTAGATGATTCGTATCGTGAATTATCAAATGTTATTCAAGCCCGTGATACTGCTATTTTATTTGACGAATTACATGAAAAACCCTTGAGTGCTGAAACACAAATGGCATCGCGTATACCCTCTCCTACTCAGACCCTAGTCACAGCTTTTCCAGCGTATGGCTCCTATACCCGTGGTTCTGCCTAGAATGATATAGGGAAGTAGAAGCAATCATCAAACACTTAGCTTAATTGTGTAAATCCGGGTTCGAATTGCGTTGGCCCGTTTAAGACACATACTCTGCCAAATTGCATGAATTAAGGTTTGGGGCAAGACATTGCTCTCTATTCTTTTAAGTTCAATTCAGCAGAACTCTCAATCCCTGCTCCATTGTCTCGTCCACTTTATTCTTCTCCCTTGGCTCACGCAAGTCACTCTATGCCTCTAAATTCAGATTGAATTTTGGATTATGGGGCATCTCACCATATTTCTACAGACTTGGCGAATCTATCTCTCCATGTACCATATGATGGCAGTGATGGTGTAGTAATTGGTGACGGTAACATATTGTGTATTTCTCGTATTGGAACCCTATACTTTTTACATATTTCATTGAATTTTCATGATGTGTTGCAAGTGCCCCAAATGTCACGTAATTTGGTTTCGGTATCTCACTTGTGTCATGACAATAATGTGGATGTGGTTTTCTCGAATGTTGGTTTTCAAGTGGTAGATCGACACATGAGGATATTTGCCTACGCGATCTTCGTATTCATAGGCTCTACATCTGGCCCTCTAGTGTACATGCTTCTGTTTTGGCCTCCACTAAACAGCCTATATCCACCTGGCACGCGCGTCTCGGTCACCTCTCTTCTAAAATCTTAGATAACATTATTTCTTGCAACCATTTATCATTGAATAAAAAGTTGAACTTTTCGTGTTATTCTTGTAAATGCATTAAGAGTCACAAACTGTCTTTTCATGAGTCTAGTCTTAAGTCATTTGCTCCTCTTAAACTACTTTATTTTAATGTTTGGACCTCTCCAGTTTTATCTGTGGATGGATTTAAATATTATGTTATCTTTGTGGACCATCTTTCTAAAGATATATGGTTGTACTCTCTCAAACATAAATTGGATGTGCTATTTATGTTTGTTGCATTTAAAACCTTAGTTGAAAATTTTTACAAAACTGAAATTGTAACTCTTTCTACTAATAATGGGGATGAGTTCACCGCCCTTTGCCCATTTTTCTCCACATGGTATCTCTCATCTCACCACACCTCCCCATACATTAAAACATAATGGCCAGTCAGAATATCGACATCATGTTGTTGACACTGGTTTGGCTCTTCTTCATCAAGCTTCCATGTTGTTAACATTTTGGTCATATGTCATGACCACAACCACATACATCATCAATCATCTCCCAAAAATTGATTTATCCTTGTTCTCCTCCTTTCAGAAAATTCTTGATCATCCTCCAAACATTTCCAAACTACATGTATTTGGCTCCCTCTACTATCCATGGCTTCCCCCAAACAATTCCCATAAGCTTGAAAATAAATCCTCTCTGTGTCTTTGTAGGGTACTCTCTTACTCAAAGTGCATATTTTTTTCTTGATTTGTCTTCCAACAAGCTCTACACATCTCGTCATGTTGAGTTTGTTAAGGACTTCTCTGTGCCATCATCTTCATCCTCCTCTCATACCCTATCAAACCCTCCTAAACAAATATATATTCCCACTCCACCTCTGGTAGATCATGTTTCACCAGCACTACCACTAGCTACGACTTATTCCCCTGTCGTCACTCCACCACCGCCTCTAGTTGCTCCTATTCATACGATGACCAATCGTGCGCGCAACAATATATTCAAGCCTAATTCCAGGTATTGTCTTACATCTGTTGTTACTTCTAATGTTGAACCTACTAATGTTAAATAGGCTCTTAATGACAGTCATTGGAGAGATGTTATCTCTGTTGAGTTCTCAACTTTACTCAAGAATGGTACTTGGGACTTGGTCCCTCCTGATCCTTCTCAAAATGTGATTGGATGTAAAAAGGTATTTTAGATTAAAAGGAAGCCGGATGGTTCTATTGACAAGTTTATAGCTCATCTTGTCAGCAATTGTAAAGGTGATAATTTTTATAATATTCGCGTTATTAGCAACGTGTTTAGTTGTTAAGGAAAAATTCAAATTCTAACCAATTGATGAATTATACAAGAAAATTATGTTATTTACAATTATTTTAATGTTTAGTTAAAATTATAATTTAATTAATTTTTTTTAATACTCATGTATTACACAAACCCTCTGATAGTCTATAAGGAAAATAGAAAAGTATATAATTCGCAATCTTATGACAAATATGGATTCTTATTGTTCATTGAATTGTCAATACTCATGTTCTAAAAAATTCAAAATTTAGAATTTTAAGGAATCCTAATCCAAACATCTGGCAAGATTAATATGCGGGTGAAGTGCTGAGAGTCATGATAGGCTCCAAACTACAATTTAGTAAACCCATCTCCGCCTGATGGGCCTTCAACAATTTGGGCCTTATAAAATATTTACATTAGCAACACAACAAAAGCCGTCAGTAATGCTTTTATTCTAGGTGTAATTACGAAAAACAAAATCACCACTTTTTTAAAAATTATAAATGTATCCCACTTTTTAATAATTGCAAAAAAAGAAATCACGATTTTTATTCACCATTGCAATTTATGCCACATTTATATTTTCTGGCAACCGGAGTTCACGTGTCTGGCAAACATGTCACGTTACATACGATGTCATATCCAACAAAAAAAAAAGAGATTTTAAGATCAAATTAGAAAAAAAAAAATCACAACATTTCCAAAAGTGTAATTTAATCCGAACTTTTTATATAATTAGCCAAAAAAGCCATAACCTTCATTGAATATTTCATTTCGAATTTATTATTTGGTGGCTAAGTTCATGTGTCTAAATAAATTTTCACCTGACAAAATAATTTTTTTGTGTCTATACCATAGCATATTAAATTAAAAATGTAAAAAATAATTAGTATCGGTACAGAAACTTCCAATACCAATGACTTCTACAGTAACATGTACCGAGTTTTTTCAAATTTATTTCTTGCCAAGCTTTTTGTATCAAGACAAATATTTCCGATACCAAACATGACTTAGTATCAAAATTGATATTTGATACTAAAAATAAGTAGTATCAATAAATAAATAAACAAAAATAACATTTGTATCAAAAAAATTATCGATACTATAAAATTAATGGTATCAAAAATTAAAATTTCGTTACCAAAGAAAAATGTGTACAAAAAGATATTTGATACAAAAAACAAGTGGTATCAACATATAAATTATTAATACCAAAATTAAATTTAGTAACTGAAAAATGATGGACGCTATAAATTTAATAGTATAGGAGAATAAATTTAGATAATTAGAATCTAAAGAATAACTGATGCTAAATATAATCAATAAAAAAAATTACAGATGCCAAAATTTACATTAGTATCAGAAAAATAATAGATGCTATAAAACTAATGGTATTGGGAAATATATTTTTAATACTAAATATTGAGTACCCATACATATAGTATCAGAAGTAGGAGTGTAGATACAAAAGAATCATATTTAGTATCAATAAATTTATCTGATACCAAATTTCCGAAACCAAAAACAACATTTCTTGTAGTGATAGTATTATATATATATATATATATATATATATATATATATATATATATATATATATTGTAGCGTCCCGGATCAAAATGAGCATAATTGAATAATTAAATATTTGAACCCTGACTTAATAATTATGTGCATATATTTTGATTGTTTAATTTATTACGTGTTTCAGATACGTGTTTAATGCACGTTTTAGATCGATATTTTTCTTGGACATGGTATATAGAATATTTCTATACCATTAGATGCGTATCGAGAAGACGAGAAGATAGAAACGAATTAGAGGTCAATCGGAGACTCGTAGCTCGAGTAACGAAGAAAACAGTGCAAACGAAGAATACGACGTATACGAGACGTATACGAAGAGTAGAATATACGAGATATTTACATGAATAGTAACGAGGGAAAAGTCAACAAATGAATAGTAAAAGAATATTCCGATGAATAGTGTTTTCGGAAATTCTATAAATAGAGGGTTCAGTC
Source organism: Scutellaria galericulata (assembly GCA_946896805.1). NCBI lineage: Eukaryota > Viridiplantae > Streptophyta > Magnoliopsida > Lamiales > Lamiaceae > Scutellaria > Scutellaria galericulata. Next base: position 14,281,282 of record OX335788.1, read on the forward strand.
AATTCATTTTTCACCGTTTTTCCGAACGAGCCGAAAAGCGACGAACACACGTAAGTCTCTCTCTGCTCTCTCTCCCCTCTGTTTTCCGGCTCACCGGAGCCGTTGCCGGCCGGTGGCTGGAAAATTCAAAGTTGTCAGAATCGGCCGATTTTCGCACACGACGTTTGTCTCAACGAGACGAATCTAACTAGGATAGGTCTCGGAATTCAATTTCGAGTTCTCGTTCGCCGGAAAACGGCGAAAAACAGTCGCAAACCCTAACCCTCACCACCCTTTCTCTCTCCTCTTCCTCTCGCCGGAGCAGCCACCGGAGAAGCTATTGGTGGTGTGGTGGTGATGTCGGGGTGGTGGCGCCGCCGTGGGTAGCGGCACCGGGCCGGAACAGTTGTATATATGTATGTTGAGCATGTGTGTGTGAGTGACGGGATGGTGGTGTGTGTGTTACTTGTGCTTGCTGCTAGGGGTGGCACCGGGTGGCGCCGCCGTGCATGATCGGTGGGCCGGCGACGGGAGGTCTCCGGCGAGGCTCTGGCGGTGGTGGCCGCCGGCCAAGTCCGGAAAGTATGTGTGTGTTTGAACGTGTGGGTGTGTGTTTCATGCGTGAGTGTATATGGCTGTGTGTGTGTGGGGGGTTGGCCGGAAAAGGTTACCGGCGATGGGGGGTCACCGGCCAAGGGGTTGAGAGTGGTCGCCGGCGACTAGAAGTCGCCGTCCGGAGTTATCAGGGTATCGAAGAGTTTTGCGGCAAGATTTCAGGTACTATTCACCACCGGAATCCGGCGAGGGATGGCCGGGTGGCGCCGGGAAGTGGCCTGGTCGAGCAGGCCACCGTCGGGGAAGCTGGGACGGGCTGTTTTTGCAGGTGTTTTGGCGGAGTTAGGCGGCGCCGTCGTAACCGCTGTTGGCCGGAGTTGATAGCCTGAAGTGGAGGGAGTCCGGGGGTGTGGTCGGCGACCGGTGGTTCGCCGGCCGACGGCGGCTGGAGGCCCGTTTATGTAGCCTGTTCGCGCAGGCGTGCGGGCGCGACGACCGGAACCCCAAATCTTAAAACGCTTCGTTCGAGCTCGTTTCAACTCCGATTGAGCTCATTCTTTTTGCGTTGCGATCCTTACTTCATTTCCTATCATCTCAGCCCTTTGGGTTGAAATTTCATTCTTGTCTCCAAAATTCCAATCTTTTGATCGTTCGATCCGTCGTGTCGATAATGATCGTTTCTCCGTCGGAGTCTGTTATCGCTTTAATTATGTTTATTAACCATCTAAGAACACTATAACGTATGTAGGCTATCAGTTGGATTGAACATCGAGATACGGGATTTGTGACACGAGTTTTGAGACTCGAGCTTTGAGATATCCGATCTCTAGTACTCGCTACTCACGTGGTAACCACCGAACGAGGTGGGGGTAACTTCTGAACCCTAATAACTTTATGTTTCTGTATGTAACGCACAACAAATTGTGAACTTATGTGCTTGGAGATAAATGTTGTGATTATATGTTGTAAGTGGGGGTAACTTCTAAACTCTATGTGTTTACTGTTTTCCCTATGTGATATATGAATTGTGAACTCTACATGCTATGTTTATATACTGTGTTTATTTTACAATGGTAATGCTACGAAGGGACTTCGGTCCATATCTATGCTATGAAGGGACTATGGTCCATATCTATGCTATGAAGGGACTACGGTCCATATTGATCTACGAAGAGACTATGGTCCATTTCTATGCTACGTGTCTCTATGTTATGTGTTGTGGACTTCGGTCCATATCTATGCTACAAAGGGACTGCGGTCCATTTCTATGTTATGTGTTGTGGACTTCGGTCCATATCTATGCTACGAAGGGACTACGGTCCATTTCTATGTTATGTGTTGTGGACTTCGGTCCATATCTATGCTACGAAGGGACTACGGTCCATTTCTATGTTATGTGTCTCTATGATATGTGTTTGTATAATACGTGATGGGTTTATTTGCTGGACATATATACGATTGATTTGTGTAACTGCATAATAATATTAAAACTTTGGATTTTAATTCCACGAGTGTATTCAACGCACTCACCCCCCACCTGTACTCACACTACAGGAAAGAAGAGACTCAAGATGCGTAGAGAGAGGGGTGCCCTATCAGCTGTATCCATCTTCTGGTTTTGGCTTTTAAAGTTATGTTGCTCGTTTGTAAAAGAAAATTGTATTTCTCCTTCTTTGTAAAGGATCCTGATGTTTTTCCACTGCGTATGGTTTCAAACTTTCTTTTATCGGTTGTTTCCGATGTTTTAAGTGTACCTCTTCTTATCCTCTCCTTTTTCTTTCTTTTATATATCATGTACGCCTCTTTCCCCTTTCTCTCTTAACGCCCAAAAACGAAAAACTCTGATATTTTAAACCGAAAGATTTCGGGGCGTTACATATATATATATATATATATTTGATATTTAATATATGTTTATTTCAATGTATCATATGTACATATATAATATATATGAAAAAAATAATTACATAAAAATATAAGATGTATAATTATATAAAAATTTATTTTATACATAATTATTTCCATTAGTGATTTACTCTTAGATTACTAAGAAGGGTGCGAATATTTTCACTATTATCTGTAAATTTTTCAGTAAAATGTTCTATAATAGTCATAATTAAAGTATATACAACATTTTCTACTGGAATATTGTTCTCTATTTTTATTGAGTTTAAAATTCCATCTTTTTGTGATTGAGATAAATAATTATCTCACCAACCTTTATTGAACCCAGGATGTATAAAAATAAAAAATGTGGATAGTTTTACAAGACATTTAGACTCTTAAGATTTTACTCAGAAATAAAACTCATAAGATTTTACTCAGAAATAAAACCTTAATGACTTTGGATTCTTCTTTGACCCACAAACGCCTTAACTACTTTCTAAAAAAACGGCAAAAAGGTTGAACTTTAGGAATTTATAACCATCTTGGTCGTAAAACTCAAACTTGAGTGTCTTAACCTTGCATTAATTTTTGTACTTCATTTTATTCAGTATAATAAGACATGTTCAAACCCAATAACTATGATCTAACACATATTGATTTAGCTTACCATGTAGGCTTAGAAACAATTAAAATTAAAATTAAAAAATTGAAATATACTTACTTACTAAGAACAATCACCAAGAACAAAAATTAGATTAAACAAAAAAAGTGTTTTTACAAGGACATATGAGAGTGTGGAGAGAGAAAAGAGAGGCGAGTCAAAACCTAAGCGTGCCTCTAAAATAAAAAATCAAACCTATAAATTGGGAAAGGAAACTAACTATTACAGATTGCTTTTTAAAAACAAATAGTAAAGATTCATTATAATTTTGGACTTATCTTCCACTATCTATTACAAATTGAATTCATAATCTTTTTTTTGCTTCAAAGGTTAAAAAGTGATGTCTCATCTTGTCTGCCACCATTTCTGAAATTCCACTTGGCTTCCATTATGCAACCAAAAGAGAACTCTGAGCTTTGAGATTCTTCAATATATTTTGAAGTTTAAATAGTTGAATCCGAATTGAAACATAATTTGGATTTTTGAAATCCTCAATCTTTTCCTGAATAATTTCAATTTTCTTTGTGATAGTGAACACCTTATTATGTCTGCTTCATTCGTATATAATAGGATCAAAGTATGGATTTTTTAATAAAGATGGATTATTAACTTCTAGGTAATAAATTATCATCCTAATCTTTGAATTTCTCTATAAGATATTCCTTTAAAATATCAAAGGAAACACTGAGATCCGAAGAATCATCCTCTGGATTCTGAGCATCTTGATCTTGGTTTGAAAATATATTTTATGTATCCTCTCTATTATTAGAACCAGATATCATTGATGTATCAGATTTTGAACCTGAACTTTCAAGATTTTTCAAGAGATCACTTTTTATTTCTTCAATATAAATTTCGATCATTTTCTCTTTTGAAAAAGTCCCAGAATATTTATGAGAAATTTTTTTGAAAGGACTTATAGAATCCTCTTCTACTTTATTTTTTATCATGTTTTTGTAGCTTATAAAGCTTTATCTTATCATTAAGATCATCTATTGTAGATTGAGAATATAATTCTCCAATATTCAAATCAATCCTGGACATTTTATCCCACATTTTTGTATAACCAATTCTCCAAAGACAAGGAGTACCATTTTCAGTATAACTAAATCCTGGTGTCCATTTCCATATCCATGGAATGCTTGATTTCATAAAAAATTAACAAGGGGTTTGTCCCTTAATAGAGTTTTTCTGGACGGAAGGAGACACAAGTGTTCATTCTTCTAAAAGATCTCTTAAATTTTCTGGTAGAATATCTATCGTGGTGTCAAACATTTTCCACCTATAAACAAACTAGTTATTAACTATATGATGGGAACAATTTCTGCATATTTTTATAAGCTAAATATGTTTGTGCGTTTTGTTTTCAAAGAAAATGGTTTTATAAAAACTTTATGTAAAATCCAAATAATTAAATTTGAAATTATGTCTTTGAGTAGGATGTAAAACTTCCTCTTAACATGTGGAGATATTCCCCATTCTTCAAGGGATATAATCCTTTTGATTGTAAATTTTGAGTAAGCATACTCATTCTGTTGGGTATTTCCAGAAGTGAAGTGTTCAAATCAACACTTTCTAATGCTATAAGCATTTGTTCATAAAACCTCCTTGGTTTATAAGATCCATTTACAAAGGTTGCACTCGAATCATATCTTTCCATAATAGTCCACGGATTATTTTTCCACTATATATCTCTTTTTTCTATAAGAAGAATTAAATCTCTATGATCATTTTTCTAAAGAGTATATTACTCTTTTTTCTTCTGTTGCAATATTGGCGTAAGAAGTTTGAGAAAAATTAGAAGTATCATTATTTTCTTGTATTTTCTTTTTAAGAAAATCTTGGAAATCTTCATATAATTGATGATCTTTATTAGGAACATTATTTGATGATATTTCATAAATATTCTGAGCAATCAACTTCTGATTGCCTTGTTGAACAATAATATGTGGGTTCTTCGATCCCCTTCCTCTTTCCCTATTAGGGAAATAGGATCCTCTATCTGATTGACTCATATATGTAATCATAAAAGAAATTCTCTTATTAAATAATCAAGCAAATAAATTGATTCTCTTGTTAAATAAACTGATTGTCTTTTATAACATACTTAACTATAGCAATAATTTTTTATCTACAGTTGCATAATTCTTTTGTGCAGGATTCCATTTTCCTGAATAAAATCTAATAAGAATTTCTTGTTTATCCTTTGGATTAATTTGTTTTAAAATACCTCCAAATCCTATATTCAAAGCATCTATTCAATTAGTTTTTCCCATTGAGGATTGGAAAGTATAAGACAAGAAATATTCTTGACTTTTTCTTTTAAGATCCTAACAGTCTTGGTATGTTCATCTGTCCAAGAAGAAGGATTCTTTTAAAATCTATCATGAAAAATATCAGATAATTTTGAAATATTTACAACAAAAGAGGAAACATAATTTAAGCTTCCAAGAAATCTTTGTAATTGAGTTTTGTCAGTAATTATATCTAGAAATTTATTTCCAAATTCCATACTTCTTTGTATAGGAAGAATTTTTCCATTATTAATATTATGTCCTACAAATCTGATATTTGTTTGAAATAAATTCATTTTTGGTTTTGATATAACAAGACCATTCTAAATAATTAGTTTTTTTTTAAAATATTTCTAAGTGTTTAAAATAAGTTTCAACATCCTTAGAGAAAACTAAAATATCATCAATATAGACGATTATAAAATTACTAAAACGGATAAATGTATCACTCATAATTTTTGAAATTCTGATGGTGCATTTTTTAAATCAAATTTTGAAAAAATCAAAGCTCCATAAAGCCTATCTATTAGATCTTTTTTTATTAGGAATAAGATGTCTAATCCATTTTAAAACCTTATTAAGAGATTTGTAAATTATAACAAGTCTAGGCACACCTTGTTCTTGTTCTCAATGTTTATTAACATAAAAAGCATGAACATGAAGACTTAGAAGGAGTTATTAACCCTTTCTCAAGAAAAGAATTTATCTCTTATTTACAAAGTTCTAGATATTCAGCATTCATCTAACAAGGTCTAGCCTTTGTAGGTATATTTTTTTCATTAAAACCTTCCTCATAAGGAAGAGATATAATATAAGTTTTTCTATCCCAAAAAGCATTTGGGTGATCATTACATATCTCAAGAGAAAACTTATTATGAATAAGTTCGATTTTATCTTGTAAGTTAGAATTTTTTAATTTTTCTTCAATAGTAAGAGAATTAATTTATTCTTTTAAAGAATTAATATGAAATAATTTTCTATTCATTTGTTCTTTTATTTCATGATCAACCTTTTGAATAGGTTTATTTATAAATTGAAAAATTATTGGTTTATTGTTAAAAGTACCAATTATACCCTTTTCATCGACAAGAGTTAAAGGATATATACTATGAATAAAAGAAAGACCAAAAATAAGTTGGCTTGAAATATCCTTTGCAAGTAAGAAGCTAGTAGGAATACAACTTCCATTTTTACAAATTAAAGTTTTTGGTAATTTATAACTAATATCCTAAGAACCTCCTCCTGCATGTGTGTGAGAGTGTGTTGTTTTATGGAAAAACTTTGAAGGGGTTAATCCTTCTTGAATAACATTTAAATCAGCACCAATGTCAATCGTAGCAATAAATTCTTTTTGATAATATTTATCAATTAAAAGAGTAATTTTTGTATGTCTGTAATAATATTCATTATTTTAATAAAATCTTTTAGAGAATTATCCTTATTTATTAAAGTCGAGAATCTTCTGATTCTTCATTTTTATGAAATTTTTATTTTTTATAATATAAATTATATTATGAAGACTTATATTATTATTATGAAGAATCTTTACTTCACTTTTAAGATTATCTATTTCTTCTATCAAATCTTTAATAGTTGTAGGATTTTTATTTCCATACTTTTGTTTTAAAAGTTTATGAATTTCTTTCGTATAATACTTTTGATTTTGACTAGAAATATTATTATTTTCCTTTTTATTATTATTAGATGATGGTGTATTTTCTATTTGATCAATAATTTTTTACCTCAAATTAGGGTCTTTAAAAGTTTTAAGTAATTCTATAAAAAGAATTATTATCTAAAACATTAATATTAAGAGTTTGGAATAGGGATAAGAGTTTATAAAATTCCTCTCCTTTTTCATCAGTATTACTAATATGATTAATACAAGGTTGTCCTTGTATACAAGCATCACATTCTTCATTATCTGAAATAAGTGATTCATTATCTAAATACCTTATTTCTTCAGAATAATAAGATGATTCTTCTTTTGATCTATTACCAGAATTTTCTGAATCAGATTTTATCATAATCTGTATTAAAGCTTGTTTGATATCATCATCAATTTTGAATTCATTTATTTTTTATTTTTGTTTTTGTCCAGCATTAATTCATTTGCAAAATGACTTGGTTTATGACATTTATTACAAATAATGTCTTTTATCTATTTTCCCTTTATTAAAGGTTTCTTTACGTCTTTTCTTTTTTTCTTCATGTCTTTCAGAATAATAACGTCTTTTTTTTATAACACCTTTATTCCCACAATATTTTTAGTTGAGAGTGTTATTGCAACTAATTTCACTTATATTAACTACATAAAATTTAATATAAAAAGCTGGCCGGAGTTGAGCACTTGAGTATATGGAATCTTTTACTGGGAATTTGTAAAGGGGATGTGTTAACAAATAGTACTGTTAATAATAGGATATGATTTAATAAGACCGTATTTTACATGTAAAAACAAAAGAGGAATTAGGATCAAAATCCTACTCACCAAACCTCTACCAAACACCCCAAAATGTTAGCTCAATGAATTGGAGTAAATATGGAAATAGCGTTTCTGGGTTTGTAGTTTGTTAGGTAGAGCCACTGGTGCTCCTCTAGCCATGTCACTTCATTCAACTTTCCTTTTCTACTATTTATTTTAATTTACTTTTCCACCTAATATTTATGTTATCATTTATTATGAAATCTGATACAAAATATTATCCACCCCATAGTACTCAGCCCGACTAACGTTGAAATTATTTATTGGAACATAAGTGGAAAATAATATTCTTTTAACCACCGTGAGTATGTTTAATATGTTCATCGTTATATTAACATATAAAGATATCGTTCATTTAAATATTATAATATTAAATTAATAATTATGTTAGATTTATAACACATTATTTTGGACACATTAATATATGCATATAGAGGATAAAGTTACGGTCGGCATAAGTGGATAGGTATAAATGCTAGTAATAAGATTTAGTAAATCTATTTTAGATTACATTATTATTTAATATTAATTTACCCACAATCTATGTTAGTGTGTGTAAAATTCATTGTGCAATACACCCTTAGTAATCTAGAGGGTGGTGTAGTGTGGAATTTTTCATATATATATATATATATATATTAATTATATTTTATCATCCAAAATCTATTTGATTTGACAAGTTTTTATATAAACTTTAATACGTTCTACTGTGTCACGTGAACTTTGAATTGGATGTATTTTATCATACCAGATTAATTACAGTGATATATAAAATTTTCAAACTAATTTCTATCTTGTAGGTTATCTCATTTTACTAAAGTCCTGCTCTAATTAAATTAGTTAATCATTTTATAGGTCAATTATTATATTATATCTACCCAACCACCAAGCTTAAGCCAGAATGGCAGGTTGACACTTGAAAGGTAGCTTCACAACATTTTCCTCTCTCACTATAAAACGCAGTGATCAAAACGTCTGCTTCATATTACTCACCCTCTCATTTTCCACTTCGTCTCTTTCTTGCTTCAAAAATCTAATAGTAAGTTTTTTTTTTTTTTATTTGCTGCTTTTTCATATCAAGTATTCCGATACTGGGAAAAATATGTTATATATCTTGAAAGAAAAGATGAGAAAATGAATAATCTTTTTAATTAAAGTTGCATTAATCTAACTTGTGTAATTACTATGCAGTGAGTGATACAGCAGTGGAGGTTGGGGTGGAAGAAGAAGTTTCTTTTGCTCCCAATATCACCACCACCAAGCCCTTGTCCTTATTCGGTCAAGGTAACACAAATCACAAAAAATCATGTGATATTTAATTAAAAGTAATTTATGCTAATTGGGTTTTGTAATTTCAGGAATTACGGATATTGAGATCCATTTTCTGCAGATCAAGTTTACAGCAATTGGAGTGTACATAGACCCCCAGATAGTGGACTATCTCCAGAAATGGAAGGGCAAATCAGCAGAGGAATTGGCACAAGATGATGACTTCTTTGAGGCTCTTGTTTCTGGTAATTAATTCATTTTATACTTCAATTTCATTATTTGCAAATATTTGCTAAAAAGAAAAATTGAAAAATGGGTGCAGCTCCGGTGGAGAAGGTAATTAGAGTGGTGGTGATAAAGGAGATAAAAGGGTCACAATATGGAGTGCAATTAGAGAATGCAGTAAGGAGCCGTTTGGCAGAAGAGGATAAGTATGAGGAAGAAGAGGAAGAAGCTTTGGAGCAAGTTGTGCAATTCTTTCCCTCCTCATATTTCTACAAAAACTCTCTCTTCACTTTTTACTTCACACCTACCAACTCTCAGGTATTCCATTTCAATATATTCCTTCGATTTTATAATAACTGTTGATTTAGGAAAAAAATTACTAAAAAGAGTTGTTAAATGGTTTTAAGAAACATTTAACATTAAATTTTTCTATAATGAATGTGATAAATATGAGTGATTTATCTTTTTATCAAATTTCTGCAGAAACGACATCTATTTTGAGACGAAGTAGTATCCACTTGTACAAAAATTTGTATGAAACAATTTTATGGATATAATTGTATTAAATTAAGACACAAATTCATTCATGTGGATTGTGGGTGATAAAGATATATATTGAAGTTAAATTCCACATGACATATGTTTTTATGAGTGAAATTTAATTTGGAGATTTGGCATTGGAATAGATTGGATTAGCAGCAAATGGAAAAGAAGAGGAGAAGATGGAAGTGAAGAATGCAAACGTGGCAGAGATGATACAGAAATGGTACTTGGGAGGAAGCAGGGGAGTCTCTCCCACCACCATCTCTTCCTTGGCTGCTGGTCTTGCTGCCCTCCTATCTAAATAAATCAATCTTTCTGTTACAAATTTCTCCTTGTTTGTCTTCTTCATGCTAATTCAATAAATTGATAAGTCCTTTTACTTTTATTTTTATTTTTATGTTAGTTGAAGTTTACATTGTGCATTTTATTTTGATTGCTGTCGAAGATACTTTTCAAATCTCTTATTAAGGCATGCGTGCAATGAAGAGTTGTTTAACATCTATTGAATATTACAATCAGAAAGATGTTACTAACATTTGGTTTTATCACTTTTCTTACATTACATTAACATTGTTAATATTAAAAATGATTAAAAACATTGTTAGTCCTGCTTGCACGACACGATAGGAGCTGTGCAGCCGTACGCATTGACATAATTGAAAATGGGTCAAAGTAATATTTCTTAAAGGGTTAAACACCAAAAATACCATAAGACTTATAACTAGTACCAAAAATACCATCAAGGATAGAAAAGTAATCAAAAATATCACTTTTTTGATAAAATGATCAAAATGTCCTTGGGTTACACATGTAATCATTGAAAAATACTATTTCCAAGCTTTGTTTGTTATTTCCAATCCATATTTTTCCAAGTCTAATTAATAATCCCAATCCAAATATTTATTAGATGCGAAGCGCAAAATGGTATCAGAGCCTAGCGAAGGAGAAAATCAATTTATCTTCGAAATATTATACGATTTATTGAAGAAATATTATACGATTTATATTTACAATATTGATTTTATGCATAACGGAGGAGAAAATAAAAAATTATGCATTCGAAAATATTTTCAAGATAAAACAAGTTTCAGGACTATCAATTTGATGATGTCCAACAAAGACTGGAAAAAAATTGTTTCTGATACTTTTAAGATCTCACAAGATCTTAGAGAAATCCAGAAGACCATCCAGTTCTACGAAGGTCAGACGGAGATTATACTTAGATCTCTGTTCGAGATCCAATAAGAAGTTTCAGATCTAAAAAAAAAATTTATGTGAAAAAGAAGTTTCCAAATGGATCCAATAGATCCAGGAATGAACGTTTCAAAGAGACATTTGGGGATAGACCAATTATCCCAAAAGAAAAGGCTACAGAAATCCCGAAGTCGAAAAGTCAAGAAGAACTAATGTGTGAAATCATTATAAGTGTTTTATATGGAGGCATCATGAGTTGATATTTCTGAGTTAACTAAATCATTCTCCAATCTTGGGATTGTAGATCTGGTTAACCTCAAGATGAACTCTGAAGTTCCTGACCCAGAAGGAAGCACGAGTTCAAATGCACATGCTCCTGAACAAGCACGAGCAGAACGTAATTTTGAGTTCGATGCAGATACTTGGGGAACTCGAAAGAGGAAACATTCACGTAATAACTAGACACCACCAAAAAGCCCATCGGCAAAAACCATGTGGAGCCTACACACCCATATGGGTTACTACTCACAACCGATATCATCGATTTCAGAAATATGGAAAAACTAATCGATGAATGGATGACCTTGTTGAAAGTGACCTCATCAATACTGGACATAGATAAAAAAAAACTTTATCAGACTAATCGAAAATAGTCTAGAAAGTTCAGAAAAACATGATGGGAAGCTTCACCCACCTAGATTAAAGAAGACATCCTTGCTGGAGATATCATTTATGCTATTATTGAAAAATTTAGAAGGATGTTAAATATCTATTTCATTGGAGATGGACACTTTGACCAAATCAAGAAGGAAAAAGGTCGAGAAAATACACAAGTCATGTATGCTCTCGAGTTAAGAAGTATATGCGCGATAGATGAATACATTTACTTGTTTCGCAAATACTACTTCCAACCAAAGATCCCGTTAGATGTTGTGTCGATGATGTTTTTTGCAAAGATTTGTAACCCACGGAGGGAAATGCTTATACAATCCTATAAATTACCTCTAAGATAAGTAGTTGTAAGAAGAATGTCTTTTTCTTAAATTCAGTTGTAAGAAGAATGTCTTTTTCTTAAAGGCAGCCTGAGAGAATGGTGTTAACAAGCAACCATGCAGAAGAACAAGAGAAAACTCAGAGGACAAATAAAAAGAACTCCTCTTTGTTGTGATAACAATGATTTTGCATCCATTAATGGAGAATCAAGACAAGAAAAGGCATAGGAAAAGGAAGAAGCACCTCAGAAGTGCCTCTTATGCCAAGTCAGGAGGATCGTAAAGAAAACCTTCCAATCGGGGAAGACCATGGTGGTCCAAATCCAATGCCAGAACTTACAAGTCTAGTCGAAAATCTGGTCTTTGCAAATTCTCTTCACAAGGATCTAGATCTATAGGGAAGTCAACAGGAAGAATGCCAACAAGAAGAACTTTCAAATGAGCTCATACTCGTACGAATGTAAGTTTTAAAGACTGCAATTGCTAGACATGTGGTATGAAAGGTCATATTTCGCCAAATTTCCCATAAAAGCATGGTGAAATACGCCAATTCAAGCCAACTGTGGACATTCTTGATGTGGTTTTCTATGGCGATTTGGTATTAGTCTACCAGTTTGAGGATATTTCTTCAAATGAAAGTATGTATGAAGAAGGATTCGAGCTGATTCAAATGAATCCTATGGATCATCAACAGAATCAGACGAATAGCCACGAGATAGAAAATAGACTTCAAACTTCGGAAAGTCTATTAGAATTCTTTTCACAAATGACCATCTCAAACAAAACGATGGAAATAATCATGAGACAAAACTCAACCCTGAGTCCCTACGACTGTTTCAGGATTGGAGGTGTTAGCCAGATCTTGAACCAAATCAAGCTAAGACAACTAAAGCACAATATCATCTATCGGGTAAACTCAGGTGAGTTTTTTATTTCCATAGAATTAACCGGTAATAGAATTGATATGCAGCTTATTCCGAAAGAAGAAATTATTAAGGAACTGAGCCGAATCAGAGAAGAAGTAGCAGTGACTATGAAATGGATCCATATTGAAACCATTGAAGTAGTAATCAAAGCTACCTTCAAATAAGTTATTGATTCAAAAATTCATCTATAAGTAATGGATAGAAGAATCAATAACCTAAGAGATGGTTGCCTTGGTATAATGGTAGGTAATCTATGTGCTTTCAAACTTATGTTTGAGATTCATCCTAGGATGGCATACAATCTAGCTGACCAAGATTTTAGTCGAGTCTTAATGTAACACCCCGTTTTCAAGAAAACCGACATTGCATATTTTATAAAATTTCTTTTAGCGTTCAATTATAAATGATTTAAGTGTGTGATCTTATATTACTTAAATTTATGATTTATGAATTACGTTGTGCTTGATAATTTTCAAAGACTTTATGACCTATATTTCTTTCGAGATTTTAAGGGTTTTTGCAGGATTGCTCATGGAGGAAATCGAGCTTGATCTCAACTCATTCGACAAGCATGAATGAAAATAAAAGATAAGATAATAGACAAGTTTAAATTAATTAGGATTATATTAGGTTAAGACACTTAACTTACTCGTTTGTGCCTATGAATGCTTTATTTAAGGTAATTTTACGTAGGATCAATTTATGTGATTTTATGTGATAAAATATTTTGCTTAAACACGCATTCCTAATTCATTGTGTATCAAAATATCTTCTCATCACACAAGTAAAATTATAACACCCTAATTAATTAACTAAGGTGTAATGATATATATGTTGCTAATTAATTAACTGTGTATAAGAATTAATTAATTAAACCTAAGAATTAATTAATTAACTATGTATAAGAATTAATTAATTAAACCTAAAAATTAATTAATTAAGTGATAATCTTAATTATGCTAAGAAATAATTAATTAAATTAATGATAATCTTAATTAAGCTAAATTGACTAGTCATCATCAAAACCCACACCACTTGCCACCATTTCACTCCCTCTCCCCAAAACATGACACACACACTTAATTAGTTTAAGTGTCAAAGGGAGAAAGAGAAGGGTAAGAAGAGAAAGTAAAAGGAAGCAAGAAAAGGAAAGAAAGAAAGGGCATATCACACACAAATTCACCATCTCCATCTTTCACATCTCTCTTTTGGTAAGTTTTTAGCTAAAACCTTCTTATTTCTTTCTTAAATTCTGATATTTTCTTACTTTCAGCATATACTATGAAGTCCAAAGATGTTCTTTGGCATTTGGTTGAGATTTTCATGTAAAATTTGCTTGAATGGAAAGAAGGAGAACAGATTTAAGTTTCTTAATCTGCAGCTCTGTTCTGGAATTTTTTGTGTGTTGTAGAAACGGAATTAGGCAAAACCCTTTTTACCACAATCTAGTAGATGAAGTGTAGAATATGCATGTTAAGTTTCAAAATATTTGGAGTTAATCTCAATTTACTATGAATTTTCAAATAAGACCCTATTTCGCAGCATATTTATTCTGGTTTTAGGTTTGAATCAGACAATTTTCTTGAACTGTATCCTTCGATTTTATAAATGATCTTTTACTATGTTTTAGAAATAGTTCTTAGGTACGTACAGAAATTTTTGAGTTTTGTACGATTTATGCCGAATTTTACAACATAGCCTATTTTCTGCATAGACCATGTCCTGTTCTTGGTCTAGTTCTAAAATTCATAACTAATTATGTGAATCTTATTTTCAGTTGATATTTTTATATGTTATACTTGAATGTGTTTTCTGACTTTTGTAAAAATATGAAAAATTTTCATCAATCCTATAAGGTATGGTAAATTTTTCATTGAAGGTTGTTTTTCAGCTGAAATTGAAGTGAAAAACTAATTAAATGTGTGATTTTTAATTCTTTGTAAAAGTAGTTAAAAATTTTCAATTTTTAGTATGTTATACTAAAAGAAGGTATGTGATTATATGAATAATTTTGGAATTTTAGGAATTATATATGAATTATTAAAATTATTACATCTTTATGTGTCATTTTATGTCCAAAATTGCTAATTTAAGTGACTAAAAAGCATATCATAAGCATGTTTTGATTTATATGTTTAAATGACTTATCTATAATATGATCATATTTATTTTCCATATATGAATTAATAGACTGAATAATTATATATATGTCGAGCGTAGTTCGAGACGGTCGGTAGATCCAGAGATATCCTCGTAAAGTCAAATCTATCGGTTACAAGTGGGTAACTTCTACTCTCTACTATATGATGATAATTGAATTGATAAGTTATATATGAAAATCTACTACTGAAGTTCGTAGCTATAACCAGTATTTAACTTCCATACTGGGTGACGACCATAAGAGCGAAAGTGTCTGGTCTATGAAAGCGACCATAAGGGCGAGAGTGTCTACTCTATGCAAGGATTAGTGGGTGAGCGATTCCCACATTCCTTTATGATTATGGTCTAGGGTGAGCGTACCCGAATGACATGTAGTACGTGCTTAATAATTTAATTGCTTCAATGTATTATATAGTAAAATTATCCCACTGGGATCCCTCTCTGGAGGTGTCTCATGATACTACTTTTTTTATATTTTCAGGCTCGACAGACAATGATGTGGACGTGTAGCAAGGTGGGCTGACTTCTCACTGTCCCTTTAAAGTTGTCGTACGAGAATAATGTTTCCTTTTGAGAACAATATGTTATTAAATATGTATAGTATGATAAACGATGAGCCTAGACTTATCTCCTGTTATATATATATATATATATGTATGTATGTTTAGTTATGTTAATTCATTTAAGTTTTTCGTTTGAACATTTTTCCTAGAAATGTGGGTGAAGTATAACTAAACTTGATTAATAGTTGATATATAACTATATATATATATATATATGTTATATTTTAAAAATAATAATAATAATATTTAGTTCTCATGTCTTTAATTTAAGTCTTCCGCTGTAAATTAAAAAGTAATTATGATTTCTTTAGTTCCTAAATAAATAAAGGGTGACGACCTATTTCCAATTAAATGGGAACGAGGCGTCACACTTAACCCTTCATCAAGATTTTAAAAGGATAGATCTAATAAAAGAAGGTAATAGACCATATTCTATTACATATAGAATTGCATATGCACTTTCCAATATACATCATTTTGATTTGTTTTTAAGGAAAAAGTATATTGAGATTCCTAGAATTTTCAAGGAATTCACCAAGGTTATAACACCAGGTTTGTAGGGCCCCGGATCAAAATAAGCATAATCGAATAATTAAATATTTGAACCCTAAATTAATAATTATGTGCATATTTGTTGACTGTTTAATTTAATAATAATTTAATTTAATACGACGTTCGTCTCGACGAGACGATTCTAGAACAGGTCTCGGAATTCAATTCCGATTTCTCGTTCGCCGGAAAACGGTGAAAAACAGCCTTGAAACCCTAACCCTAACCCTTGCATCAACCTTTCTCTCTCCTCTGTTTTTCTCTCTTTTCTCGCCGGAGCTGATGACCGGAGGTCCATCGGAGGTAAGGGTGTCGTGCTGGAGGGCCGGCGCCGCTGTGGGTGGCGGCGCCGGAGAAGGACAGTGTGTGTATATGCATGTATGTGTGTGTTAGGGTGTGATAGTATGTGTGTTGTGTATTTGTGCATGCTGTTGGAGGCGGCGCCGGGGGGCGCCGCCGTGGGGGAAGGAACGGCCGGCGACAGGAGGTCGCCGGCGAGGTGGTCTGGTGGGTGGCCGGCGGCTGGTATCCGCTGGCCAAGGATATCCGATGGGTGTGTGTGTGTGATTTCACCATGCGATGTGTGTGTGTGTATGTGGCTGTGTATGTGTGTTGGACGGAATTGGGTGGTTGCCGGCGACTGGGGAGTCGTCGGCCGGTGTCTGGAGGTCGGGGGAGGTGGTCGCCGGCGACTGGAGTCGTCGGCCGGAGTTTTGGTTGGAGTTGGAATTTCTGGAAAATCAGTGTATCGAAGGGTCTTACGGCGAAGATTTCAGACACTGTTCATGCCGGAATCCGGCGAGGGATGGCCGGAGGAGGTATCCGGCGGTGCGAGGTTTCCGACGAACCTGGAGGCGGCGGCAGAAGGCGGCGCCACCGCGCTGGGCGATGCCGGGAAGGTGGCGTAGTGATCAGCCTGGGCGCCGACGACCTGTGAAGGCGCTGGGCACGACGCCGGGTAACCCGCGCGCGCGCTGGGCGCGCAGCCGCCGAGTGCTGCCGAGAAAACTCGGCAGCTGCCGAGAGCTGCTGAGCAACGCTGCCGAGACTGCCGAGTGCTGCCGAGAAAACTCGGCAGCTGCCGAGTCCGCCGAGTCCCGGGCGCGCCCGTGCGCGCCCGTCGGGTGCCGATGTGCACCCGACGCCGTGTTTTCGATCCAAACCTCGTTTTCTTTCCGTTGTTCATCCGTATCGAGTCGTCGATGACAAGACGTCGTTGATCGGGGACCGTGGGCCCGGTCAAAGTCAACCCTTTGGCCAAAATTACCAAAATACCCCTCAACCTTAAAATGCTCCGTTCGAGCTCGTTTCAACTCCGATCGAGCTCATTCTTTTTCCGTTGTGATCCAAATTCAATCCTCTATCATATCAGCCTTTGAAACTGATCTGCCCCTCTCGTTTCTTCGACTCCAATCTTTAGGTCTCTCGATCCGTCATGGCTTTTACGATCGTTTCTTTTACCGAGAACTTTTATAGCTTTAATTATATTTATTGAGGAACTAAGGAACATCATAACTTGTGTAGGCTACTCGTTGGGTTGAGCCTTGATATATTTGGTCCTAGCTACTCACGCGGATACCACCGAACAAGGTGGGGGTAATTTCTAAACTCAGTATCTGTTTACAGTTTTCCCTATTCAAAACATGATTGAGGAATACTAAGTGCTGTGATTATATTTGTTGTGTCATACTTTATACTGTGCATGGGCTGCGGTCCACCCCTTTCATGCATTCGTCCCTTATCCCTTTCTACTACTCTGTTGAGGTTTGGTGGTCCTCTTGAAATGCACCAGCGGTATTGAGACCGTTTTATAGGATAAGACGGGGGAATCCCGCACCTATTCGTCCCTTACCATTTCTAATATCTGCTGTGCTTTTACGTGCTGTGTTCTGTGTTAAAATTATACGCATGCCGTATTTATATATCTGTTGAGTCTCATGAGGCGGATTTTACTCCCACGAGTGTATTCCACGCACTCATCCCTTATTCTGTACTCACACTACAGGAGATGACGAGTATGCTGAACCTTAGATGAAGAGAGTTGGTGCACTGACTGGACTTTCATATGTAGAACTGATGTATCACAACACTTAAACAATGTTTTAAATTATTTCACGTTTTTGTAACATATAAACTTGTACATGTTTTGAATGTTGGATCCTGATGTTGATATTCTGCTGCTATGTTATGATGACCGGTTGAAACCGATTTTGATATGTGATTGAATCACATCGTCCCTTACCTTTTTCTTCTGTTGTCTCTTACCTCTTTCATCTGTTATTCGTCTCTTATCTTTTCTTTCTTCACGCCCGTGTGAAAACTCTGATATAAAAATATAAAAAAAAACGGGGCGTGACAGTTGGTATCAGAGCCTAGTTCTACCCTTTGTAGGGCTATGCTCAAACTTGTTTTACTTTTTCAAACGTGTTTTAAAATGTGAAAAATGTTTTCAGAAAAAGATAGGTAGGCACATCCTCTCTCTATAGGAGTCCCTCCCTGACTTTAAAGAATGCGGAAAGAATGTTTATCTGTTATGTGAAATCTTGTTAGCATGCTATAAACTGTTAAGGTTTGGGGGGGAGATTACTGACATAGACAGATGATAAAAGAAAACTTGCATAATTGATACAGGATAGATGAATAGGGTATATTCTACCGCGAGGATGAGGGTACCAGTCGTAGAGACACGCAAGGAGCGACTCCAACGTCTTTTTTATGAGAGTAGGGTGACAGACGATATGTCAGTAGGAGAGCATGTTGCCCGACTTTTATCCTGCTGGAGGGAGCTAGGCGGCATAGGGGGTAGTATTGTTAGTGTTCACGCATGTTCCCATATGATCCAGACTTTGCCCGATGATTGGGCAGCCAGGGCACGTCTTGTCTACCGAGACGAGGTAGTGTACTCAGGAGTGGATAACGTTCCAGTCCTTGACTTTGGGAACGTAGCTAGGGAGATGCTGAGGCTGTGGGGTTTACACGGCCTCCCGACTGCTCCGGAACCGGGACCCTATGATCCACCTAGCAGTAGCTCGGAGTCAGAGGACGATGACCCAGAGGAGGATCCAGAGGAGGATCCTGAGGAGGAGCCTGAGGACGAGGATATCGAGGTGGATGACCTTCCGCCGCCTCCTGCCGCTGTCGCGTAGACTAGGGATCTAGCTTTATGATGTATATATAGATGCTATAAATAATATACCTTTTTATATGTATATGGTAGTGTTTTTACTTCACATAGGTAGTGTACATGATCCTTTTGGCGTGATGTAAAAGCTGCCCTATTTTGCTATTATATATATACATGTACGTGTAATTCCTTTTGTTTAATAGAATACACTTTTATACCTTCTCAAACGTGTTGCGTTTAGTGATCCTTATTTATCATTTTATCGAGGAATCTTATCGACATATATTTTTATATAACGTAACAGAACCATGTCAAGAGGGAGACCAAGGAGAGAACTATTACAGCCGATTAACCAGCCAGAGCAAGACGAGAATGCTAACGTGGGCGACTTGGTCTCAGTGCTAAGAGGATTAGCACGACATTTCGAGGAAACTCGAGCTAATCCACAGCCAACAAGATCTGACCCCAATCTCATTTATGAGCAGTTCCGGCGATTCAACCCGCCGACGTTTGACGGGAAAGGGGAACCGGCGGACGCGGAAGAGTGGCTGAGGTCACTTGACCGGCTTTTTGGGCATTTAACTTGTTCCAAAGAACAGAAGGTCAGTTGTGCGATATTCCAGCTCACTGATGAAGCAAGTCACTGGTGGGACTCGTACGAGCGAACCCTGCTGCCCACACAAAGAGAGGGGATGACGTGGGAAGATTTCAAAGAAGTGGTTTCACATCATTTCATCCCCCAGTCCTACCAAGACAGGAAAGAGACGGAGTTTTTACAGCTTCGTCAGGGAAGCTTGACCGTGGGAGAATATGAGCGGCGGTTTAACCATCTAAGTCGATATGCTGCACATCTAGTGGACACTGACCACAAAAAGGCCCGGAGATTCGAAAGGGGCCTCCGTCCCGAGATCAGCTCGATTCTAGCCGGGCAAGGAGCAATGACTTATGCAAATGTGATCGAGAGGGCCCAGGAGATTGCCTCTCGTTTACGATTGGATGTGGTGCCACTCAAGAAGGTGTTTCCGGTTCATGTCAAGAGGAAATGGGTGGGCCCGAGCCAGGGATTCGCCCAAAACAAGATTCCGAGGGCAAACAACGCTCCCCTCCTTCCCGCTTCCCGACTTGGGAACCCATGTCCTAGGTGTAGGAGAGTACATGTGGGACCGTGTCAACAAGAGACACGAAGCTGCTTCACCTGTGGGGCTCCGGGGCATATATCGACTAACTGCTGGAAGAACAAGAATTCACCAGCTACAGCCCCGAACTCAAGGCCAGTGGCAGGCAGAGCGCGAGCATTCGCTCTTACTCGTCCAGAAGCCTCTGAGGGATCGGAGACGATGACAGGTATGTTATCAGTATGTGATATACCTGCTTTCATCCTGTTTGATACTGGAGCGACACACTCTTTTCTATCTATCAACTTCTGTAACTTGTTAAAGCATGAGGACAGTAGGATAGTCGCTCGAACCTTAGAAGTTAGTATTCCTTCGGGAAAGACGGTGAGGACAAAACACCTATACCGTCATCTAAGGATCGCTTTCGAGGATAAGATTCTTTTAGCGAATCTCCATGCTTTAGAGATGAAGGATTTTGACATCATTCTGGGGATGGACTGGCTAGAGTCTAATCACGCGATTATCAAGTGCCATGAGAGGGAGATCGTCTTCCAAGCACCAGGAGAGCCGGAGTTCACATTTCATGGGACGCGAGTCAAAGTCAACTCGGGGATCATCTCGGCTATGAAAGCAACTCAAATGCTTAACAAAGGAGATTGTGAAGCTTGGTTAGTCAATATGGTAGAATCTGAGGAGAAATTGCTTACCATCGAAAAGGTGCCGGTGATAAGAGAGTTTATGGATGTATTTCCTGAGGATTTACCGGGTCCTCCACCGGATCGACAAGTGACTTTTGAAATAGATCTTGTTCCTGGATCAGCGCCGATGTCGAAAGCTCCTTATCGGATGGCACCAAAAGAATTGCAGGAACTGAAGGTTCAATTACAGGAGCTTTTAGATAAAGGTTTCATCAGGCCGAGCGTGTCACCTTGGGGAGCTCCCGTGCTTTTCGTGAAGAAGAAGGATGGCAGCTTTCGGATGTGCATCGACTACCGAGAGCTGAATAAGAGAACAGTAAAGAACAAGTATCCACTGCCTCGGATTGAAGATCTCTTTGATCAATTAAGAGGTGCTAGTGTGTTCTCAAAGATTGACTTAAGGTCTGGGTATCACCAGATGAAAGTCAAGGACGCTGATATATCCAAGACAGCATTCAGGACAAGATATGGCCACTATGAGTTTGTAGTGATGCCATTTGGGCTGAGTAATGCTCCCGCTGTCTTTATGGATCTGATGAATCGCGTATTCCATCCTTATCTTGATCTCTTTGTTATAGTGTTCATTGATGATATTCTCATCTATTCGTGCGATAGAGTGCACCATGAACAACATCTCAGGATCGCATTAGAGGTTTTAAGGAAAGAGAAGCTTTACGCGAAATTCAAGAAGTGCGAATTCTGGATGGACAAAGTGGGCTTCTTGGGCCATATCGTCTCTTCGCAAGGGATCGAAGTAGATCCTGGAAAGGTGGAAGCTGTCAGTAAGTGGGAAACTCCAACAAATGTAAAAGAAGTCCGGAGTTTCATCGGCCTGGCTGGGTACTACCGGAGATTCATCGAGGGATTTTCGAAGATTGCCACTCCAATGACGCGCTTGACCAAAAAGGACGTGAAGTTTCAATGGAGTGAGCAGTGTGAGCATAGTTTTCAGGAACTAAAGAAAAGACTGACAGAGGCATCTGTCTTAATAGTTCCAGACGTAACCAAGGAGTTCGTGATCTACAGCGACGCATCCAAACAGGGTTTGGGATGTGTTTTGATGCAAGAAGGGAAGGTAGTGACGTATGCATCCCGCCAACTGAAGATTCACGAACAGAATTACCCGACGCACGATCTAGAGCTAGCAGCTGTTGTACATGCTCTCAAGATATGGAGGCACTATCTCTACGGTGCAAGGTGTGAGATCTACACTGACCATAAGAGCTTAAAATATTTCTTCGAGCAGAAGGAGCTCAACATGAGACAAAGAAGATGGTTAGAGTTGGTTAAAGATTATGATCTTACGATTCATTATCATCCTGGAAAGGCCAACGTAGTAGCTGATGCTCTCAGTATGAAGGGAAAGGGAATGGCGACGTCTATGGTCACCAATCAGTATCAATTGATCGAGGAGATGTCCAAGCTGAGTTTGGAGATTGTCCTGCCACCGAACGGTATCGAAGCTAAAATGGCGGCGCTATTCGTGAAACCTACCCTTCGTGGGAGAATTGTTGAAGCCCAGAAGGAAGATAGCTTTTTAAAGAAGATGAAAGCTCGTATGAACAGTGGGAAAGTGGAAGGTTTCTCTTTAGCATCTGATGGAGCTTTTATTTTCAGAGGAAGAGTGTGCGTACCGAAAGACGAGAAGTTGAGAGAAGAGATTCTCAAAGAAGCACACTGCACGCCAATGTCTGCACACCCAGGAGGTACGAAGATGTACCGAGATTTAAGAGAAAATTTTTGGTGGAGAAATATGAAGAGAAGCATAGGGCTGTTCGTCAAAAAGTGTCTTGTCTGTCAACAAGTGAAAGCAGAGCATCAACGACCGGCTGGGATGCTGACTCCCTTAGAGATACCAGAATGGAAATGGGAACACATAGCTATGGATTTCGTGGTCGGTCTGCCGAGTTCCAGACGAGGAAACCACGCCGTATGGGTGATAGTTGATAGACTAACGAAGTCTACCCACTTCTTGCCAATCAAGATGACTTTTGGACTGGACAGATTGGCAAGGATATATCTCGAGGAGATTGTTCGACTGCATGGAGTACCAGTATCTATTGTGTCGGACAGAGATCCCCGGTTCACCTCCAGATTCTGGCAGAGTCTACAAAAGGAGCTAGGAACTAAGCTGTCCTTTAGTACAGCTTTTCACCCACAAACTGACGGACAATCGGAAAGGACCATACAAATTTTGGAAGATATGTTGAGGGCATGTGTTCTGGATTTTCCCGGAAACTGGGAAGATCACTTGTGCTTAGTGGAATTTGCCTATAACAACAGCTACCAGTCGACTATTGGTATGGCGCCTTATGAAGCCCTCTACGGAAGAAAATGCCGCTCACCAATCTGTTGGGACGAAGTAGGCGAAAAGAAGATTTTAGGGCCTGAATTGGTAAATTAGACGGTCGAGGTGATAAAGAAAATTCGGGAAAGAATTCAAGTGGCCCAAGACCGACAAAAGGCATATGCAGACAAACGACGGAGAGAGCTGAAATTTGAAGTAGGAGACAAAGTTTTCCTCAAAGTATCGCCTACAAAAGGAGTCTATCGCTTCGGGAAGAGAGGGAAGTTGAAGCCAAGATATGTGGGACCATTCGAGATTCTAGATCGAGTTGGAGAGGTTGCGTACCGTCTAGCTCTACCGCCGGATTTCGCTGGAGTGCACAACGTTTTTCACGTGTCTATGCTGCGGAAGTATATATTCGATCCAAACCATATCATCAATCAAGAAGGCATAGAACTTGAGAAAGATTTGACATATGAAGAAGTTCCGATAGCCGTCTTGGACAGAAAGAACCGACAGTTAAGGAATCGAGAGATGGCCATAGTGAAGGTTCAATGGAGTCGTCATGGAAAGGAAGAAGCAACTTGGGAACTGGAGGATGAAATCCTGAGGAAATATCCCGACTTACCTTTTTTAGGTACACGTTTAACTTTTTCGTAGATACATGTTTAATTTCGAGGACGAAATTCTTTTAAGGGGTAAGGGATGTAGGGCCCCGGATCAAAATAAGCATAATCGAATAATTAAATATTTGAACCCTAAATTAATAATTATGTGCATATTTGTTGACTGTTTAATTTAATACGTGCGTTTCAGATAAGTGTTTACTGCACGTTTTAGATCGATAATTTTTATAGACATGGAACCTAGATTATTTTTATACCACGCAATGCATAATTAAAATACGAGAAGATAGAAACGAACTAGAGGTCAATCGGAGTTACGTAACTCAAGTAATGAAGAAAACAGCGAAAACGAAGAATACGACGTATACGAAGAGTATAAAATACGAGATATTTTCTAACCAAAAATCTGATCCGGAACAGTACCCTAGCCTATATGAACAGTAACCTACCTAGTGGATAGTGAATTTTCAGATTCTATAAATAGGGGTGTTTTCGATTCAAAAATTTACCGTTTTCCCGAGCGAGCCGAACGAGCCGAGCGCGACGAAAACACATAAGTTCTCTCTCCTCCCTCCTCTCCCCCTCTCCTCTCTTTTCTGCCTCCGGCGCGCCGCCGGCGGAAAATTCCAACGTTATCGGAATCGGCCGATTTTCACACACGACGTTCGTCTCGACGAGACGATTCTAGAACAGGTCTCGGAATTCAATTCCTATTTCTCGTTCGCCGGAAAACGGCGAAAAACAGCCTTGAAACCCTAACCCTAACCCTTGCATCAACCTTTCTCTCTCCTCTGTTTTTCTCTCTTTTCTCGCCGGAGCTGATGACCGGAGGTCCATCGGAGGTAAGGGTGTCGTGCTGGAGGGCCGGCGCCGGAGAAGGACAATGTGTGTATATGCATGTATGTGTGTGTTAGGGTGTGATAGTATGTGTGTTGTGTGTTTGTGCATGCTGTTGGAGGCGGCGCCGGGGGACGCCGCCGTGGGGGAAGGAACGGCCGGCGACAGGAGGTCGCCGGCGAGGTGGTCTGGTGGGTGGCCGGCGGCTGGTATCCGCTGGCCAAGGATATCCGATGGGTGTGTGTGTGTGTGATTTCACCATGCGATGTGTGTGTGTATGTGGCTGTGTATGTGTGTTGGACGGAATTGGGTGGTTGCCGGCGACTGGGGAGTCGTCGGCTGGTGTCTGGAGGTCGGGGGAGGTGGTCGCCGGCGACTGGAGTCGTCGGCCGGAGTTTTGGTTTGAGTTGGAATTTCTGGAAAATCAGTGTATCGAAGGGTCTTACGGCGAAGATTTCAGACACTGTTCATGCCGGAATCCGGCGAGGGAAGGCCGGAGGAGGTATCCGGCGGTGCGAGGTTTCCGACGAACCTGGTGGCGGCGGCAGAAGGCGGCGCCATCGCGCTGGGCGATGCCGGGAAGGTGGCGTAGTGATCAGCCTGGGCGCCGGCGACCTGGGAAGGCGCTGGGCACGACGCCGGGTAACCCGCGCGCGCGCTGGGCGCGCAGCCGCCGAGTGCTGCCGAGAAAACTCGGCAGCTGCCGAGAGCTGCTGAGCCACGCTGCCGAGACTGCCGAGTGCTGCCGAGAAAACTCGGCAGCTACCGAGTCCGCCGAGTCCCGGGCGCGCCCGTCGGGTGCCGATGTGCACCCGACGCCGTGTTTTCGATCCAAACCTCGTTTTCTTTCCGTTGTTCATCCGTATCGAGTCGTCGATGACAAGACGTCGTTGATCGGGGACCGTGGGCCCGGTCTAAGTCAACTCTTTGGCCAAAATTACCAAAATACCCCTCAACCTTAAAATGCTCCGTTCGAGCTCGTTTCAACTCCGATCGAGCTCATTCTTTTTCCGTTGTGATTCAAATTCAATCCTCTATCATATCATCCTTTGAAACTGATCTGCCCCTCTCGTTTCTTCGACTCCAATCTTTAGGTCTCTCGATCCGTCACGGCTTTTACGATCGTTTCTTTTACCGAGAACTTTTATAGCTTTAATTATATTTATTGAGGAACTAAGGAACATCATAACTTGTGTAGGCTACTCGTTGGGTTGAGCCTTGATATATTTGGTCCTAGCTACTCACGCGGATACCACCGAACAAGGTGGGGGTAATTTCTAAACTCAGTATCTGTTTACAGTTTTCCCTATTCAAAACATGATTGAGGAATACTAAGTGCTGTGATTATATTTGTTGTGTCATACTTTATACTGTGCATGGGCTGCGGTCCACCTCTTTCATGCATTCGTCCCTTATCCCTTTCTACTACTCTGTTGAGGTTTGGTGGTCCTCTTGAAATGCACCAGCGGTATTGAGACCGTTTTATAGGATAAGACGGGGGAATCCCGCACCTATTCGTCCCTTACCATTTCTAATATCTGCTGTGCTTTTACGTGCTGTGTTCTGTGTTAAAATTATACGCATGCCGTATTTATATATCTGTTGAGTCTCATGAGGCGGATTTTACTCCCACGAGTGTATTCCACGCACTCACCCCTTATTCTGTACTCACACTACAGGAGATGACGAGTATGCTGAACCTTAGATAAAGAGAGTTGGTGCACTGACTGGACTTTCATATGTAGAACTGATGTATCACAACACTTAAACAATGTTTTAAATTATTTCACGTTTTTGTAACATATAAACTTGTACATGTTTTGAATGTTGGATCCTGATGTTGATATTCTGCTGCTATGTTATGATGACCGGTTGAAACCGATTTTGATATGTGATTGAATCACATCATCCCTTATCTTTTTCTTCTGTTGTCTCTTACCTCTTTCATCTGTTATTCGTCTCTTATCTTTTCTTTCTTCACGCCCGTGTGAAAACTCTGATATAAAAATATAAAAAAAAAAAACGGGGCGTGACAAGGTTCGATTCAAATCCCTGGGATAGGTGGTGTTAACATACTAATTATAGATAATCCGGCTCTTGATAGGTTAATGAGATTAAGATCTGTAAGTAGTAATAGAATGTCCTTTTCCGAAGATAGGATAATAAGCTTTAGAGGTAAAGAACCACTCGAGGATTTCAACCCCCGACAGATCAGGGTCAGTAATGTTAAAATGTTTTGCCCTGAAGGTTGGAAAGAAATTCATGTTGTTTTTGATATATCGGAAAAAATCAATATTTTTTCCCTATGATGAAATATATTATTTACAGCAACAGGCAATTGGAAGATACGAAGGCATGTTTTAAATATCAGGCTATGAAGTATCTGTAATAGGTAATGCAGGTAAAACTAAATGCATTATGACTTTAGGTCTAAGTTTTCTCAAGAAACATAAACCTTGGGGATGAAAAGGAAATGAGATGAAATTTAGCCTCGATGGACACCTCATAAGAGTGGAATGACAAGACCCTTTTCCATATACATATCCGTTGGGGTAACGTATGAAAAATATAAGAAATAATAGTTTGCTACTTATATTGATTCAGGTTCAGGTATTTGCACAACAAAACTAGTAGTTTTTCCAGCGAAGCCGTGGAAACATTACCAATTATTATAGGAAGGGATTTTTCTCAGAAAATCCAGATACTCAATAAAGATATTCGTGAAACAAGAATTATGATAAGAGATGCATTTGGGACGCCTTGGTATAAGGTAAAAATGCCACCAATCTATATTCACGATACAGGTGCTGATATTTTGTTGGGTAATAATTTTAATTATCCAAACTTTTACAAAATATGAACAAGATAACCATAAGAACCTGTTAACCTTTACTACTAATTGTGGTGATTTGATACAAGTTTTACGACGAGAAAGGGTACTCAATAGAATAATACCCATTAATTTCCACAACAAGTGTAGTGATGATGCTAAATTAACTCATCCTAAAATACAGGATAAAAGAAAATTTGGTAAAACTCTTTTGTCTTTTAGGCAACAGAGGTTTCGAAAAGGCATTCGAAGAAGACATCCAACTTCTAGAAAATGTAATAAAAGAGTGAACACTAGTTGAGGACATTAACAAGTAAAGTTTACTTTCCCTTGAAAATGACAAAAGACTAATCTAGCGAAACTTTAATGAGGATCCTCTGACTTGGTGGAATAGAAACAAGATTGCAGCAACTCTAAAAGTAAAATAACAATGCCGGTATGAGTTGGTTTGATACAAGCCAATCTAGATGAATATACTCGATAAGAAAGATATGCAGAAAATCATTAGAGAGCATATCAATCTTAAATTGATCGAAGCTGGAGTCTTCTCTTACAGTAGCCCGGGGTTTTTGGTAAGAAACCATGGTGAAATCAAAAGAGGTAAAACAAGGTTAGTAATTAACTATCAAGGTATTAACAAAATACTTGATTTTGATGTTTATTACATCCCAATTAGAGAACATCTAATTGACTGTATTAAAGGGTCAAAAGTGTTTTCTAAATTCAATCGTAAGTCTGGTTTTTACAAGATCAAAAATGGAAAATGAGTCAAGAAAATATACAGTTTTTTCTACTCCACAAGGTCAATATATCTGGAATGTACTTCCAATGGAACTTGTAAATGCACCATAAATATACCAATGAAAAATAGATAATCTTTTTAAATATTATTTTGAGTTTATGTTTGTTTATATTAATTGCATCAAAAAATATGAAAGAACATATGAAACATCTTGAAATATTCTCTGACCATGTCATAAGGAAGGATTAGTGCTATCTGAAAAGAAAACAATAATTGCAGTCAATAGAATCGAGTTTCTCGGTGTTATTATTGACAATATATGGATAGAACTTCAGGAACATATTGTAGAAAAAATCTGCAATTTTCCCAACGTTCTAAAGGATAAGAAGCACCTTCAATGCTTATTAGATGTGATTAACTTTGCAAGTGTGTTTATTAAAAACCTAGCAAGATATAGAAAAGATTTTCGTCCACTACTACAAATGTAAAAAAACCAAATGGAAATGGGAAGATATACATTCCCAACGAGTGCGTGAGTTGAAACAGGTGTGCAGCAAACTGCCTAAACTCACAATACCACAAGATAAAGATCATTTAGTAGCAGTGTTCTAAAATTCGGCCTAGGCGGCACCTAGGCGCTAGGCGGCCCCTAGCCGTACTGATTTTTGCCTGTTCGGTCACCTTAGGCGCTAGGCGGAACAATTCGGCCCTAGGCGGTCTAGGCGGCCCTATTCGGCCCTAGGCGATCCAGGCGCCAAATACTTTAATTTTTTTTTAATTTTTTTTCTTTACATTTTTTACTTTTTTTTCACTTTTTAGCAAAATGATGATATTATTAATGTATTATAGTCTTCTATCAAATTATTATTAATTAATTAGATATAGATAAAAATTTCACAAATTGAAAAATACAAATAAAAATAATTTTATAAATGAGATATGATGTTTTTACTTGTCCTCTTATATAAAACCAAAACAATATAATATAAGAGTTCCAAAAATATTTTGTAAGGATAAAAAATTAAGAAAAATAGGTAAAATAATAAAAAATTTATTTAATTTAGATATGCCGCCTAGGCCCCGCCTAGGCATCCTAGGCGCTAGGCGCCAGTCAAGCGCCTGACTAGCGCCTAGCGAATTTTAGAACACTGTTTAGTAGTCTACACATACGTTAATAATTTCAGATAGACGGTTGTGCTCATGAGAAAGACATCTACAAGCGAAGAACCATGTAGATATACAAGAGGATATTCTCTGAATAACAAGCTAGCTTTTAGCACATCAACGAGAAGGAATTCTTTGCAGTTTGGAAGATTTTCAAGAAATGGCCTTTATTTTTGTTAGCAAAAGAATTTACCTTAAAAATAGATAATACAAACGTTGAAGCTTTCTTGAAAAATAAGCTTCAATCAAAAATCAAGAAAGCTTGTATTATCAGATGTCAAACAGAATGCCAATATTATATTTTTAATATTGTCATTGTGAAATCTAATGAGAATGTTCTTGCAGATTTCCTAACAAGAGATGGACATCCTTGAAGTAGATTCCATCACGGTTCGCTCAAGACATCTCAGGAAAAACCGTGAGGAATTGAACAAGAGATATGGATTGTTGAGAATCCGTGTCGAAGGAGTTGTCTATGTTCAAAAGGCAGAATTGGACTCTATCCAAATGGCCATACAGGCCACACAAGCTGCTCATTCCCACCTATGGGATGCACTTAAGAAACCTCTTCTCAAAGCGGGTTCACATCAGTAACCCAAAAATAAATTTGCGAGAAAAGTTCATCATCAATGAACACAGTGGGTATTTCCAAACTCATAGCAGGTCATCCTGCGGATACATGTTTTACATCAGATTCTGGTGTTGAGGCATCTAATGCCAAAACAAGTGAGCAATCGGACTCCAATAGAGAAATTAATTTGGAAAGTCAGGAATTTATTCCAGACAAGCCAAGTCAACCCAGCACCTCTAGGGTTAAAAAGGGAGAGGTTAATGTTTGGCCATAAACCGGCCTAAGAAAGGTTAACACTAATGAACCGTTTTCTTC
Source organism: Scutellaria galericulata (assembly GCA_946896805.1). NCBI lineage: Eukaryota > Viridiplantae > Streptophyta > Magnoliopsida > Lamiales > Lamiaceae > Scutellaria > Scutellaria galericulata. The sequence goes on from OX335788.1 coordinate 14,311,873, forward strand.
GTTGCAAGTTTATCAAAAGACGTAGGAGAAATTGGTAACAAGAATTAAGATCAATCCCAGCGAAATGATTGTTGATTTGTCTGGAAAATATCCATGATTATGGATGCTTGTCGGTGCAAATCCACGGGACATACGAGAATGATATGATTTTGGAGTTATTGTTTCAATACTTACTATTGCACCGAGCTTTCTGGAAATTACTAAATTACCGGAATAGATTGCCACGACCATTCACGACTCATGGTAAAATAACTCACATCTAGGTCGAGGAGATATCATGGAGCTAAAATTCATATCAGCAGCTCCAAAGATTATAGGAAATGGGTCTCACCCTATCTTCCATTTCATCAAGCTGAATAGACCTAACATGGTGGCTTTTAATAAAGTAAAAGCACCACCAACAAACAATCCTCTAGTTATCGTCCTTACGAAAGATGAAATATCTATAATGTGAGCATGGGGAATGTGGGTCTGTCTCACACAGATGGACAATGTTAAATATTCGTTCAAAATTTTCCAAAATTATGCGAACAGATCATTCCTATTAAATTTCATGATAGAAAACATAACCGGATTTACTGAAAAACTTTTTGAAAATAAAAGAAAGCTCATCTGGGAAAATAAGGTTCCGACAATGGAAATTACAAGAAAAAAGGTATGTAATATGATCCATATCGGATGATGGGAAGAACGACTTTGTTCTTACTGCCAATCACAGGAGAAGCCATTGTTCGGACAAGGCTTCAAGGTCAAAAATAATCAACCCGATCCACAATAAAAAAGAAATGGTCTAAAGAAGGGTTTTTAAATAGTAAAAACCATAAATGTAATAAGAGAAAACGAGTCTAAAATTAGATTCAATAAAATTTTCAAGATTAAAATCCAGGTAGGATTTACTTTTGACTTGTAATAGTATAGGTTCAAAGAGGATATAACAAAACCCTTACAAGCACATGACACTCCACCAGACATAGTGTAATGAGAGGACCTACCTCCAAAAAATTGACAAGCCACCAACCCAATAAAAGCGGGATAATGGGGCAGCTCCATCAAAGAAGAACAAGAAGGTGGAGGGATCATAAATCCACAACCGACTAGGTTCAAAGGGTTATAACAAAACCCTACAAGCACATGACACTCCACTACAAACACATTTATTCCTTGTAGGGTTCTCAATGGCCGAAGATCTCCATGGCCATGTGCTTGTAGGGTTTGAAGTCCGAGATTTCAGCTATCAAAGGAGATCTTCGGCCATTGAGAAGATCATCAGAAATCACACATTTCTTTAGTACTTCTCTCTCTAGAGTCTATGTGTTTGAGCCCTTAGTTTTCAATCATATGAGGGATTCCCCTCAAAGTTAATCCATGAGTGGCTTAACAAGTATTCTCTTCCAATGACAGAGAATAATATTGTAATATAAGTTTGTATTCCATTTCTTCAATAAAAGAAAGACTTTTGTTTCCTTCATGTTATTCGAAAGTTTTTGAGTACTCTGTGAGTTAATACTTATAGTGCATCTCTAAGTGATCCCCTTATGAAAGAAGATTTATGATCTAGACTCTGATTGAAGATAGAGTGGAACCACTGACTACGGGCGTATGGTTGGATTACAGAAGTAATCCGTAAAACCCAGCTGGAATCTTGAGAAACGGAGATAAAGACCAAGATATGTATTATCAAATTATGCATTTAAATATGAAAACATGTTGGGCCTGATATTGATCTATTTACTCCTAACTCGGTTGTAATTAAATAAATGGAGTGAAAGTTGAAAAAATGGCTAAAGGAAAATTTTTGAAATTTTGGAAGTTAGTAAAAGTCAACCATGGACAATCATTGTTTTATAGTATATTGGAGTATTTCGTTATATTGAATGGTAGTTTTGAACATTTATTATTGAGAGAGGTACTTTTGATACATAGTTATAGGAATTGTGGTAGTTTGAGATATTCACCTTTTTTCTTAAAATCAAATTTGAATTGTTTTAGTGATTTAGATGTGATGCGGCTGACACATATAAATTCTTTTTTGTTGATATTAATTAAAAATTTCAAAAAAAGAAATTAAATTTTATGCATCATAATATCATATCCACATCAGTACAAAAATATCTCTATCATCATTAAAATCTGAAAATGACTTCCTACGATTTCTTCCCAAATCATCAAATTTTCAACCCTAAATTAATTCCCCCCAAGCCAAGAAGTAATTCCCCCTGTTTTTCAAACGCCAAGTGAGGGAGATGAATAAGTTGTGGAGAAAATTTTAAGGATTGATGATTTTTGGAGAAAACATCATTGACTACTATCAAGTACTAGCCTCTGTTGCATGTCTTTTTTTCCTAATTTCGCTTCTTCCTTAAAACAATTGCTCCCCCTTTCCAAGTTTAAATTTTAATCTATTGAATTTCACAATAATTTACTGCTCAATTTAAATAAAATAATTTGAAATTTAGAATTTAAAATGAATGAAGTTCAAATTCATTCAAATTTGAGTGGATTTAAAATCCGTTCATTTTATTGCACAACTCAACACCATATTCGTCAACGACACGCACGGGGTTTCTTTAAGGAGATTTTGGATATCGGGATCTTTTTAGTAGGATGGGACTATCCACATCCCATCCTTTCCTAAACACACCCCACTTTTTAACTATTTTAAATAAAAAAAATTAAAACATAAGATATTTCAAATCTTACCCTTTGAGAATTAAAAAGAAACATATTTCTCTCTTGTTTTTTTCTTCTTGTTCATGTTTCCTTCATTCTTTTCAAACCCTAAAATACTTAAATATCAATAGAAACCATGATTCTAAACTTGATTTGTGATTACAAAAAGTACAATGGAGCATGAAAATATGTTTGAAACGAACAACGTAAAAATTTGATAAGAAAATGGTGTTCAACCTGAATTGACCAAACATTATATTATGCGTTCTACCTAGGTAGGTCAAACATTTTACTACACAGTCTACTTGAATAGGTCGAACACACGGTGTTCTGTTCTACCAGAACATGTCGAAAACTTATACTATGTGTTCCATCTGAATAGGTTGAACATACAATATTGTGTTCTACGATCAGATGACATTTTTATCCAACAAATATTTTACATTATTCATTTTAATTTAAATATATTTTCATACTTCATTGTGATTTTTTCTTCACAAAAACAAGTTTTAAATGATAGGAAATATTGATATTTACGTATTTTATGAAGAAAAAGGAAATAAGAGAAAATAAAAGAGACAAAATAGAAAGAGGGGAAATATGGAAGAAAAAGAGAAGGAAGGGAGACATTTACAATTTGTTGGAAAATTGGTTGTTCAAAGTGGTGGGTTGACCAGTAGTTAAGTGGCTAAGATTAATCCTTTTAAGGATTAGATGCCAAAAAGAGTAATCTATGTTTGGAGTAGATAATCAAGGCATTTGGAATTGCTGAAAACCAATTTTTGGTGAGTGAGAAATTAAGCATCAAAGTTGGCCACTTGAAATGGGAATGAAAGGTCTTGAATGTGGGAAGAATGCTTAAATATTTCACATAGGAAAATAGACCTTGAAAATGCAAGTATAAGTTAAGCCATGAGAAGAGGCTTAATAATTAGTATACTATTGTTGTAGTATGCTTGTGCAACACAGACGCATGCGCACGTGCGGCATGGCTCGGTCTGGTCTTGACCCGACCTGACCTCAGTCGTGGGCCTTGGTCCTTGGCAATTGGACGTTGGGCTGGACTTGGGCGGATGGGACTTTGGTTTTACCCGACCTGGGTTTATATTTTGGAAAAAAGTTGCGACGCTGTTAATGGCGTCGGGTAATTATACGCTCGCGCCAGGATGCAGTGGGAGTGAGAACATAATGTTGTTCATGCTTGCTGTTGTTGCAGAATGCTGAACAACGGGAGCAGTATGCTGATGTTGCTTGTTGTTTGCTGATGCAGCGGGAACAGAATGTTGTTCATGCTTGTCGTTGCCATAGAATACTGAACAATGAGAGCAGTATGTTGATGTAGTGGGAGCAGTATGCTGATGTGCCGGATGCAGTAACGTGTCGAGAATGCTGAAAATGTCGTGTTGCAGAATACGGCACCGTGAGCATTTTTTGACCATTTTTTATTTTTGAACGGGGTATTAACTTGCATTAAAGACCCGTTTTTGGGCAGTAAATTCTCATCAATTTCAGGTGTAACCCCCATATTGGAGACCTATATATAGGGGTCATCATACATCTTTTTTACACATCAAAATCGAAAACCTTGCATTGTTTTTCCATCCTTGCATAAGCCAATTCTCAAAGCATTAAAGTTCGCTAGAGCTCTCGAGTTTGTGGTGCTACTACTCCAGAGACAAAGTCGTTTTAACTTTAGGAGACGATACATACAGTTCCAATGAGCACTACACTGGGCGTATCTCGTCTTAAGGAGAGAGGGACTTCCTCGACTCAACTTACTGCTTCTTCTTGCTCGTTTCTATTCTTGTTCAACTTGCTCATTGTAATTATACTATTTTGTAACAATCTTAAGACGAGATAACAATGTCAGATAACGTCGGAAACCAGGTTCCTCCTACTGAGGTTCTTCTTACTGGTGATGGAAACTGTGTTCCACCTACTGTCACCACCAATGCAGCAACTACGCCTACTGTTACTTCATCCCCCACTTCTATTACTGCTGCAACAATGAGTGCAGCATTGCGCTCTTCGATTTTGCCTACTATTGAGAAGCCCGAGAAATTTACGGGTGAGAATTTCAAGAGGTGGCAACAGAAGATGTTGTTCTACCTAACCACTGTTGGAGTAGCGATATACCTGAAGCCGAATCCTCAAATCGTTGCTGAAAATGATACGAACATGGAAGCGTGTACTGAGCTTGATGCATGGTTGCATAGTGACTTCCTATGCAGGAATTATATCCTGAATATGATAAATGACTCGCTGTATAGCGCATATGCAGACTACCAGACGGCCAAAGAGCTATGGGATGATCTTGAAAAGAAATACAAGACCGAGGATGCTGGTGTGAAGAAATTCATGGTGGCTCGATTTTTGGAGTATCAAATGGTGGACTCACGTCTTATGATGGACCAAGTGAAAGACTTACAATTGGTTATGCACGAGGTTCAAGCCGAGGGCATGAACTTGCCCAAACCTTTCACTATTGCTTGTGTGATCGAGAAGCTCCCACCTAGTTGGAGGAATTTCAAGAATTACTTGAAGCACAAACGAAAGGAGATGACCCTCGAGGACTTGATTGTCAAGCTCCGAATCAAGAAGGATAATAGGAAGGCTGATTCTAGGCCTTGTATGCCAATGGATGCTAAGGCTAACTTATTAGAGGGCAACAAAAGAAAGTGCCCTAACCCCAATCAAGATGTAGCGCTTAGGACAAAAACGACACATAATTGATTAATTAAATAATTAAACCCTTAATTGTTTGATTTAATTATGTGAGTTACAGAAAAATGATAAAATGCATGTTTAATTAATCGGTGGTATAATTTAATTGAAAAACATAGATTATAATTTTATCATAAGGTTCGTAATTGAAAAATGAGAAGATAGAAACGAATTTGAGGTCAATCGGAGAACCGTATCTCAAATCACGAAGAATACAACGAATACGAAGAATCGGAAATAAGATATTTTCATGAATAGTAAGATATTTTTGATGAATAGTAAGAAGATAAGATATTATCGATGAATAGTACGATATTTTGAAAAAGTGTATATATTATACGAAACGAATCATATAACGGTAATAATTCGAACGAAAAGTCAAAAACTAAGATATCTATTCTCTTGTCTCTCCATCTTATCTCTCTTCTGATTTTTTTTCGACCATTCGCCGTCGTGCCAGTGCCGGAGCCGGAATCATTTTTCCGACTTCGGCCGATTTTCACACAACTTATAGTTTTTGTCAAGCCCGTTTCAGATCCAGGCTCGGTTTTGCATTTCGATGACTCATTTGTCGGGAAATGGCCGGTCAAACTCCGGTAAACTCTCTTTTTTCTCTCTCTTCTTCTCTCTTTCTCTTTCCTCTTCTCTCTCTCTCTCTCTCTCTCTCTCTCCGTCGCCGGAAACCTGGTTGGAGCTCTCCCATCGGTCGTCGTGTAGGTGTGTGTCGTGTTGGGGGTGGCGCCGTCATGGGCGACGGCACCGGGCTGTGTATGTGGGTGTGTGTGTGTGTGGGTTTGTGTTGGTTGTTACCGGCGACAGGAGGTCGCCGGCCGGGGTTGGGTTTGGGGCAGTGCCTCGTTGCGCTGCCGTTGTTGGTGGTGTGGTGTCACCGGCAATAGGAGGTCGCCAGCCATGGTGGAGTTGGGGGTGACGCCCCCGTTGTTATTGTGGGAAGGGCGCGAACGCGTAGGAGGCGCTCGAGGTGCGCGTTGTGCGCGGGCATGCGAGCGCGGTGGTACGGGTTGTGCGCACGCGGGGGAGGCCAAGATGCGTTGTGCGTGCATGCGGGCGAGTGTTGGGGGCGCGCGCCGGGCAGACACTAGGGGCATCGGGCGTGCCGTGTGCGTGCCGGTGAGCGTGTGTGTTCGTCAGTCCATATCGTGTGTGTGCGTGGTGTTACTGGTGATGTGAAGTCGTCGGTCGGGAGTCGGGGGTCTCGGTCAAAGTCAACTTTTTTTTAAAAATTATGAAAAGACCCCTATATCTTAAAACGCTCCGTTTGAGCTCGTTTTAACTCCGATTAATTCCGTTCTTTTTCCGTTCAAACCCTAATCATTTCCTTTTCATCTTAAGATCACATGTTTAACCATCCACACTGGTTTCTTCATCTTTGATCTCTAAATCTTTCGTTTCGTCTCATTTTACCCTATCGCTTCTTCGAGAGAGAATTTTATAATTAATATATACATAATATGGATCTAAGAAACCTCTTTACATGTGTAGGCTTACAATCGGACCAACACTCTTAAAACTTGTTATCTTTGACATTTCACAAGGTTACCACCGAACAAGGTGGGGGTAATTTCTAAATCTCTATATGTTTATCGTTTTCTGTATTTGATATATGAACTATTGAGTACTGTGTTCATACTATTATACTGTGAAAGGACTACGGTCCACATTCATTCTCGGAGGGACTGATGATCCGTAAAAAACCGTCTTTTTCCCCTTCTACTATCATGGGATTGGTGGTCCGTAAAATACATCAACGGTATAAAAACCATTTTGTAGGGTAAGACGGGAAATACCCACACCTGAGGTTGTGTTACGAATTATGTGCTATGCATTCTACGTGTTGTGTCTAATTACCGAACTTATATATATTTTAATTTTTTAACTGTCATAACATGTTAAGATATGGAGTTTATCTCCACGAGTGTATTCAACGCACTCACCCCCACCTGTAATCGCATTACAAGAGATGATGAGAATCAAGACGTATAGAGAGGATGGTGTCATATCAAGAATCCTCTTTTTGCTTTCGAAAACTTAATGTTCAAACGATGTTTCATTTAGTTCACATTTTGTAATTTATATCGTATTTTCTATTGATGGATCCTAATAAAAGTATATTTCCGCTGCTTAAGGTTTCAAACCCTTTGAATTGGTTATATCCGATGTTTCACATATGTAAGCTTCTTATCGTCTCCTATCTCATTCTTCTTAAAAATGAACGTCTCTTTCCCTTTCTTCTTGCACGCCCACTAAGAAAACTCTGATATTTTAAGAATGAAGACGGGGCGTGACATAAAATGAGAAGTGGAAGAAGCCAGCGAAGAGATTCAAAGGCAACCGTTAAAATTGTGGTAAGCCTAACCACATAGCTAAAGATTGTAGGCTGCCTAAGAAAGAACAAAGGCAAGCAAGCAAATTTGGCCGAGCACAAGAAAGACTTAGATGACAATGATCTTTATGCTATGGTGTTTGAAGCCAACATGATGGATAACCCTAGAGAATGGTTCGTGGACATGAGAGCCACTTGTCATGTTTGCTCGGATAGGGAGGTGTTTTCCTTCTATAAAATCGTAAGTGGAAGAAAGCTCCACATGGGCAACCAAGCTTCATCCGAGGTGGTTGAAGTGGGGAACATGGTTCTAAAGCTCACTTCGGGCAAAGAGCTCACATTGAAGGATGTGCTGCATGTCCTAGACATCCGCAAGAACCTAGTTAGTGGTTCATTACTTGTAAAACATGGCTTCAAGCTCGTCTTTGAGGTGGAAAATTTCATTCTTACGAAACTTGGTGTATTTTTAGGTAGAGGTTATTTGGCCAATGGCCTATTTAAATTAAATGTAATGGTCAAGCGCCGAATTGAACCCAAAAAGATTATTGAAAATGCAACAACTTCTTCTTATATTGTTGAGTGTTGTGATTTATGGCATAATAGATTAGGACATGTAAATTTAAATGCTATAAAAAGGTTAGTAACCTTGGACTTGCTAAAAGTCGATGAAATTAACACACGAAATTAATGTGAAATGTGTGTAGAAGACAAAATGGCTAAAGCTACATTTTCATAATGTTGAAAGGAGCACAAAACCTCTAGAATTAATTCACACCAATGTGTGTGATTTGAAATTTGTGTAAACTAGAGGTGGGAAGAAGTATTTTATTATTTTTATAGATGATTGCACAAAGTATTGCTATTTCTATCTCTTGAAAAGTAAAGACGAAAAGCTATAGAAGCTTTCAAGAATTACAAAGATGAGGTATATAATCAATTAAATAGCAAGATTAAAGCTATAAGAAATGATAGAGGTGGAGAGTACGTGGCACCGTTTGAGGAGTTGTGTTCACAAAGTCGCATAATTCATCAAACGACGGCTCCCTACTCGCCTCAATCGAATGACATGGCCGAACGTAAAAATCGTACTCTAAAAGAGATGATGAATGTCATGCTTATTAGCTCAGAGTTACCACAGAACCTGTGGAGCTCGGAGGTATTTATACGACGGTTTACCTCTTGTATTAGCAGGGTGGGCAAACGCGCAACCCAACCGGGTCACCCGGCGCCCTAGGTAATTTTTTTTTTCTTATTTTTTATTGTGGACTCAGCTGGGCTGTTGTGGACTAGGCTGGGTTGGGTTTGGATCAGATAGTAGGTCAAATAGATCCGTCTCACGGAGGGGGATCCGTGAGACGGTCTCACGTGAATTTTTAGGGCTATAAATTAACTCGCTATCAATTATTACACAAAGTCTATACAACTTAAAAATTGTAGGGCTTCCATGGTTTGGAAGAAACATAAATTTATTCTTCCTAATTTACTCAATTCCTATAAAAAAAATCTAACCTAAATTCATCCTAACATATGCAGGTTTCAAGAACAATAACTTGAAATGTATCATGAAAGAAAAAATATAGATGAAAGAAGAAAGAGTAGGCACCTTGTCTAAGTGTCTGGAAATTCTAAACTCCAAATTAGATGAAAGAAGAAAAAATACGCACCTTATTATTGTTATATAATTATGATTGAGATAACCTAAAGAAGATGAGTTGAGCCTACGTACTTTCGTGGACCACAACTTGGAATATAAAAACTATATTAACTTGAACTTAATCTTAATTGTGTTGCCCAAAAATTAACTGCACTCAAATATCAAAGAAAAATGAAAATTAATATTTGTTAAATTTTTATATCTTGAAAATTTGGGATATTATAGTATAACCCATCACAATAAATAAACCTTTACGTAATCTCAGTTTATTCAATTGGAATTTACAAAGTAAATGTTAAGGGTCTTTAACTTATTATTTTTAAACGAACACTCCAAACGATTAAATAAATATAAGAAGAAATTAAATGAATGTTAAACTCAAGTAGCACATAATTGTTGATGCATAAACTATATTGGATAAAGAGTAATGATAGACTCAGGTCTCACAAGGAAGAGTCAGTCCATGTCCTACTACAAGAATGATGGTTGGATGTTAATCGAAAATTTTGTTGTAGTACTTGTTTGATGGATTTCACAATGGATTTTTTTTTCATGTATTTAATAAATATATGATGAATGTTTTATTTCTTAATAAGTATTATATATATAGATATTTGTATCATGTAATTTGCAATTTGATATTATTAATTTGGAAAATAAGAGATTACTGAAAAAGATTAAATGAAATTTAAGTTTAAATTTTAGAATTTGAATCAAATATGAATCATATTTGTAGTTCAAATAATAAATGAATACGAATGAAAGTACGTATTAGCTAAATGAAACTCATATAAATAGAATATCATGATATTCAAATCAATTTGATTCGTTTACGACTCTATTCCTAACAGATGAACATCAACCATCTTATCCAGATGATATAGTTTATTCAAGTAATTAAATGTGAGTGCTCCTCCTCAACTGGTCTCAATCAAAATCTATTCTTTGTTCATTTTAATGAATAAATGCTTTTAGGGAAAACTAGCTTCTTTATTAAAAAATAATAATAATAAGGAAGAGAGATTCCATTCTAAGAGCACCTCTCTGTGTCTAGGTTCTGTATGTTCCTCCACCTTATTCTTATCCATACTATGTGCTTCTCAAATCAATCAGAGCTCATTAATGTTTTAATATCACAATATTGTTCTCAAATTGAAATGAAGAGCCTATGAGGCCTTGTCTCAACGGTAAGAGAAGATGCAGTGGGATGTTTGAGAATCTAGATTCTTGCCTTTTGAAGTATGTGGGCTTTAATTTGTTTAGTTCAATTTTATGTTTGTTTGATTAATTCAATTATTGATTAGAATAATATCATTCATTTTGATAGTAGTGTATAATTAATTGATTAGTTTATTGATTTACTAGTTTAAATGGATGTATTTATTAATTTTTTTAACAATTTAGACAAATAGATTAACTACAAAAGCCATCTTTTAAACGTGACATAGTGAAATAATAAGTTTAAAACAAATATATCTTCAAGCTCATTTCTATTTTGCAAATTATTACTATTGTATCCTGTTAGATTCTGATGAGGTCTTGGAATGCCCATCACAAATTAGATATAAATAACAAAAAGATCAAGAACATGTTCCACACGATAAAAAAACTCATAAATAGATAGATGACAAAAATAAATACTTTTTTACTAATAAGAGAGCTTGAATATTCTTACACCTTGAAGTGGGGTTCCCTCCTTTCCAAAATTGTGAATAACTTGAAGGAAATGCTACACATTTAAACTATTGGAAGTTGCTATTTGGCTAGAATCTATCCGGATAGAAAATGATAAAGTAAGGGTAAAACAGTAATTTAAATATAAGTACATATTGTAATTTCCTAATATACCCCTATTTAATTTTGAGTGTGAATTTCAAATCCTTAAGCTACTTTCTCTCACTTAATTAATTTTGTTATTATGGTTTCAATACCTCATAAAGAAGAAGAAAACTTTTTAAATTATTTATTTCACAAGAATTATAAAATATTTAATTTATATAATAAACATTATATTATTCTAGAAAAGTTAGATACGTGCTTTATTGCTCACTCACGTCAAATTTTAAATTTAAATATTTTAAATATTGATAAAGTTAGAAAATATTTTGCAGCTAATTTTATTTATTTTTCTACATAATTCTTTTTTTTTCCCTGTGTAATTAAAGTTATCGTGTATTATGTTTCTTATTTTATCCCATTTTCTTTCTATTTCTTTTATTTATTTTCTAACCTAATTAAATGAATATTTATTCATCTCAATTCTTTCATATTCATCCCAATTTCTTTGTTACTCTATCTCCACGAGTCTTTTTTGCAAACTCATCTCATTCTACCTCAATTTTTTTCTTTTTCTTTTTTCCATTTTATCCTATTTTCTTTCTTTTCTAATAGTAATTAAATGAATCATTATTCATCTCAATTTCTTTCATATTGGTCTCAATATTTTTTTCATTCTATCTCCACAAGCCATTTTTGAAAACCCATCTCATTCTACCTCCATTTTTTTTTCTTTATCTTTCTCTATTTCCATATTTTTGTAATTGTACATAACTTTAAAAATTGTGTACATAACATTAGAAATTGTCTAAAAGTTTTATATACTTGTATAAGGTCTTTTCTTCTCTGTTTTTTTTTTTTTAATTGTACATATATAACTTTAGAAATTGTATAAAAGTTTTATAAACTTGTATAAGGAGGTGACAAGAATATTTATAAATTATTCAAATCCAAACATTCTTATTTGTTGTTTTTTTTTTTTTGACATAACTAAAAATAAATAAAATTTATCTATCAAATGTCAAAATAAATAAAAGAAAAACAGACCATAATGAAGTCAAATAATTTAAAATATTTTTATTTTAAAAATTTTGAAATACTCCTTATCTATGCAGTGTTGTTAGAACCTAAGGAAAAACAAACCATAACAAAGTGAAATAACTTAAAATTTTTCTATTTAAAATATTTGAAATACTCATTAATTGTGCAATGTTGTTAGATCCTATAAAAAATCATGAAAATAAGTTAGTAAAAAATATTTTAGAATAGAAAATAATTATACATTACATAGTTAGTAAAAAAAGAATTGTTAGAATACATTATATTATAAGGAATCCAACGGTAGCTACATTGTTGGTGGATTTTAACAATTATAACAATTCTAACAACATTGCACAAGTAAAGAGTATTCTGAAAATTTTAAAATAGAAAAGTCATTTTACTTCATTATGGTTTGTTTTTATTTATTTTTATTTATGCCAAAAACAACAAATAAGAATGTTTGAATTTACAAATATTTGAATGGTCTATAAATATTTTTACCAAAAAAAAATCATGTGGAGATATAATAATAAAGAAATTGGGATGGAATATAAAAGAAATTGAGATGAATAAAGATTCATTTAATTACGTACGATTAAAAAATATGGAAATAGAGAAGAAGAAAAAAAAAAGAAACAAAATATGGAAAGAAAAAAAATGAAGGTAGAATAAGATGAGTTTGCAAAAATAAATAAACTTTGGATATGGAATAAGAATGGCCGATGAATATAAAAGTTACAGATTCATTTAATTAAGTATGAAAAGAAAGAACATAAGATAAAATAAGAATGATTGATAGACGATAAATTTAATTACGTAGAAAAAGAAGAATTACATAGGAAATAAAGATAAATTTATATATATTATATATATATTACTAGTAATTATAAGTTTCAAATAAAAAATATTCTTATCATAAAGACTCGTGAGAAATTATGAGAAATTATTCTTATCATAAAGATTTGGAATTGATATTGGGAAAATAAATAATCAATTTTGTGTGTGAGCTTGTGAGGAATGAGAGAGAATTAATTGTATAGTTTTGGAGGGAATTTTAGAGCCGAATTACATAAGGCTAAAATGGTGATTTCCTTATAAGTAGATTGCAATTAATATATATTTTTAATGTTTCTAACTAGATAGATTCTAGCCAAGTAAATTTATCCTAAACTATTTATATCTATTTTCTAACATACAAGTAAAACTGACATTTTCCTCCTAATAAGCAAAACTTTAAGACAAAAACTTATATTCACATTGTGCATTGATTTATGATCCATGCACCACTTCTGACCCGACCCATCACGCGTTCAAACACGTCTGCACGCGCCTCTAGGTCGCGGATAAAATCTGGTCTATTATGCTTCCAGGTGTCTGACCTTTATGTTATGTTAAACATACTTTTTAGTAGTGTTAGACATACATTTTAGTTATGTTAGACATGTCTTTTTATGTTATGTTAATTATATTTTTTAGTTGTGTTAGACATACCTTTTAGTAGTGTTAGACATACATTTTAGTTATGTTAGACATGTCTTTTTATGTTATGTTAATTATATTTTTTAGTTGTGTTAGACATACCTTTTAGTTATGTTAGTCATGTCTTTAGTGTTATGTTAAGCATACATTTTAGTAGTGTTAGACATACCTTTTAGTTATGTTAAACATACATTTTTATGTTATGTTAACTATACTTTTTAGTTATGTTTGACATACCTTTTAGTTATGTTAGTCATGCCTTTAGTGTTATGTTAAACATACCTTTTAGTAGTGTTAGACACACCTTTTAGTTATGTTAAACATACCTTTTAGTAGTGTTAGACACACCTTTTAGTTATGTTAAACATACCTTTTGTAAGGCTAGTTGTACCTTAGCATTTTTTTTAGATTTAGTTAAGTATACCTTTATAAGTTTTCTGTCTCAATAAGGTGACCTTTATGTATTATTAAGAATACCCTTTATAAACAATAAGGTGACCTTTATGTATTATTAAGAATACCCTTTATAAACAATAAGGTGACCTTTATGTATTATTAAGAATACATTTTATAAACAGAACTAAAATGAGTCAGTTATATATACAAGACATTCACATCAGTAAATTCATCTTCATCAGTAGATAACTCAACTATTTCATGTGTATTTGAATGATCATCTATCATAAAATATTAAGAACACGAAATCAAATACAATTTTATATTTTTCAAACTGATAAAGATGGATTTTTAACTTTAAAAATAATAGTCTCACATCGCGATATGGAGAAGATGAGGTTTGAGAAAAATAGAGAACGTCGTGTTTCGAGAAAGAAAGACAAAAAACGAAGAAGAAGGGGAGAAGAGATCGAGAAAGAAAGACAAAAAACGAAGAAGAATGAGAGAATAGAAGAAGAAGAGAGGCGCAACAGACCTAGCAACGTGAAAGTGAAGGGAAAAAAGTATATATATTTTCTGTCTGGGCCGGTGGTCTGGGCCGGGTCGGATAAGTGTTGCACGGATCTTAAGATCCGTGCAACTGGTTCATGCCAGCCCCATTCATACTCTAAATAAGAAACCTGGGGCTTCTAGCAAAACTTTTTTTTGTTGGACCTAGTCCGTTTCGGGGATGGCTTTTGAAGTTAGCAAAAATTTGGTAGATATAGCATCTTTAGTTATGCTCTTAACTTTGTATTAATTAAATCAATTAGAATTGATTAAATCAGTAATCAAACTTGCAAAATTGATGAATATGGACAGAAACCCTAATATCTAAGCTTAATCAAGAAAGCAATAAAATAAACAATCAACACAAGATTTACGAGGTTCAATCAAGAAAACCTTGACCTACATCCACGGGAGCAAGAAGAACAATCACACTACTCAAAATCAAGCAGTACAGATCAAAACTTGAATTTGCAGAATTAAGGTTTTTAGACTTGAGAACCCTAATCTCAGATATCCCTCAAATCTAATCTATTACAGAGTGTATCTAGGAAAATTAGATGTGTCTCACAAGCAGAAACAAAAGTCCTATAATCTATTTATATATCGTAAAATATTCAGAGATCAATTTGATAGATTTATCCACAGAACCCTAACAGATACAGTATCCGGCCCATGCATATATGTTTTAATGCAAAACCCAATTCAATCCAATTTAGACCGATTTTGATAAAACTGATTTCAGTTCTGAATACTGCAGATCATACTCCAACTTTCTCGAACTTGCTTGAGTCACTAATCAGAGTAAACAAACCATTACTCTTATTGCCTTGCATCACCGTCTTTCCATCTTTGGTGATATTTATGACAGCACATTTGCTTGTATTGAAATTATAGTCTACATTATAAAGAGAACCAAGTGAAATAAGGTTTCTTTTGAGAGTTGGAATGTACCTCACATTAGGCAGCTTCTCGATCTTCCCATCATACAGTTTCAGCTTCACTGTTCCAATGCCTTGTACTCTACATGTCTGATCATTGCCTAACAATATCATTCCACCTTCTTCCTTCTTGAGATCAATAAAACAGGATACCATTGGACACATATGGAAAGAGCACCCTGAATCCAATACCCATTCACCTGAGTTTTGATTCTCAGAAACACATAGCATCTCAGGATTTTCATAACCTTCCTCTGCAATATCTACTTGAGGTTGCTTAGATGGTTTTCCAGCCTTCTTGTCAGGACAATTTTTCTTTAAATGATCAACCCTCTAGTAATGAAAACACTTCATTGTTTCTTTACGTTCTTCTCCTTGCTTTAGTGATGGATCACCATTATTGTTGGTCTTCTTGAAATTGTTCTGACCCTTCTTCTGATTCTTGAATCTCACATTCAAGCTTTCAACAAATTGTTGATTTCTTGATTTAGATGGCATTTGCAATATTTTAGTTCTCAAGGCCACCTGAACATCTTCCAATAAGAGTGTTTTGTCTTGCCTTCCAAATACAAGTGAGTCATTGAAATTCTCCAGAGACCTAGGCAGTTAATGTAATAGCATGAAAGCCTTGTCTTCATCTTCCATTTCTACCCCTATATTATCCAGATCATCAATTTTCTCTGAGATTTTCTTCTCTTCATGCATCTTGAAAGCATACACTTTATTCTTCAAGAACATTCGATTGGCTAAGGTCTTGGTCAGATATAAGGAATCCAACTTAGTCATCAGTTCTTTTGCAGATGGTTCCTTGCAAACTTCTCTCAAAACCTTATCTGCAAGACATAGTATTATAGTAGTTCGAGCCTTCTTATCCATCTCCTTCTTCTTCTCTAATTTTTGTGAAGTGAAAGCTTTAGAACTGCCTTCCAAAACCTCATCCAGGCCATGTTGAGTAAGCATGGCTATCACCTTCACTTTCCAGAGATTGTAGTCGTAGCTTCCATTGAGTTTCTCCACATCAAGCTTCATTGATCCCATCATCTTGCAGTCTATTTCCCAAAGACGACGCCAATTATTAATTCAATCAATTAGAATTGAATAAATCAGTAATCAAACCTACAAAATTGATGAAATTGATGAATATGGACAAAAACCCTAATATCTAAGCTTGATCGAGAAAGCAATAAAACAAATGATCAACACACAAGATTTACGTGGTTCAGCCAAGAAAACCTTGACCTACATCCACGGCAGTAAGAAGAACAATCACACTACTCAGAATCAATTAGTATAGATCAAAACTTGAGAACAATCACACTACTCATAATCAATCAGTAGGGATTAAAACTTGAATCTGCAGAATTAGTGTTTATAGACTTAAGAACCCTAATCTCATGCAAATATCCCTCAACTCTAATCTATACAAAGTGTATCTTGGCAAATTAGATGCACCTCGCACGCAGAAACAAAAGCCCTATGATCTATTTATATATCGTAAAATATTCAGAGATCAATTTGATAGATTTATCCGCTAAACCCTAACAGATACAATATCCGGCCCATACATATCTGTTTTAATGCAAAGCCCATTTCAGTCCAATTTAGATCGGTCTAATAAAACCGATTCCCATTCTGAATACTGCAGATCATACTCCAACGTTGTCCAACTTGCTTGAGTCACCAATTCACACTTTGCAGACCACATTCTCTTAGTGATGCTCCTTTGGGTAGCTTCCATTTACGCTAGAGGAGTTGGACCTGAGCCCCAACCCTGGTATATCCACATTCAGGTTCAGATCAAAAGATCTCTTTTTGCATGTAGTTTCTAAAAGAAATAGCATTTTTCCAAATACAAAATTTGGAGACAATTATATGTATATTTGCCTAGGATTAATTACAAAATTTACACTTCAAATTTGATATATCATTTTTTATTTCTATCTTCTGAAAATATCTTATACCATCTTTTTTCTTTCAAAATTGCACATAATGTTTTCTTTAATCTTTGTTGTTGTTGATGTAAAACATCTTTTGTACGTAGTTGTGTGCCATTTATTTAATTTAAGGGTAAATTACTCTTTGTTGTTTAATTAAAGATCATTTTATTACTTTACAACCTAAATTTTACAATTTATTACACTTTATGCGAACTCTACCTCCAGTCGACACATATTAGCGTTTTCATTGAATAGAGTGATACACTTTGAAAAAAAAATTAAAGTGCATATGTTCAAATGAAAACAGATTTGTATAAATGCAAAAACATAAATAATTAGAGCGACAAAAACTTATATAATTTACCCATAATTTGATAAGCAATTAATACATAAAATTAAGGAAAGCACCACTACACATTATTTAGACGTACCTCCAATTATAATCCATTGCAACCCAAATTTCCTAGAAAAATGTAATATTCACATGACATGAATAAGCCAGATTTAATGGCTTACAAAAACAACAAACAAGATCATATAAAAAAAAAAAAAAAAAACCCATTTCTTGTTTTCCATTTCCTTATAAGTCATATTAAAAAAAAAAAAAAAATTCGACAATGCAATCATCCCAACTCCTCACCAGCTGGAAGATGATCACCATTTCCCAACTGCCTCCCACCGCCCTCCGCCACCACATTGCCACCGCACTCCGCCTGCTCCTCCGCCAGCGACTGGCGGCACGTGGGACATGACGAATGAGAAGCTAACCACGTGTCAACACACTTGACATGAAAGCAATGGTGACATTTAGGCAACACCCTTATTTTCTCTCCATCCACAAACTCACCAAGGCATATAGGACAGTCTGTGAACCCAACCCCTTGCTCGACGCCGTACACGGCCACCGGAATCTGCCGGAGCGCCGCCTTCTTCAGCCCCTTCCTCCCGAAACGCGGCGGCGCGTGGGCTGCCGCCGCCCCCGGATTCATCCTCGTCGCGCAACGCAAGATGCATCGTACTATGGAATTAATCCCGAGAGCACATATCAAAGCACACAGTAAAGCTGCGAGGATGATCACCATGTTGGTGTCGAAATTCGCCGCCTTGTTGTACTCACTGTGTCCGGTGCTCGGCGGAGCGCCGCCATGTGGGGCATCCACGAGCAGGCGGCGGTGGAATTTCATCGGAGATTGTGATTTAGAGTTGAAAGAAAAGAATTGAACTCAGAAGGTTTTTGTAATTATGGGATTTGTTTCCTCCGCATACATTGAAATGCAAATCGAACCACAAAAGAAATGGAAAACAGAGAATTCATTTTTGAGATATGAGCACTTATTTTTTTTATCTTGATTTTCTTCTCTCTAATCTTGAAAACAAAGTATGAATTTCGCAGATTTAAAAAGATCAAATCTTTCTTACTATAGATATAAATACCATTTTTAAATATATGGAGGAGAAAGGGGGAAATTGGGAAGAGTTTATCAGGTGTAAATTGTAATAACTCTACCTGAAATTAGGAACTTCTACCAAACTCCAAACACAAAATCCTTAATCCCACCAAACAAAAGTAAAAAGGGTTCCCAAAAATATCAAAAACTATGAAATTTCATCAACTACAAACTAGTTCTGTTTTCTTGTATGAAGAAGAAGAAGAAGAAGAGAGAGAGAGAGAGATGTAGATGTGAGAGAAATGAAGAAGATAAATACCCTATATGAAAGTGAGTTATTTAGAATTTTAGATGTTATGAGTTGTGATATGAATAGAGTGATTAGAAAAGTTTAGAAGGCCAAGTAGATGAAATATGATGCTTGAGAATGTTGATTAATAGAACCTTTATCCCACTTTAATCACAGAAATTAGGTTATAAAGAAAGAAGTGCCTATTCTCAGCACCAAATCCTTGTCCCACTCTTGAAGTCCTTCTCTCAATATTTGATGGCTCTACCAATTCCCTTTGCCCTGTTGCATTAGGTCCCATTAAATCAATACTAAGATTTGATTATATGCTGTCCTATTTAAATTTTAAATCTAGTTACAATATCTGTGTAAAATAATATCATTACTTTACATGTTTAATATAGTGTTAAAAATAAACAATCATTATAATGTTATTATTTATTATTATCGTCCACCCAAGACCATCTCCAAGGGAGACTCAAATTTAGTGGCAAATGACTCTCCAATGCAGTGGTAAAACTAATGGTAAATTGCCACCATAAATAGTAAGTGACGAATTATATTCCAAACTCAAATTAACTTTTTTTTCTTTTTAATTTAATTTTCAGTTGCTTATTTGTTTTTTTGATTTATTTTCATTTTAATGTATTAAATTTCATTTTATTGTATCACGTTTCATTTTATTGTATCAAATATTTTTTTATAGAATTATCAACTTAGTTTAAATAATATGTCCAATATTATTTACTTTTAGATTCATGAAAATTTAAAAAATTGAAAACATATAACTTAGTTCTATTATAATATTTTATTAATACAAACACAATTAATTAAGTATAACATATAACATATAATACAAACACAATTTATTGATACGAATGCAATTTATTGAAAACATATAACATATTTTATTATTTAAATATTGCATATTGTGTTGTATTACCATGTAACAATATAATATAATTTTGATATTTTTTATCAATTTTCTTTACAAGAATTTTCTATATCATTGAAATCAGTAAACAAACATTTGATAAAATAGAAATTTCAAAAGATAAAAATTTAGAATATTTTAAAAAAATATTACTATTGAGGTAAACTTTGAGTTCGATGGTTGAAGATGTGTCTGATGGTAAATTTGACGACAAATTGGTGGTACATTGATGTTTTGGTGGCAAATTTGCCACCAAGAGTTGGAGATACTCTAAGTGAGTCAAAATATTTATGTTTGGATGAGTTGAAATCGTATATGAAATCTAGAAATTATCTCTAATAAGAAAATATTTGAATAGAATAGAAGATTAGTGGAAGAATTATGAAAGATAACCTTGAATAATCTTGGATGAGATTTCTCCGCCAAATGACGATAATAGTTATTAATGATGAATTAATTGATTTTAGTGTATGATCACTGTCATCAGTGATTCCATACCGCTTCTTACTATGCTTAGGCACATAACAGTACTGGCAGCACTAGGTAATTTTTCTTAAACTATAATCCCCAATTATAATCATAAAACCTTTTCAGCTCATGATTATCACTTCTATAATAGGGAATGAAAGGATTGGCACTTATAAGTGAATCATGATTGTTTTAAAAGTAAATACCCAACACGAATGGTAACATAAATATGTACCCACTAACCACACACAAACTTTTTTCATAAATTTATAAGTAAATCGTGATTGATAAAACATTAAAAATTAGATTCTTTAAATGATTTTACAAGAGTTCAATCTAAAATTTAGCAGAGAAAACAATTAAATTTAATTACATGATTTCAGATAGTGGAAATTAGATATTTACATGATCTAAATTGGAGCTTCTCCAACTACACCTAATGTCAAGATATATATATATATGTGTGTGTGTCGAGTCGACCATAGTCAAATTTATTTAACATTTGTCCCATATTTGGAAGTGTAGGTTTCTATAAATGTGATATTAATGTTGTACCAGACACCTTTAATTAAATATTAGAAATCCAATTAATTAATCAAAAGTGATTATACAAGGTTACAAGAAACGCATGGAATCTAAGATATTTAGAAATCCCTAACTATCACCAATAAAGTTAAAAAATTCGATCAAAGTATATTAATTTAGAACCACAATTTACCACATACTACACTCAACACCAAGAAAATATTCAACAAAAAAAGAAAAAAACAAAGTGCATATGAGACTCGTGAAGACATGTGGATGAGAGCAATGGGCGTATATGGGTCCATAAAACTAATAGTACGTACGATTCCATGGGGACCCTTTTGATATTTCATTGCCCCATATTACATGTGTCATCTACCAATTCATTTTTCTCTACTCTCATTTTTATCGTATTTATGTCTCAATTGTTCACCTACTTTCCTAACATTTTAATCATTCATGACTTTTATTAATTTTTTAATTCCGATTTGGACTGAAAGTTATGTCGACGACTCAAATAGGGCCAATAACTGCAGTCGGTGGTGGCTCAACAATGGTCCAATCCTACCAGAATGTACTATTTATTTTGAAGTAATATAAGTTACTCGTTTAAAGTACATATGATGGAATATATACATACATATATAGATATATATATATATATATATATATATATCAGGTTTAAGAGATGGAAGAAATAAAGTTTGGAATAAATCCCTAATGAGAATAATACAATCTAGTCTTGCACATGGACCAGTATAATTTAATGTTTATCCTGATTATATTTGTGTTTATCTCTTACTGATAATAATATATTAAGTGCTTTGACATTAAATGTTAAAACTCATGGATATGATATCCCAGTTTCTGAAATAATATGTATCTGTTACAGAATATATTATAAACCTTTATATACTATGAATCCAAAATGTAGATTAACGGATAAAACAATTAATGAAACTATTTTAATTGAAACAAATTTCAATAGATCCAATATCACTACTAGAAGAGCTATTAAATGGGAAGAAATAAACTTTCCAAAAGAATGGATTATAGAACAAGCGGTTTATAAAGAACCATTTGTTAACAATGATTTAAAAAATATAATCCAAACAGAAGAAGGAACTGTTCAAATACAATTTACAAATGAACAGAGAAAATTATTACCTTCATCTTCTTTATCTAGAACAAATTATATGTTTAAAACTAGAACAACAAATTATTATATTTCACCTCTAAATTATTGGGTAGATTTACCACAGACCTCTAGAACTTCTACTTCTCAAATAAGAGAAGGATTAGAATCAGAAAGAAATAAAAGAAATCCTAATGAGGAAGTCTTTATCGATAGAAATAATATTGTTAGAGATTATAATTATGAAAAATATTCATAAAGAAAGTGAAACAATGTCTGATGCTCCTTTCAATATTTAATGATTAATATTAAAGAAATTGATTTTTTTCAAAAGGATCACCTGCTAGACAGGTAATTCAAAAAGAATTTAAAAATCCAGAATGGATACTTTTTAGAAAGTGGTTTTTTCAAAATCTCTCTGAAAAACTTGAACAAATTCAAGAAGAATTTTATAAATGTTGTAAAGAAAGAAAATATGATAATGTTTTTTGTTCCTTAGTTTATAAAAACATATATTATAAACCATATTTCGGTTTTAGAAAGAACATATAAATTAACAACAGGATAGGAACAAAAATCTTTGTATCCCCCAAGTACTTCATTTCAAATGGAGAAAAATAATAAAGTTATGAATTTCACAGATTTTTCAAAAATACTTGAAAATGATACTTTACAAGTTACATTAAAACATTTAAATGTTTTAATGGAAAAACAAAATTATACAAATTTATATCTTAACATTATGGTTCAAGTATAAATTTTGTATAATTTTGTTTTTCCATTAAAACATTTATATGTTTTATTGTAACTTGTAAAGTATCATTTTCAAGTATTTTTGAAAAATCTGTGAAATTCATAACTTTATTATTTTTCTCCATTTGAAATGAAGTAGTTGGGGGATACAAAGATTTCACAAAAAATTATATGCCCCAGGGGCACAGATCCTAGGATCCGTGCCCCCGCCCGACCCGACCTGATTTGATAGCTATTCGGGTCAATATATATAATTCATTTATGTGTGATTTTTCATTCTCTCTTCTTTTCTTTCTCGTTGTTTCAATTCTCTGCAAATGCTTTCTCTTCTCATTTTTTTTCCAGTTTTTTTCTTCGATTAATCTTTACTTTTATTATATGTTTAGTTAGTGTTTGTGATTTTGTTGAAGATTCTTGATGATTTTGAAGATATATTTGCAGATTTTGACCCCGCTCTCTTCTTCTTCTTCTTCTTTCTTTTCCAATTTTTTCTTCGATTAATCCTTATTTTTTGTTAACTATTTTGTTAGTGTTTGTGATTTTGTTGAAGACTCTCGAAGATTTTGAAAATATATCTGTAGATTTCAAGTTCGTTCGAAGTGGTAAGTTTTTGATGATTTTCTAGGGTTTTTTTCTACGTTTTTAGTATTATTTATTCTTTTCTTTTCTGTTTTGCATCTGTTTTTGTTTGTTATTTTCTGGATTTGTTTTGATTTTCTTTTAAGTTTGAATTATTATTTGTTTTGGCAGCATAGTTGTTACACAGGCCAAAAATATTTTGTTGATATTGTTCGGTCAAAGAGACAAAAAAGGAGGATGTGAGGAGAATTGATTTTGGAGATCTATTGCTCCTTCAATCTCAAGAGCAAAGAAACATGAAGTAGAAGAAAAAACTATGAAGTTCAAGAAGAAAAAATAGCGATTCAAAAGTCATTTTTGTTTTCTGATTTGTTTAGGTTTTTCAAGACAGTTAGTGTAAAGGTTCATTCATTTTTATTTCCTGTGTTTTGATGGATCAACAATTATATATATGTATATAGTGTTGTACTTGTAAAGTTGTGTAAATGTTGTGATACATGTATACTTGGAGTTTTGGCATCGTTGATTGTTCAAGTAGGCATCGATGTTTATCGGTTCTTTAATTCTATATTCAAAGTCAAAGAAGATGATAGTATCATTGATACATAAAATCTTACTTGGATTCTCAGAAAGAAAGTTTTTTGTATCTGTTGGAGCTAAGATTGGCTAGTCTCTAGTTTGTCCTTCAACCGACAATGGATAAATATGTGACTTGAATGGTAATAATTTGTGTGGTTTAAGGTTTGTTTGTGATCTAATTAATTCAATGAGTTCCATATTGTGCAAGTGTGCATTATGGGATTTAGCAGGGCCTGTTATTGTTGTGTTTTGTTTTGAGAAACTCAATTTATCATTCTGAAGAATGAGGAAGGCATGTTCTTTTAGTGACTACTTGTATGCTTTGTTTTTTTTTTACTTCTTTTAAGGTATCAATTGAGTACCTTTCAGGTATCACATGTATAACTCTAAGGTATCTGCTAAATACCTTTCAGATATCAGATGTGTACATTTCAGGTACCACATGTACCTTTAAGGTATCTACTGAATACCTTTTAGGTATCCGTTGAGTACCTTTCAGGTATTACATGTATATTTTAAAGGTTTCAGTTGTGGTTTAATCAATTTTTCTTTAAGGTATCACATAAATACATTTAAGGGCATACCTTTAAGATACTACATATTTACTTTTAAGGTATTAATGCTTATAGTATGATGTATTACATATGCACACATTTAAAAGTATTACATATTACCTTTAAAGTATTAATGTTTATAGTATAAGTTATTACATATGCACCTTTAAGTTATTACATATTTGTTTTAATGTATTAATGCTTATAATATAAGGTATTACATATTTACATTTAAGGTATTAATACTTACAGTATAAGATATTATGTATGCACCTTTAAGATATTACATATTTACTTTTAATGTATTAATGCTTATAGTATGATGTATTACCTAAGCAAACATTTAAAGTATTACATATTACCTTTAAAGTATTAATGCTTATAGTATAAGGTATTACAAATGCACCTTTAAGGTATTAATACTTATAGTATAAGGTATTACATATGCACCTTTAAGGTATTAATACCTTATAGTATAAAGTATTACATATTTATTTTTAAAGTATTAATGCTTATGGTATAAAGTATTACATATGCACACATTTAAGGTATTACATATTTATAACATTTTAAAGTACTAATGCTTATAGTATAAGGTATTATATATGATCCTTTAAGGTATTGATGTTTATAGTATAAAGTATTACATATGATCATTTAAGGTATTGATGCTTATAATATAAGGTATTACATATGCACTTTTAAGGTATTACATATTTACTTTTAATGTGTTAATGCTTATAATATAAGGTATTACATATGCACACGTTTAAAGTATTATATATTTACCTTTAATTTATTAATGCTTATAATATAAGATATTACATATGCATTTTTAAGGTATTAATGTTTATAGTTTAATGTATTACATAAATATTTTTAAAGTATTTTATACATATGTTTAATGTATTAAATTTTTACCTAGAAGGTATTACATGAATAACTTTAAAAAAAATTCATTTCAAGAAAACCAAAGCAGCTCCAAATTCAACAGAACAATTAGATTAAATTGAAGCAACATTCCCCCAAACACCAACTGAAAACCAACTGAAGAAGCATACTTGATATTAGCGCCTCATTTAGTCATATATCTGGGCACATTTTGAGAAACCCACAAATTAGAAGCAGAAGTGGAAGAGCTGAGCAGTGAAAGCATTTCATTAGGGATTCCAACTATGACTTCAATTCCACTGCCCATTAACGCCTTTAGCACATCCGGTTCTGCCTCAAAAAGCTTCACTTATCCAATCTTGTTCTCCTTCAACAGATCTCCGGAGAGCGAAATCATGCCCCAGTTCACTTCTATCCCCACCTCCACCACCACCACCGATGTCTTCATCTCCTTTCTCACGCCGACATCAAGCAGATCTCCGACGTGCTCCGCCAGTGCCTGCCACGGCTAACAAGCCCTTCTCTCACTCCACCTCGAGATTCCGACGACGACCGTCGGCGACTACGTATCTATTGCAGCATCTCTATCTACCACCAAGAAATCGCCGATCTCCATTCAGATTATGGCGCATGTTAGCCTCAATACACATTGATTTCGCCATGATTGTTCCTTTGGAGTTGCATGGCTACGAAAAGCAATTGAGGAAGAAGAAGGAGGTGGAGGGATTCGATTGAGAGAGCAATAAGTTGAAATCGCCATTTGTGAGTCTCGTGTTTTGGGTAGATATTTTGTTTGAAATGAAGGAGAAAAAAATGTATATATACATGGGTCATACGGGCTGGGGCAGGTTGGGGGCACGGATCCTAGATCCATGCCCTCGGGGCACAAGAGTGTTGCTCCAAAGATTTTTGTTCCTGTCCTGTTGTTAATTTATATGTTCTTTCTAAAACCGAAATATGATTTATAATATATGTTTTTATAAACTAAGGAACAAAAAACATTATCATATTTTTTTTCTTTACAACATTTATAAAATTCTTCTTGAATTTGTTCAAGTTTTACATAGAGGTTTTGAAAAAACCACTTTCTAAAAAGTATCCATTCTGGATTTTTAAATTCTTTTTGAATTACCTTTCTAGCAGGTGATCCTTTTGAAAAAATCAATTTCTTTAATATTAATCATTAAATATTGAAAGGAGCATCAGACATTGTCTCACTTTCTTTATGAATATTTTCATAATTATAATCACTAACAATATTATTTCTATCGATAAAGACTTTCTCATTAGGATTTCTTTTATTTCTTTCTAATTCTAATCCTTCTCTTATTTGAGAAGTAGAAGCTCTAGAGGTCTGTGGTAAATCTACCCAATAATCTAGAGGTGAAATATAAGAATCTGTTGTTCTAGTTTTAAACATAGAATTTGTTCTATATAAAGAAGATGAAGGTAATAATTTTCTCTGTTCATTTGTAAATTGTATTTGAACAGTTCCTTCTTCTGTTTGGATTATATTTTTTAAATCATTGTTAACTAAGGGTTCTTTATAAACCACTTGTTCTATAATCCATTCTTTTGGAAGGTTTATTTCTTCCCATTTAATAGCTCTTCTAGTAGTGATATTGGATCTATTGAAATTTGTTTCAATTAAAATAGTTTCATTAATTATTTTATCCGTTAATATACATTTTGGATTCATAGTATATAAAGGTTTATAATATATTCTATAACAGATACATATTATTCAGAACTTGGGATATAATCATATCCATGAGTTTTAACATTTAATGCTAAAACACTATATATATATATATATATAAAAGTTGGATTTGCAACTTTTATATATATGTATAAAATTTGGATTTGGAACTTTCAAAAGGTAACATACAAGCTTTATGATGGGATTGACCTATATATAAGGTGAAGGAGTCGATTGACTTGGGTCCAAAACACTGAGGCTATGTTTGTATTAGTGTTTTCTAGTTAGGATTTGAGATATTTATTCATTTAAAACCCCATTTGTTTTGAGGTTAGAAGAGGATTATATAATCTACTAAAATTCTACTTTATTTAAATAAAAACACAACCATTAATCCTATACTATAACCTATTAATTCACAAATTTCAATACACACCTAAATTTCTACTATTACAATCATCTAATCATTACTATTACATTAACTAACAATATAATATTAGATAATAACATTTTTTCCAGCATTGATTTGACATATACAGTACTAATCCTACCCTACAAAATCTCTAAGCAAATATAGATTTTAATATTTCAAAAACCCAGGATTTCAAATTCGAATTTCCTTAATCCTACATAACACCAATCCAAACATCACCTAAATATTTTAAGGGACTTAAAATTATTTTATATATTTATATTTATATGAGTCCTTCTAACATACACTAATGTATGTATGTACTGATGATATAAATCAATGGATCAAAAGAGCTGAAATACCAACCATTTATCATAATTTTCCGATTTATCTTTCCATCATTTTTACTTAAGTAAAAAATCAAATTTTGTCCATGGTTGGTTTTAGAGCAATCAAGATGTAGTCTAATTTTATCTTTTACATCCATTCCTAAAACTATTGATTTGTATTATATTGTGCGATTGATATATAAATCTAATGTTATTGTTTTCTCATCTTACGATTACGATCCTATGAAAATCCATTGTTCATATGTTTTGTTGTGTGATTTATCAATCAGTCACTTTGACCATCCTTATATAGGTTCATAATTTATCCAATGTTCTTCCCAAAGTTGCACTCATGAATTGTCATTTACGATATTTTGCCTTAGCCAACACATGTTATTTTGCAGTCCTAATCATCCATGTTTTATTCCTACTTTCAAGGAATGGTTACATCAGATTCACTCAAGATTAAGTTGTTCTCCATGAATGGAGAGACAATGCGATATATGGCATATATGCAACTATATAATGCATATTGCATAGAATAAATGTACATGTAACTCATAACACAGTGTGTTGGTCCCAAGAGGCACAGAGGTTCGGGGGGAAGGGTTTGAATGTATCTATATAGATTTTCAAAAAAAATTCGAAATAACACACTATGCGTTGTAACCAATGAAGTTACAACTCTTTATGCAAATACAACTTGCTGCTCTATTGGTTAGTGTAGTTTGTTGTATACTAGAGTTCGTATGGTGGAATAATGTAATGCCTATGGGGTCCTTTTGAAAGTCTTTCCAAATATGAAATTTTAACAAAGATTTTATATGGTATGATAAGATAAGATAGATATATAGAGATACATCGATAAAATAATTAAACATACAAGGTCTTATAGTGGTTCGAGGGTGGTGTAATCCCTCTACGTCCACTTTGTTCATTTATAAGGAGGAACTTCATTAAAAATGATTTGGTTTACATGACACTTCATAAAAGACACTAGATTTAACAAAAACACCAACTAGAGCTTAACTTCCACATAGGTTACTACAATCTCCAAAAGCAGACCCACACGGGATCTTTATAACCCACATAGGGTTATTGTCAAACACTTGATAATATACACTCAACAAGAAACTTTCCTATCAATTGAGAACACCTTTAAATAACCTAGCACACAATATATGGTTCAAGAATATAAAGTTTTTTAGGAATTATTGTTTAGATTTTGATGAGACAAAACACCAATGTAATAGGAAAGTAGAGTACTTTATTTTTCACAATGTTTAAGTGAAATCATACTAGGTTTTGAGTCTAGTTTTTAGGATGAAGAATCGTGGAGATGAAGATTCACTAACTAGAAATCCGAAGAGAATAAATGTTGTAAGCAGTAAGAAGTCAAGTTCTGCAGAAGTAGTAAGTTATTAGAAAAAGCAAATTCTGGAAGAGCAGTAAGTATAGTTACTGGAGATAGAAAGTTATAGCAGAAGAACAACAGGTTGTATTATTGCCAAACAGAAAGTATAGTTGTAGAAAAAAATGTTGCATGCTGACAAGTCAAGGAGAAATGAAGAATAAAGTGATATATTACTCATTTCATTGAAGTACGAGAAAGATCAGCAGAAGTTCGAGATTCAATCACTTCATTAAGTCAAAACTAGCTAGTAGAAACAAAGTGATTAGAACAATATCAAGAACTAGTAACCAGCAGACACGTGGCCTAACATACTATTGAAACCTACAACCTAGTATAATCATATTTAATGTGCTGGAGTACAAGATAAGAAATATTTAATGCAACCTTCAGAGACAACTAATGTGAGCACTACACTTGAAGATGATTCAAATTCAAATATGTTGTGCCTCTCTTCAATGGGTATAACACTCCATCTATAAATAGAGGAAGTGTTGACTGAAGCAACTACTGAAATATCATACATTGAAAGTGTAAAGCAAGAAGCTCTCAAGTTATCAAAGCAGTCATTTCCAAGTTTCAGTCACTCAACCTCTTGAAGAAGCAGCCTTAGTTCAAGCTCAAGATTCTCAAAGCTGCTTCAAGCACCAGTTGAAGAACTCCACATACTTTTAACCCTTGTGTTGTGTGTTTAGGTTGTTTTAGGTGTTCCCAGTTGATAGGATGATTGTTCCTTGCTGAGTGCTTAGCCTTATAGGAAAAGGTGTTAACTCTAAGTGAGTTTGTAAGATCCTATGTGGGTCAGCCTTTAGGACTTGAGCAACTTGTATGGAAGCTAAGTCTTAGTTAGTAGGTGTAACTTGTTAGGTTGATAGTTGTAAGGTCCATGTCCTGTAAAACAACTTGTTTAACGAAGTTCATCCTCGGAGAATAAGTAGATTGGACGTAGAATGATTACACCACCTTCAAACCACTATAAAAGTCTTTTTATGTTTGCTCTCTATTTTGATATCTGATTGTTTAGCTTGCTGCATTTATATCTCTGATCATACTGTATATAAAGATTGCTGCACTATAAGCTGAACAGTGTCCTGCACTGTAAGCTGTTTAGGTTGCAGTGGAGTAAGTTCGAAAGAATTTTCAAAATCGATAGAGTTTCATTCACCGCCCCTCTGAACCTCTATGCCACTTAGGATAACAAGTGGTATCAAAGTAAGTTGGGATAAAAGCCAACTTTTCTAGTCACCATCCCAGATCCTCCCGTTTCTGTTGTGAAAATCATTTTCATATCTATTTCTAAAAATCTTATATCTTTAGCATATCATGGATCCTTCACATCATAAGTTTCCCATGTTTTCAATAGAAGAATATGATGATTGGAAGATCAAGATGCAGACTCCTCTTTCAGCAATTAATGATGAGATGTGGCAAGTTATCACTAAAAGACTTCTATCATTACAAAGCCAAATCCAGCTCTAAGCAGAAAAGTCAGAGAAACAAAGAGAGCTGAAGCTGAACTAGCTGTAGTATAAGCAGCAACAATATGAGCAACAGATGCAACAATTGGAGCCGAAAGAGTAATTGATGATGTTGACATAGAAGTAATCGGTTTAAGACCATTAACTGCACAAACACCTGCAAGACAAACCTTGAAAGTACCACACTACAGGAGAGCTCCACCTCCAGAATACTTTGTCAATGCTAGACATGAGTACAATGTTGAAGACAGAAAAAGAGCCAATTTGGATTCGTGGCCATGAAAGCTCTCTTCATCATAGTGGATAAATAAACTTTCAGCAAGGTGAAGACATGCAAAACTGCTAAGGAGATTCGGGATAAGTTGGAACAGATATGCGAAGAAACTGAACTTATAAAAGATAATAATATATCCATTGCAATGCAACTGTTCGAGCTTTTTGAAATGAAGCCTGATGAATCATTGAAGCAGTTGGATTTAAGGTTTACATCCATTGTAAACCAGTTAGAAGCTCTAGACGAGCACTATACTCATAAAGAGAAAAACATGAAGGTGATTAGAGTTCTACCTACTGAATGGAACAACAAGACCACAACCATGAGAGTATCCATGAATCTAAAGACAATAAGCACCTTTGATTTGTTTTCAGACCTCAAGGCATTCAAATTCGGCATCAACAAAAGAAAGAAAGAGGCTGAAGAATCAAGAACCGAAGTTAGTGCACTCACTGAAAGATCCAAAGATACAACAACAATAATCAGCAGTAAACATACAAAGCTGCATGCAGAATATGCTGAAGAAGACATGGCCCTATTTCTAAAGAAATTCAAGAAGTTCCTAAAGAATGAGAAAAGAAGAAAAAACTTTAATAAAAATCCCTCAACCCCACAGGTATCCACCAACCCATAGTCAAATACAGTTTCCTCTGATTTGTATTGCAATTAAGGAAATCAAGCCACTGTGCAAGGAATTATCCTTACCCTTCAAGCTACTCGTCATCAAGCTAGAAAGTGAGAAGAGAAGCTTTCAAGATAGTATAGATGTATACAGTAAGTCAACAAAAAGAGCACAAGATTTCTGATGATAACTCACAACTCCTTTAAAGGAATTGATCTAGGATATAGTGCTAAAACTTCTCACTATACACCAAGCACATTCAAAGTTGCAAAGTTTGTTAAGGCTAGGGTGTCTTACACAAAGGAGATGGATCAATAGAAAGAAGCACTGAACAAACCAAATACAATTGATAAGGAAAATAAAACCTTGCTAGTAACCACATGAAGTAAGACTGTAAGAAGCCACAGTCTGTAGGAGAACCAATCGGTTGTAAGTAAAGGTAGGTTACAACAAAAGACCTTCTATCTCTCTTATACTAAGACCTATATGTCTAAACCTAAATGAGTTCATACTCTAGGTAGGTATAAGAGAAGACCACACTAATATGGTGGAGGTAACATAAGGAAAGTCCTTTCACACAATGTACACATGTAGTATACAACAAAAAATGCTCATAAAAAGAGAACCAACTATGCTTACAATAAACAAGTTGTTGTCAAGCAAGTTTGGTTCCAAAAGGAACTAACCCCAAAGGACCTGTACTTGTGTGGGTACCTAAATTTGTGTAAACTGTATGTAGGAACAATTACTAAAAAGCAGCAGTGATGCATGATATATAGATATCAATTGCTCAAGACATGATTAGCAATAAGAAAGCCTTGAAGAACTTCCAACCATGGAAAGGCCCTAAGGTGGTATTTGGATATGATACAAAAGAAATCACCAAGGGCACATGAAGTTTAGTCAAAGGCAATAAATGCATTAGTGAAGTGTTCTATGTGAAAGGACTAAAATACAACCTTCTAAGAATCAGTAAGTTATATGACAAAAGATACTTTGTAGAATTCAACCTCAACAAATACCCGATCAGTGTTAATAAGACCAATAAAGTGAAGCTTACTGGAACCAGAAGAAGAAACATCTACCTAGCTGATTGGAGTTCAACATTGCAGCTAACATGTTATATTGCTAAAAGATCACCAGAATTAAGTTATCTATGTCACAAGAGGATGAGTCATTTGAACTTCAGAACCATCAACAAGCTAACAAGAAAAGGGCTACCAGATTTAACTTTTTAAAAAGAAAGTGTTTGTGGACCATGTAAAAAAAGAAAACAAGTTAAAAGCTCATTCAAAGATAAAAGTACAAAGTTCATCTCAAATAATTTTGGATCTATTACATATGGATCTCTTTGGACCAATTGAACCAGTCAATGTTTGTGGCAAGAAGTACTTACTAGTAGTTGTGAATGACTACTCAAGATTTACATGGACAATCTTTTTAGCCAAGAAATCAAAAACTCAAAATAGGCTACCTGATTTTATGAAGAGAATACAGAATGAAAAGAGCGTAAGCAATGTGAAGATAAGATCTAACAGAGAAACAAAATTCACAAACAAGTTCATAGAGAAATATTGTTTTGAGAATGATATACGTCATGAGTATTTAACTACAAGAACTTCTCAGCATAATGAAGTTACTCAAAGAAGGAATAGAACCCTCAAAGAAGCAGTAAGAACAATGATCGCAGAAGTTGTTATTCCTAAGAGATTTTAGGCTGAAGCTACCAATACAACATGCTATACCCTATAGATGCTTAATCAACAAAGATCATGACAAGACCCCCTATGAAGATTGGTATGGATATACACCTAACATTTCTTATCTACATATCTTTGGATGTAGATGATACATTCTAAACAATGGAAAAGAGCATCTGAAGACCTTTGATGCTAAATCAGATGAAAGAGTATTCTTAGGATACTTATCAGTAAGCAAAACCTTTAGAATTTCCAACTAAAGATACCCTAACCTTCCAAATCATCTCTGAAACTTTTAGCATATCCAGGAGTGGACTTACTCCCTAAAATATAGAAAAGTATGACAATGAATTTGCTAAAGAAATGTGCAGTAAGTTCAATTTGGAAGAATTACCTAATGATGTGAAAAAGATGTTCAGAAATTCTTCAAGCTAGAATTTTAGTTTCTACATGATGTGTGTGCGTACTCCATTGAAGACAGACGTGGAAGTTATGATAAGTGCATTGAACTGTGTTTCAAAATTATGACTGCAATCATGAAGAAGAAAAGGTTGAACCGGAACAAACTCATCCTTAGGAGGATTTGGGAAAAACTAGAAAAGAGCACAAACAGGAGAAGTTTTGGCATGACCATCTCCTCTATCTTATGCAAAATGAGTATTAGGCTGAGCGATACCATCCCTATCCCCATCTAAAAATTCTTAAGCAAAAGGAAAATGAGAAAAAAATTAAAAAAAAGAAGCAGCAAATGATACAGTTGCAGTTGTGTAGCAAAAGAAGAAGGAGAAAATTACTACATCCTTGAAGCAGAAAGTTCATACATCGTCACCCGCTGTAAGCAGCGAAGCTGTAAGCTCTTCTGTAGGACCAGGATACAACAAGAAAGTTGGGAAGAAAGATTATCAAAAAGTTGTTAAATATAGCTATGAAAAAGATGTTCTACCCCTGATCAAGAGAACAAGAAAGCTTGCTGAATCTAAGGAGAAAAGGGTTGAGTCTGAACTTGTAATGTGAGCCTAAGAATGAGAGAAAACTGAGTAAAAGGCTGAGGTTGAGCCAGAACCAGAGTTTGTCCTTCTTACCGGACATATCGTATATTCCAGCAGAAGAAAAAACAAAAGAAAAAAGAAGTTGTTAAGGAGCCCGAGGAGGCAAAAGCGTTCTCCATCCAAAAAAATAATAGTTGTATGAATGCAAGATACAACTAGTAGAAATTCAAAGACAATTATCATTCAAGAGCTGAAGCCTATTGAATTTCAACCTATCAAAACCAGATTTGCAGAAGATCTCCTGAACCACACAATTGAAGAGATTCTCAAAATTTTAGAATTACTATCTCAAATGGAGGTTGATAACACTGCTTATTGGAGAAAATATACTACAATGGAAAGACTTCCTAAGATTTGAACATATTGTTTTTTATTGGATCCATTCTAGAGAAATCCTACAAATGCTGCAACCTGGGTTTCTGAATTCCATCAGAGTAGAAGCTGTAAGAAATCATCAAAGCCCAAGAAGCTTTGACAGTTGAAGAGATGCAAGAAAAGTAAGAGCCCTCTATTGATAATGATAATTCTCATGATGATCCCAGTCGAAGAAGGAGAGGTATAGTTGTCTATAGTAGATGATGCAGAGATTAGGATGTCCTTAAGTGAGTTGGAAATGACATAACAACAGTTGGGGCATTTGACTGTTGAAGAAGCAAATGAGAAGTTGTGGTTTGCTCTAAATCTAAGCAAAATGAACAAGAGGTTGCAAACACCCTTGAAGTTTCAGTCTAGAGAACGCACATCTAGTGTTAGTAAGATAAACTCCTCTGATTGTTGGAGAGCTCAAAGACATTATGGTCAAATCATATCCTCAACATGTCTTAGTTGACAAAACAATATTTTTTTCTTCGAAGAAAGCCCCAACTAATGATAACAAAAAAAGAGAAGAAGAACAGAGTAAGAAAATGAAAGATGATGCTAAGATTGCTGCTTCCGTAGAGAATGTTATGGAATCTACCTCTGGTTGAAGTCCTCCTACAAAGAAGATAAAAGATGGCAATTGAGAAGGTGGCGATGGCGCTGCTGCATCCAAGATAGTAGACAACCATATATCCAGGACATCTGTAAGAAAGAATACAACAAACCCACCTCTTAGCAAAGAAGATCTAGCAGGCAACAACAACCACCTCAAAAGAACAAACCTCTAACAAATGTTGTTGTTCAGAGGTTAGATGAAAAAAGATAAAGGTAGCTGA
This sequence comes from Scutellaria galericulata, assembly GCA_946896805.1. Taxonomy (NCBI): domain Eukaryota; kingdom Viridiplantae; phylum Streptophyta; class Magnoliopsida; order Lamiales; family Lamiaceae; genus Scutellaria; species Scutellaria galericulata. Next base: position 14,347,646 of record OX335788.1, read on the forward strand.
AAGCTGCTGACGAAGAAAAAAAAATAAAAGAAGATGTCTAGATATCTAGACTTGATGTTGTTGAACCCAAAAGGACTGAGTTGGTGAAAAAGGTGGATGATACCTTGTATCAATACCCAGGCAAGATATTCTATGCTTTGATCCAGATAATGTATCTGCAGAAGCTTCAATTTTACTAGATCAAAGACCTCTCAAATAAAACCTTGCATTGAATTTGAAACTCTTTGACAAAGTAACTCTTCCCAAAGATAAGAATCCGACATTTGAAGAAATCACCCTGTTCAAAAGAGCAGAATACTTAAGGTATTTCAGATACTTTTGTCAGAAGAATTGCTTCGCCAACTAGAGCTGAGAGCTAGAAACACAGAAGCATCTGATCAGCAAAGTGAAAGAAGGTAATGAGATACCCTTTTGCGAAGATTATTGGCAAATGTGGATTCAAGTACCGAAGATCAAACAACAACTTGAAAAATCATACGAAGAATCGATCATTAATTGGTGGAAATGGACATTAAGGGAAATGACAAGGCCTGAAGAAACCTCAACCAAAAGACAACTCTTTTGCAAATAACTTTGAAGAATTGAAGACTCCTAAAGACCTAAAATATTAAGAAAATCAGCTTACTGCATTCCTTGTATTCTATTTCTATAAGTTGTACCTTCTATCTTTATTATTTTGTAATTTGTAACTTGTAACCCCCAACTTTCTCTATAATCAAGTTACTACAACTTGTGAACTTTGTGTATGTTTTATTCTTAGGAGTGCATGTTAGATATATTTGTTTAGGTTTTGTGTTGATTGTTTGCAAGATAGATTGCTAAGAGAAGTTCTGATAGAATAGTTGTAAGTATGCTCTGATACATATCTTATGTATCTTAGATATAGATCTTTATGCTCTAATGCATTAGCTTAGGATGTTTTTGTTTATTTGTTTACTATGCTCTGTTACAGTAGTATAAGATCATTTCTTTATTCTGTTGTATAGTGTATAGGATTGTTTATGTACATACTATGAAATCTGTAATCAACCTGCTATAAAGTATAAAATGTTTTGATACTTGCAATAAACTGCACAATATAAAGGTTTTGTCATCATAAAAAATGGGGAAATTGTTAGGAAATTATTATTTAGATTTTGATGAGACAAAACACCAATGTAATAGGTTTTGAGTCTAGTTTTTATGATGAAGAATAGTGGAGATCAAGATTCAGTAACTAGAGATTTGAAGAGAAGAATGTTGCAAGCAGTAAGAAGTCAAGTTCTGTAGAAGCAGTAAGTATAGTTACTACAGGCAGAAAGTTACAGTAGAAGAACAACAAGTTGTATTACTGTCAGACAGAAAGTATGGTTGCAAGAAGCTATATTACTATTTTATATAGTTTTCAGCAAGGTCTTCTCTTGCATACCTTTCCTTCTACAACATATTCTAAGACTCAAGGCCTAGTCTAATTTCACTTAAATATTGTGAAAAATGGAGTACTCTACATTCCTAATAAATTTGTGTTTTGTCTCATTAAAATCTAAACATTGATTTTCTAACACAATGCATAGATGGAAACAACAATTCTAAACTATAATGCATAGAACAAGATATATTGAATTATACCGTTCACCAAATATTTAATTCGTTAAATCTTATTCATAATTGCTAGTGAGAAAGATAAGTCATTGTAGTCTATAACATATGAATGAATGTGAAGATTTTATCATCGAAAGCTTGAAAATTCATGAAATTGGAATTCAATTATATAAACAAAAGCAACAAGGAAAACGATAAAATTATGAACACCTTGATTGTTATTTTAATTTATTAATACATTGATTTTTTAGGAGGTTTCAATAAACAAGAAAAATCACAGAAATAGAGTGATTAATTTCATTCACTCAAGTAGAAAAATCACACCTGTCACTATAAATTCTCTTTATTAATTTTAGTCAATTTTTCTTTGTCATGGATTATGATTTCTGAATATTTTGACTAATTATTGATATTTGAATATTTTGACTAATTATTGATATTTGAATAATAAGATTTCTCTATTTATATATAGTTGCTGCTATGTTGATGGTTGCAGAGATTGATGGTTGATACGTGAATGGTTGCAGGTGATTTTGGTGGTAAGTTTTTATACTTGCATTAGAAAATTAAGATTGTGATAGACAAGTTTTTGTGGTTTTTCAAAATTTTGGTGTTCTTTGTGTTGAATTTGTGTGTGAAGGTTGAAATATTCAAATTACATGATTTATAGGTTTTAACGATGTCAGGTGATTTGTTTGTTGATTTTGTATTTTTTTTGGGTTTCATTGGAGTGGTATCAAATGATTAGTACTCTAATTATCCAAGATGATTTGTTTGTTGATTGTTGATTTTGTATTTTTTTTTTTTTTTTTTTTTTGTTTCATTGGAGTGATATCAAATTATTAGTGTTTTATTTATCTTATTTTTTAATCGGCCGCATATCAAAACTCATCCACGATGATTTGTTTGTTGATTTTGTATATTTATCTAATTTTTTTTTGTAGCAGCCGTATATCAAATAGTTTATTAGCCAGCCCATATGATTTGTTTGTTGATTTGGGCATATGCAATTGTTTTTAGCAGTAGGATATCAAATCTCTTCCTACAAATCTCATCCATGATGATTTGTTTGTCGATTTTGTATTTTTTTCACTTATCAAATCTCATCCACAATGATTTGTTTGTTGATTTTTGGCCTTCAAAATTGTCGAAGTCATTTATAATCTATCTACCTGTTTTAATTTATCTTTTTCAACAATCTCTATGTAAATTACTTACGATTAGCAATCTGAACCCCAGGATATATTTTCTCTCCAAATTCACTTTTTCGTCTTTGGTGATGCCATGGTCTTTGTACGTCTTAGAAATACACACAAATTTCGTTTTTGGAGTCAGGCTATTCAGGTTTAGATAATTTTTTTCAAGTCTAATGTTCTGAATTGATTTTGATCGACATACTCGAATTTCTTCTTGATTATCTGAGTAATGGCTTATCATATCATAATGTGTGCAAATGAATGCCTCACACCATCTATCAAAATTTTCTCTGTAATTTGTTGAATATCTACAATTGACTCGGACCTTTTGTCTATCTCCAATAAAAATTCGAAGGGCCCTTTTCTAGGACACCATACTCTATTAGTGTGTGGCCCCACACCAATACACTAATAGAGGGTGGTTCCCTTAGAAAAATGTGTAGTACCTTTAGCACACACCAAATTCAAAAAGGGGTTTATGATGATACATAGATACGTGAGCATATATATGTATAGATGGTGAGAGAAGAAACTAAAGTGATATAGTAAACTACTATAGGGATGATATAATTTGAATTAAAAATTGTTGGTTTGGTATTATTTGGCAATTGTAACGTAAAATTTCAATAATTTTTTGTTACAACTTATCTTCAAATGGAATTGAAATAAACATAATTGTTTGGAATATAATCAAACTTGTGTCCCATTTTAATTTTCAAAATTTTCAATTTCTCTTTTTAGTTTAGTATTAGTTTTTCAATTTTGATTGATCTTATCATTTAAAAAAAGGTAAGGGGAAACATTGAAAAATAGTGAGGTTTATATTTAAATATTTATAACACAATGTTATACTTTCGTATGGTGTTTATTCTTTTTTAAAATATATATATAAAAGCTATAGAATCATATCTATATATCTTTTAGGATATAGTCTGAATGAAAAGATAACTTATAAAGTAGTAGTATTGTTTCTCACAAAATATGTACATTTTGAGTTTTAAATTTCAGTTTAGCATAGTTACAAACACATACATAAATTATTTTATATTACAGAACATGTTCTATAATATTCAAAATATAACATTGTGACTTACAAATAACCATGCATCTCACGGAAGAATTACTAGTTAGTAATAAAAAAAATAAAAAATAAAAAAACAAAGCAGAAAACAAGATCATTAAAAGAAAAGTAACGAAAAAAAAAAAGGCATATAGAAAGAAAAGTGGGGTATGCAGTTTACATTTGTGAATTTAAGTAAGTTTCGATACATGTCTTCCTTGCTTTTATATATATATATATATATATATATATATATATATATATATATATATATATATGAATGCTAATTAATTCGATGCAATCAAATTTCTTAATGTTACATTTTATTAAAATATAACTCATATATTTTCTAATGGATATA